>OZ005749.1:13830038-13867538 GCA_963930835.1 Spongia lamella | reverse complement strand
TAAAACTTGAAATCTACAGAACAATTAACATAAATAAACAACATAGATAACTATTATGAAGTACTTGTAAAGAGACTATTGCTTGTGCTATATAGCACATTAATAATAAATCGATCAATACTCTCTAATAGAACAGTCACCAGTATTATTGTGACTGCTATATTAGAGAGTATTATAAACCCGGATTTCTTAAGCTTGACCCAGGTACCCGCGTGATCCGGAGAAAAAGTGACCCATTTGACTCGGATATCCGGATTGACCCGACCCAGTTGCAACACTGATATACATATATATATGTAACACTTTCACACCTCAGATCAAAGGAATCTACAGGGATACATAAGCCATGTATCCCTATTCTCCTTCACATCTAGTGTACACCAGTGTACATGATCAAAAGACAATGCAATTTGTCTCCTATTTAATATAACAAAGCCTAAAATGTTTAATTACAGTAGCTATACAGTTTTCTGTATTGCAAACATTACATCATAAAAACATCTTGATCATCAAATTCAAACCCACAATCCCTTGTGCCCACATGTATTACAACTATATATATATAGCTACACACTATGAAAATCAGAGTAAATTTTAACTCCCTACATAAAAGAAATTGAAATAACACAAATGTAGCTAGCCAATTTTATAAAAGGTGCTTATTACTGCAAACTAACATTTGAAAATCCCATCCATAGGTAGTTAATCAGTGTATATACGTATTATTTCACACACTGATAGAAAGTGAGAACAAAGCTGCTTACATAATTACAACTACAACAAACAATATACATATCTTTATGTCCTTACAGATACTGTAGTCATAGCAATTGCACCTAATGCAAAGCTACACAGTTAAATAAAAAGGAAATCAAACTGGTGAAATGGAACTTTTTGAAAGAAATTATAATAATTAGGATATTAGCTAACCACCTCATGTAGAAAATGTATTCAGGCTAGCACAAACTTACATAGCTAACCATATAAATGTTATGTTGTATCTTGTCCATTATGAAAATGTTATTTGCACTGCTGCCATTGAAAAGATATCCCATAGTTTTCTTGGAAATGAAATGATTTTCTAACATGGAAAAGTTTACAAGTCAGTTTACTTTTAAAGAATAGTTGGCTAAATATTTTAGTTGTAGCTACGTATGCATAACATGGCTGATTTATGATATACACAGATCTAACAATACATTTGAAAAATTAACATAAGTCAAATATAGCTAGCTTCCATAACAACTTATAAATTTTCAAATTCCATGTAAGAGGCTTTATATTTCCATGGTTACAGTAGCCTGAAAATGATGCTATAAAAGACCAGCCAGTTTAATGGTTATTAAGAAATAACTCAAAACATCTTTGTCTGTCTGGTCACTGTGATATTGACAATACTCAACTTACAATGAATTCTCAACCTGCTTGTGTGTTATTGAGCACTGTGATGTTGTTGCTATTGAATAGTTCCAAACAACTGAATGCTTATCCTGTCTTACCTTGTTCTCAAATAACTTATTCTCCTAAGGAAAATTCATTGTATACCTCGTACTCCTTAGACTACTTAGAATTATTTGGAACTGCTACATCACTTAAAGATATTGAGGCAATCAAATACTATTGTACTAATTATTTGATATTATCTACAATAAATATGGAAATGGTATGTTATGTGTATTTGCAGTGTAATGATTGGTATGTTTCATATTTTATAAATTTGTAGCCAAGTTTACGAAGGTACAATTATACATACAATCAAATTCTATCTAATTACACTTTGGAGGGCTTGAACAGAATTCTGGATGAAAATAGTACTGTAACTACCTGCAAATACTATGAAGAGATTAAAGCATACCAATACAAGTTGCATAAATTCTTTACTAGCCAGAACACATCAAACACTACCATTGCATCCATCACTTATCTGCTACAGTCTGCAGCAGAATCACTTCAAGCTATTCAGGTAAAGTTATGCTACATAATTACAAATCATCAATTTTTATTATGATCATTACAGTATAGCAATAATTGGACATTTTGTACTGATTTTGTTGAACAAGAAGAAGAAGTTTATGATGCTTTGGTGGCAAATAATCATGACAGCATTGAAGCAGTTTTGTCATGCCTTAAAAAAAGGAAAGAATGGAATATGTATAGAAAGTATCCTGAAGTGTTCAAGACTTCGCCTTGTGTTACTTATAAAGATGAAAAGTGTCAACTCTACACATCATCGTACGTACAGATCTAATACAACAATATTAGCTAGCAAGAAGATATGACAATCAACAGCTATAGTTTGTAAATTTTACATAATATTATTTTGATTTAGCATAAAGAAAATTGATGCACGTCTATCTGTTCAATGAAATAATCATAGGATCACGAATATAGAAAATATAGCTATGTATCTAGTAGCTAGCTATATAGCTACGTAGGTGGCCTGTTGTGCTTTCAAAGTTAGCTAGCTACAATTGTAGTGGATTTCTCAACGATAGCAATTAAGCCGAACTCTAGCCGGTTCGGTGATCATTCACAAGCACGCGGTTGCTCACGTGCCCTTAACTCTTATTCTTATTATTACACAACAATTACCTCACACTCCCCCCAAAGTTGACCCAGTCAACTTTAAGAGGCAGGGTTCCTAAGTGCGTACAACACAACATACATTATATAGTGTCAGTTAGTTGAGATGTCCAGTCATGGATTCTCTTTCTAGCCTGTATAGCAGCTTCTCTAATGGGCTTGTGCATGCTCTGTGATGTGGACTTATCCTGTTGAACACCATTATCTGGCGGCTGACTCTGAGAGACTGTCTGCTGTGCAACTTCAAGTGGATATAGACATTGAATTGGTCTTCTAAGTGTAGATGATCGGCCATTACAGTTGACTTTCAATACTACACCTCTAATCTGTCCATCAGAGCTGTTGATGATTTCATGGACTCTTCCAAGTCTCCACTGTGCACGTTTCACACCATCTTCGTGTATCAGAACTACTTCATTTAGCACAGGTGCTCGAGGTGCTGTAACATCCTTCACATTGGAGTATCTCTCTCTAAGTTCAACAAGATATTCATCTCGCCATCTGTTCCAAAACTGATCTAATGCTCTGGTAAGGTTCTGTGCTCTAGTATTAAGATCATGAGACGTTAGTTCAAAGGTTTCATCACTGTCATGCACAGCTGAACTATCTGGTAAACACAGTAAGCGGTGACCAGTCAATAAATGGCTTGGTGTCAATGGCTCCTCAAGATCCTCACTAGACACATATGAGATTGGTCTTGAATTAAGGATAGCTTCAACTTGTATTACAACAGTGTTCAATTCATCAAGTGTTAGTCTAGCCTTTCCGACCGTCTTCTTAAGACATCTCTTCATTGATTGGATGATACGCTCAAAAAAACCACCCCACCAGGGTGCCTTCTCCAAATTAAAACTCCACTTCACCTTCAATCCTGATAGATACTGTTGCACTTCTTGATTGTCGAACAGCTTCTCAAGGGTTTGTGCTGCAGATGTAAAGGTTTTTGCATTGTCTGAAATGACTTGAATAGGGATTCCCCTTCTTGCTGTGAATCTCTTAAAGGATCTCAGGAATGTCTTAGCAGTCAAATCAGGTACTAACTCGAGGTGCACAACATGTAAACAAGGCAATCCATACCTTGGCACTTTCTGACCCATCATCTTGTTTGATATAGAGGGGACCAGCGAAGTCAACTCCAGAGTATGCGAATGGAGGTGATTCTGTCACCCGGAATTCCGGCAATGGTGGCGGAGGTACTGCTGTATAGGGGGGCCCTTCGAGTTTACGACATGTAATACACCGATGAAGAAGTTTCCTGACAAACTGTCTACCTTTAACAAACCAATATTGGGAACGGACGTCTGTTAAGGTGTCCTTTACACCACCATGTGAAGTTCGTTCATGTGCATGCCTGACAATCAAGGTAGAAAAATGATGTTGTTTAGTGAGTAAGATTGGATGCTTTGTTTCATAAGGTATGTGTGATTTCTTTAGTCTGCCACCACATCTCCAAACATTGTCCTTATCACGAAACACATCCAGTCGTTTCTTCCATGACTCAAAGTTTGGTTCGACAGTCAGTTGTTTCTGGCAATCTGTGACCCAATCCATTTCTGCACTCTCCATGTCTGCAGCGGTCACTGTCCATTCCACTGAGCAACTGTCATGTTTGACTAGTGTCTTAAACCGTGCTGCAAACTTCTTCACAAGAGCCGTTACTCTTAGTAACTTCTGTAACTTGCTATAACATTCACATTCCATCAGGTGCCCAATACCTCTACTCTCAGTTTCTACCAATAAACTGTGACTAGCACTGCTCTTCATTTCTGCAATACAATCCTCTGGCATAGGTAGGTCATCACTGAGATCTGTGGATGAGAACTTCGGTAGCCAGTCTGGCCCATGTCTCCATGTCAAGCTTGTCTCAAGGTCCTTGGGTGATGTGCCGCGAGATGGCATGTCAGCCGGGTTATCCTTCCCTGCACAATGTCTCCAGTGCTGCACTGGTACCAACCTGCGGATTTCTACAGATCGATTGTGAACAAACTGTTTCCACTGCTTGTCTTCTCCATGAATCCAATAGAAGGCCACCTTAGAGTCTGTGAAACACGAGCCCACCTTGACATCAAGCACTGTTTGAAGAGCTTCAAGTACAGAAGAGATGAGTTTAGCGAGGAGGAGACAAGACAACAGCTCAAGCCTGGGAATACTCTGTTGGGTGAGTGGTGACACCCGTGTCTTCGAAGCAACAAAATGGGCTGACTCTGAACCAACACAGAGATAAACAACGGCTGCATATGCAGCAGTGGAAGCATCACAAAAACCTTGCAACACATATGCTGGGGTTGTACCTAATGAAGGAATGTAACATCTCGGAAGTGTGATGACAGTTCCTTGGAATCTGGATACTATGTCGGTCCATTTACTCAGTAATTCATTTGGTAATTGGTCGTCCCAGTCGAGCTTGAGTTTACACATTTCCTGAAAGAAAATTTTCAGTGTTACAATTACAGGGGACAAAAAACCCAACGGATCATAAAATCTGGAAGCGAACCCAACTATATTGCGTTTAGTAGGCTTCAAGGAATGCAGAGATTTAGCTATTTCTCTGAGATCAAACTCGAAAACATCATTCACTGGGTTCCAACCTACTCCAAGTACCTTCAGACTTCCAACTGTACTTCCTGCCAGCAGATTGCTTGTATAAGTCGAGTCTTCTTCCATAACACTGCTATTGGTACATGAATTATTAGGTAGCTTCTGTTCATCCAATGCTATTCTCTGACGTACGATGGGTGAATTGGTTACAAACTTCCGTAAATTGAATCCACCCGCTGCAAAAATTTTCTTCAACAAAACATACAGATTATAAGCCTCATTCTCTCCGTCAGCACCAAACGTAACATCGTCGACATAAATAGACTTCATTAAAGTGTGTACTAGAGCTGGATGTTCTTCACGATACTTCTGAAGGTGATGGTTTATGGTAGCGTTTAGGAGAAAGGGGCTGGCAGACACTCCAAACACAACTCTAGTAAACCGCAGCTCCTTAACAACAGGGGAAGGCTTCTCTACATCATCAACCCATAAAAATCGTAACGCATCTCTGTCTTTACTACACACCGAAACCATTAAGAAGGCCTTTTCCACATCCGCTACTAACGCTATTCTGTAGGTGCGGAATCTCACAATTATGTCTAAAATATTCTGATTGAACTTAGGTCCAGAGAATAAGCTATCATTCAAGGAGATGCCTTCTGAGCATGCTGATGCATCATACACTATGCGTAATTTTGTGGTCTGCTTGTCCTTTCGGATAACAGCATGATGAGAAAGGTAGTGTGCTCTTGCATCAGTGTTTGTCAGAGTACCTTCAATCACCTCTTCAACAATGCCTTGTTGCAGTTGGTTTTGAATGACTGCTTGGTACTCCCTTCTAATATCTGGATTATGACGGAGTCGGTTTAGCAATCCTAAAAGACGTTTCTTAGCAAGTGTAAAGTTGCTCGGTAACTTCTTCTGTAATGGTTTCCACGGAAGGCTGACTTCATAGCGACCATTTTTGAACTCTATTTTCTTCTGAAATTCTTCATACACTGAAGGTTCATCTTGTTTGATGCCCAACGACTCCAAATCCCAAAATGCCTTAAGCGAATCATCTAATGAAATGGATGAGTCTGATGAATGAGTTATGTGGAGCAAGTGGCTGGAAGGTGGGCAAGTAGGGTTACTATTGTCTGAGGTGCTACCAACTGGACCAGACAACACCCATCCCAGCTGCGTATGAATTGCAGTGGGTCCACTCTCTCCACGCACCACCCTACCAGTTACCAATTGCCAATAATGGTCTGAGCCAATTAAGGCGTCTATTTGCAGCTCATCTCCAACCCGTGAAAAGTCTGCCAGGTCCAAATCTGAAAGATGGCTATACTGTTGTTTGGTATACGCAACGGGTTGACAAGACAACGGCTCACATATGAGTGGCACAGTCGAGAACAGGATATTAATATGATTTCCTTCCTTGGAGTGTACTGAAGCGGTGACAACGTCTACAGTTTGTATTCTGGTGACCTCTGAGCCAAACGTTTTAATGTTAACGACTTCCGTATTCACTGTCTCTAGCCCTAGTGCCTCCTTAACCCTCGTAGTGATATACGACCTTTGACTCCCCCCATCTAACATTAATCTGATAGTTATCCCACAGGCTGGATCAGCTGGCCTGTGAACATATGCCTGTGCTGTTTGTAGGAGCACGGGTGTGTCACCATTTACACAATACAACCCTGTAGTGGTTGTAGGGGTGTGTCCTGAGGTTACTGGAGGTTGACCACTGGAATTGTTGGCCATACGTGGTGGCTGTGTACCGGGACGAACGGTGTCACTTGGAGACTGGTTACTACTATCATGTCGCTTACAAACACTGGTGTGATGTCGACCATTACAGAGAGAACAAGCAACAGTGGATCGACAGTCTCTACACAAGTGATGTCGTTTGAGACAAACAAAACACCTTCCTGATTTCTTCAAAATTGCTATTCTCTGGGCAACATCTGTGACAATCTTACATGACACTGAGGAGTGGTTTTGCCTACAGTAGCAACACTTTGGCTTGCCATCACTGGCCATCATCGCTGTGACAGTAGGTGGGCCTGAACTTGTTCCATGTGCGTGTGAACCTGTCTGTAAATACGCACGCTCTCGTGCACCAATCTCTCTCTCGACAATTCTCATTAGCTGATCTACAGTCCACTCAGCTTCTCCAATTTCTCTGCTGACAATCAACCGAAACTCTTGTGGCAGTCTAGTCATAAACAACGAAGATAGTAAATTACCATACGAATCAAGTGGTACGCCAAGAGATTTCAGACTACGGACTTGAAATTCTATTTTGTCATACAGACGTCTGAGGGCTTTAATGTTGGTTGGTGCTACGACAGGCTCCAGCTCTAACAGTGTGTCCATGTGCCGGGAAATTATCAATTGCTTGTTACCAAACTGTTTGGTCAAGGTGTCAATAGCCTCATTGTAATTCGGTTCTGTTAACTTTAATCCAGCGACAGCTGCAAGTGCAGGACCATCTAATAGAGAAATTAAGTATTGAAACTTATCAACGGCGGATAAAGTCGGGTTGACATGAATTGCAGATTCAAACGAGCTCCAGAAGCTTTCCCATTTAGTGAGATCACCATTAAACTTCTTTGGTTCCAGCTTTGGAAGCTTAACCTTGGAGATGCTTATTTCAGAGACTGCGTGATGAGGCACTGGTGTCACCGTGGCACTTGTTACTACTGTTGTATTTGTGTCAGGAACTGCTGTGGTGGAGTGATGGGCAGGTATGGGAACATCAGAAGAGGTGATAATGTGATGACTGCTACTAACTGGCGTGGTATCAACTGGTGCACCTGTATCAGGTAATGTTGTAACCCTATGTGAAGACGGTGGGGAAACGACACTAGGTTGTTCTCTTGCACTTATCTTGTGCTCTACACGAATTGTAGCTTGCTGGATTCTTTCTTTAAATTGATCAGCCTGTTCTATTTCGTTTTCTATGCCGTCATCATCTACTAGAGCGAGGATTTCCTCGTCTAATTCGCGTATCTTATCTAGCTTTTGATTTAATGACAGCTTACACTGCATTAATCTATCAAGTGTGGGACCATCATCTATCTCGTACTCCCCTTCCAGTTGGCGCAACAACCTTGTAGCGGACGATCTGTGGCCTGCTCGCACCTTCTTGTTTCTTGCGAGGGCTTCGGACATAGTTCTGGGGTTGATCGCTACGGTCGAGTCGGACAACTGTGAATCAAGTGTTCTAATTAATGATCACCATCTAATATCGGCTTATCTAAGGAAGACAGAAGCGAATTACCAGTTACAGAAAACAATTCACTAGCCTGAGGGGGTACCATATAACCCGGTACCAAGGCGTTCGCGTTTGTGGTTTAAATGTCAGACTTGCTCTACTGACTCTGCTGCCGCTTCTGAAACGGTACTGGTGTTTGTCGTCTCGAAGGACCATGTAGTAGATTTCTCAACGATAGCAATTAAGCCGAACTCTAGCCGGTTCGGTGATCATTCACAAGCACGCGGTCGCTCACGTGCCCTTAACTCTTATTCTTATTATTACACAACAATTACCTCACAACAATGTACGAACTTTATAACTAAATTGTTTCTATTGGCATAATGTAACACTGAGAGGTTGATCAATCCCTACTCCACTTTTTACTTTATGGCATCCAGAGGATATGTTCTAATAGAGCAATTTCTACTATTAGTTGCTATGACTGCATTAATGGAGTTCGATGGTTCTATTAATAAAGAGTATTGCTGAAATTGTGCTTGATACTTTCTCACACTTACATATGTAGCAAGCTATTATGTATTTAATCAATTACATGTGTAGCTAATATATATACCAATTACATGTGTAGCCGTACAGTTACATAGCTATGTCTAATGTATAAACATGATTTAGTTGGATATGTATAGTTGGTTCGCGTTCACTGTGCGGTCGAGTCGGCTGAAATGAAGCCATTTAAGATCAAAGCGTTTTGGACATATGTTTCCTACGTCACGGTTTTAATTATGCGTAATATGGGCGCACAAAGGCTCACGTTCGCAAAAATGGCGTCTTCACCAAGACTTGTGCTATACTGTTTTAAAGAAAGAAAAGCGCTTCTGGAGCGACTATAAGTATGTTTAATGAAAATATGTATCGATAAACCAAGAATGGCGAGGTAATATGAGTTTTAGTGTGAACGATAAAATCAAAATGAATTGGTAAGTCGCTTTCTATGTATAGCGCTGTAATTACACTAGATTTACAGTACCTTCAGTGGTATCTTCGAGCAAACAATTCACTAATAGCGACGAAAATGTGTGGCGCTTATTATTGCTGATGAAATATTGGCGCGTCTACTTGATTGTATACGTCACGAACATGTGTTAACTCGGTAACTTCAAAGGATTGTACTTAAACGGCTTCTACATAGGAAATGTATGGGAAAACTTAAAAGCCCCATAACTTCCAAGCGCTGGCTCCAGCTGAAGCGCTTCTTTTATAATCGTCTCTGGCATTTGACGGGCTTCAGGATGATATAAAAATTATTATTCTGGCGTGTTTCTACCGGAAGTTATTAAAGAATTACGGACCGCACAGTGAACGCGAACCAACTATAGCTATACATACTGCAATCATCGCTATCTAATCACTTAAGGCCAAACGAGCACATTATAATACACAAGTACATATAATTATAATTATGCTAACTATATAGCTATGTACATTTTATTACATGTCTATAGCTATAAGTCACTGGTGTGGCCACTGTTCAAATGTAAATGTATCATGCACTACAGTCTGCTGAGTTGTTATACTATATGTATGTATTTGACTAGACTTCTATCTGTTCTGTAACCTCTAATAGTACATAGCTACATAATTATAATTATGACAATACATAATTTTTTATTATGCATATTTTATTTAACATGTAGCTATATGCATATATAGCAAAATAATAAACTGCTTGCATCTAAGTGCATATAGTCATGTACACATGCATAGGTAGATGGTCTGTAGCTAATCATCTTCAATAAAATAGTTTGAATACACTCTACACCTATGCAACTATGTAGATTGAATACATATACCATGCATGCTAATATTTAACTAGCTATTTGTGTAATGTGAGCAACATATCCAGTAGTTACATCAAAAATTTAAGAAGCTTTCGCACTTTGTTTGCAAACTACATAAAATCTAACTAGCTAGCTATAGCTACGTAGCTACTTTGTATGACATTTTCAAATCATTCTTAGCATAGCCACTTCATAAACTTACAGAATACAATAATGCATGTTAAATCATGATCAGTCAGTTAAGAATTATTCACTTGCTGTGTTAAAGATTTGTACAATGATGTGTAGAAATAACACTTTTCATCATTATAACCAACACAAGGTGACGTCCCAAACACTGTAGGATAGTCTTTGTAAATTTTCCAATCTTTCCTTTGTTTAAGGCATGACAAAACTGCTTCAATGCTGTCATGATTATTTGCCACCAGAGCTTCATAAACTTTTTCTTGCTGCCCCAAAAAATCATTGCAAAATTTTTGACTTATACTATACTATAAAATGATCATAATAATAATAATAATATATGTATAATATGCTATGCAAATATTACTTACTTCAATAGTTTGGAGAGATTCACCTGCTAATTGTAGTAGGTACATGATGGACACAATGGTAGTGTTTGATGTGTTCTGGCTAGTAAAGAACTTGTACAACTTGTACTGATATGCTTTAATCTCTGCATGGTATTTGCATATGATTTCAGTAGTATTTCTATTAAGAATTCGCTGTAACTCTTTTGAAGTGAGTGTCTCATTCCTTATAGTTGTATTGCAAGATAACCTTGGTAAGTTAGGCTGCAAAATTATGAAAGAATATGCAGCAATTACTATTGCAGCTAGTGCTATAAATATTATTCTTACCAATTCCCTGCTTATTGTAGATAAAATCAAATCATTAGTACAATAATATTTAAACGCTTCAGTATCTTTAAGTGTTGCAGCAGTTCCAAATATTTGTGAATGCGAATACAGTGAATTGTCCTCAGACGGATTGGAAGCTACCTGAGAGCAGCTGCTATTAGCCTCGGGTGAAATGATGATATGTGGAACAGCATTTAACTGTATGGAACTGTTCAATAACAGCAGCATTACAAAGTTGCACAACAGTTGAAAATTCATTGTACATTCAATAGTATAAATATGCTCAGTGATGTTTCTAGTGATAATTCATCAAAATGGTTGGTCTTTTATAGTTACTTGTCATACCTCTTCAAGATAAGTGTAACCATGGAAAAGATAAACACATAAAACACAGAGGTCATACTGAGCTAGTTACGTAGCTACATGAGTGAAATTATCTGTTGTAAAGTATGTAGCTAATGCTTTAACATACTTGACTGCTTGCTTACTATAAACATTTCCTCAATTATGCCATCCAGTGCCTAACCAGTTAAGTTGATAACAACAACAATAATGGTATAGATAATAATACAGCAATTCTTAATTATACATTCTTAAGGCATTCAGCTACCACAAATGATATGCTCTGTAGTTGTGTATGACTAGTATTCTACACATTGTGCTATTTATCAAACAAAAATATATAGCTACATAACTGTGTGATTTGTAGTAGCTTTGGGCAGCTAGCTAGCTAGCTAGCTATATCTAAGACTTTATTTTTTGAAAGTGCTTTAATATTATTGTGGATGCAAATTTGGTCAAGAAGATTTCATCAATGTATAGCTGGTAATGTGACTATCCAAACAAAAACCAACTTAGTCCACACATCATGATCAGATTTTGCCAAATTAATGGGCGATAAAATCTACTTGAGATGATACACAAAGCTCAAATTTTAAGCAGTGATAAAGGTGGTTTTCACTAATACAGTCACAATTTTGCTCATTAGCTATGTAGCTGTATTAATTATTACCATATATGCATATATGCATACCTGCATGCCTATGTATGAAATTATAAGATAGCTACGTATAGTTATCAAATGTGCATCATCAACTTTTGAAGAGATTGTATTCTTTGCATATACGTAAGTATGTATATGTAATGTAAGCATTAGCTAGATATTCCTTAACCACAGATATGCAAACAATACAATATGAAAAATATATGAAAATTTTAAGAATTTCAGTTAAATTATTGTGCACTCATTTATATGCACACTGACCTCTCACATCTGTAAACCTCTGGAAATAATCATACTACATCAACTAGCTGGGTAAACATACCATGACATACGTAGTTATATGACATTGCATAAAATATAGCCACATCTTTAAAGAAGAGTGAAAGTATCTATCTACGTATATAGCTATTAAAATATATGCATGTAGTTATGATGTATTTGAAGCAAAATATATTGGATATTTCATAAAGTTATAGTTACATATAGCAACAGAATATGACAAGCTTGAACCTCAGTTCACAACATGTAAGAAAACAACCCATCACACCTCTCATGTGTGTGTGTGTGTGTGTGTGTGTGTGTGTGTGTGTGTGTGTGTGTGTGTGTGTGTGTGTGTGTGTGTGTGTATGTGTGTATGTCCCATTTAGTAAATCATGAAAACCACGGGCACAACATGATAGAATCTGCATGTTAGCTACATAGTAGCCAATACAACAGCCAATACAAACAGCCAGCAAAAGGATTAGTGATATATCAGCTATACATGTGTAAATTAAATGTAGAAATTGTCTGTATAATATTATGTGAATTGCTATGCTGCCCATAATACTTAGCTATTGGTCTTACAAGAAAACTAATATAAGACATTATTGGTTACAATTAGCCAACCAAATTTAAGTGTAAGATAATATTTGAGCTAGCCACAGTGTAGCTAAGTGATGATATTGTTTATGTGATCTTAGCCATATCTATGTGGTTATCTATGCATGGCTGAGAACATATCGGCTGTAAAAATTGAGTTAAGTGGTTAGTGTCATTTTCAAAATTACATCATTCAACTTCCAATGGCACAGTTATATAAATACCAACTGCAATTAGCTACGTACATTTATGAAATCTCCGAGGTGATAATTAAGTGATAGCTACATATACGTACATACTTATCCATGCATGTTCAAAAGGTTTAATTTAAAACAACCTGTTATATTATTGCTATACAATTATAGCTACTAAATCCCTAACTACCTCAGTCAGTGAAAATACATATACGTGGCTAATATGCACAGCTGGAGCTGTAAGGTGGTTACATACAAATAATAGCTAACTGGGAAATTATTATGATTACATTAACAATTTTGCAAACAATCCATTATGGGTAGCTAAACTGCTTATGTATTAGCATAAATATGCTTTTCAATAGAAATATCCCAAAATTTGGTGATCTCAAGAACATTACAAATAGACACATTTGCACATAGCTACGTACATAGATCAGTGATTACATCATAAACAGCAAAGCGATAACTAGTAAGGTCAATGATTGAATACAAAGAGAGAGATGGTAATTACACACAGCCAGCTAATAACTAGTTTCAATATACAGATGGTAGAATGGCGAAGGATCAATACAACAATCAGATCATTGGAAAAATATGTTATTAGCTATCACCATGGATACTGGTAATTGTATCATATTGAACTATACATATGTATTAACATAATGAGTAGCAGTTCATTTCCTGATAACATTTTCATGCCTTAAATAAGTTGTCATAGCTACATGCAATGGTTTGCTATGTGTACATATATAGCAAACAATGTAGGTATTTGTGAGTGCATGAAACTTAGTTAAAGTTTTATGTAACATTTATACATTTATATGTGACCCAACATGAGAAAATATAAGGCTTATATGTGCACATCATATTTTTGGATTTCAAACTTAGCTAAATAACTTCATGTATACATGTAGCTATACATGCAGCTTTTCATAAGGTAATTTATATACTTTGTAAATCTTATACAGTATATGCTATATAGGTGTATTTTGTGTACATAAGCTGGTTTTCTCATACTGGATTACATTTATACGTAGTTAACTTATATAATGAATAATGTAAGACCATGCTACAGGCTTAATTATATACATGCATGCAGTTGCACTAAAGCTAGTTAGATGAAGATTAGCTAATAAGCTAACAATGTTGAATTATAGTCATTTTAATAGCTGGAAGGCAGCTAGCTATGGAGAAGTATATAAGGTTGGCTAGCTAAGTGTTTATTGATTATAATTAATCAATGGTAGCAACATTAAATTTATGTAATAGCTATAATTTTATGCATTAATTTTTTATTTGTATAACTGATAGCTAATAGTTATATAGCTAGCTACGTAGCTGTATAGCTGCAGCTGTCAAGTTATAGACTATAAGTAATGATTCAAAACCTAATAGCTATAATTACTGAACACTGTGCTAGCTAGCTAGCTACATGGAAAAAGTTGGAACCGTAGCTACACTGCCACTGCGACTACACTGCCACTGTGACTACACTGCCATGCACTACGACTACACTGCCACTGTGACTACACTGCTACTGTGACTACACTGCTACTGTGACTACACTGCTACTGTGACTACACTGCTACTGTGACTACACTGCCACTGTGACTACACTGCCACTGTGACTACACTGCCACTGTGACTACACTGCCATGCACTACGACTACACTGCCACTGTGACTACACTGCCACTGTGACTACACTGCCACTGTGACTACACTAGCTGCCACTGTGACTCAACTCCTTTGGAGTCACCACAACTAGCTACTTATTTTTAACAGTATTGCTATAGTCATGTATAGAAGCGGAAAAGTTGCAGTTTTCGCCATTTATATTGAGTGGACTATGGACAAGGCAATAGATGACATTTAGAGGGATTCTCCGGAGATAGATAGAGTAAAGCATCGGTATTCGGCCACCATCTATATTCGGACGCAATTGCTCGTAACTTATGAGGAGTATTTAAATACCTGACATGTCCTTGGACACTTCAGGGTTGTGCAAGCTTGTACACAAAAAATCAGACTTCTATGAATCTTCATCTAGGAGCAACGAGCCTATAAGTGAGCCGTCCGAAAACATCTTTAATCGGAAAAATAAATCAACTTCCGGACAGCTCTTGCCACTTGTCTGTCTTCAAGCCAACCAATTCTTCGTTGCGTTCGTGTAAAAGGGCAACGCTTCTACTTTCTAAATATATATAGTTTATTTAATTTAAATCCTTCTGATTATGAATTACAAGCAAAAGAAACCGGAGTGTCAGTGGATCAGTAATCGGACGCACGTGATTCCCTAAAAATATTGAAAAATCAGCCATTTGAATTCATACTGGGCATTTTTGCGTAATAAAAGTTGTTCTATCTTATAGAAAAACTCTCCTGCTATCTACTGATATATAGTTTTCTTTATTTACGCTAATATTGATGAAGTTACCTGCCAACTGTTAATTAATATCACGTTTCCACAACTCTACAGGCCCACGTGATTGGGGCCTTTTGATTTCCTTTTGATGCTTAATTCGTGGGGGAGTTTTTGGGTTTTATTATTAAATCAGTGCAATTTTTGTTAATGTATAAAGCAACAGTTGAAAACTATATATCAGTAGATAGCAGGAGAGTTTTTCTACAAGATAGAACAACTTTTATTACGCAAAAACGCCCAGCGTGAATTCAAATGGCTGATTTTTCAATATTTTTAGGGAATCACGTGCGTCCGATTACTGATCCGCTGACACTCCGGTTTCTTTTGTTTGTAATTCATAATCAGAACGATTTAAATTAAATAAACTATATATATTTAGAAAGTAGAAGAGTTGCCCTTTCACATGAACGCAACGAAGAATTGGTTAGCTTGAAGACAGACAAGTGGCAAGAGCTGTCCGGAAGTTGATTTATTTTTCCGATTAAAGATGTTTTCGGACGACTCACTTATAGGCTCGTTGCTCCTAGATGAAGATTCATAGAAGTCTGATTTTTTGTGTACAAGCTTGCACAACCCTGAAGTGTCCAAGGACATGTCAGGTATTTAAATACTCCTCATAAGTTACGAGCAATTGCGTCCGAATATAGATGGTGGCCGAATACCGATGCTTTACTCTACATGCCGGTGAATAGAACGATGATCACTGACTCACTGTAGCTACTGTAGTTATTGTGGATCATGAATTTGCATGCTTTCAAGCATTTACAAACTTCATCTGTTAACTTGTAAATCATTGGTAGAGACGGGGGTAGAGCTCGGCTAGTGGCGCCTGTATTAATGCACTTACTTCCTGTACGCATGCGTATATATATGGTTTCTTTCCTATGACGTATGGTCTAGCGCATAATTATACGTATTGATTTATTAACTAATTTCTGGAAAACAGGGCTTTCGTTGAATTTAAAGAAGGGTTTGCAATTTCCACTAGAAAATAGGATATACGTAAAGCTATAACAAAGCTACTATAGTCAAACAGGAAATATATAGTGGTCAGCTACAGGTCATGCATGGCTAAGCTAGATAGCTATATAGCTAGCTATGTGAACTAGCTATTTACATGCACATCCCTTGACTACTTAGCTACCAGTCCACAATAAAGGAATATAATAATATAGCTATATATGTACAATAGATGAATAATATGTCAGATATTTAATATCTAACGTTTTTGCTGGTCATATAGGCGATGACATAACACATACACACATACACACATGCATGCATGCATCACTTACGTACAACAAAATTAATGTACATATAATTGCATACATGCACATATTACATATAATTATTATACAAACTTTCAAGGGATTGTAGTCACACAACGAAATGCAGAGTGAATATTTATGATATTATGAATTAAAGATACTGATGCTTAACAACTAGCTATGATTTTTGGTCCTACTTATGTTTCCTCCATACTGACAAGGTGCTATCATCAAGCTGAGCTTACTAAGAAGAGGATGTATGACTGATGAACATGCAGGCTTGTGAATTTGAAAGAGGAACGTAACTTTCTCTCCTCTGCAGCTTCCAATGGTGATGATTTACTGAGAATTTACAAGCAAACATATGGCTAACATTATCATTAACATGAAGCTGTCGAGAAATCTTATAAATTTGCAGTTCATTGGTCAGTTATAAACTTCGCTGTTTAATATAGCCGGCTATATTCATTTTATGTATCTTGGTTGACTACATAATGAAATTTTCTGTCTTTGAAGTGTCAAAAGCCATAGACCTTTGTAGTTATTGATTTACTTAGCTACTAGCTAATATGGATATAAAAATGCAAATCACATTCCATAAATTTTAGCTACCTATTAACTAAATTTTTAGGTAGTTTATAGTTACCAGCCTACCAATTTGTCCCATGCACTGTGCCGGCTCAAAAATTATTTTGCTTGTAAGCTTTGCATATTTTCCATACTATAATGCTTGTATGTATGCAAGTGTGATGTTGTTACTATAAACAAAAATTTAAAATTTAAATAGTGAGTAGGGATCGACCTCAGTGCTCCAAAAGGTAAGCAGCTAGTTATGTCATTATTACAACATGTGCTATGCTACGTACTTTGCTGCTCATTTTGCTATGACATCTGTTTCAAATTCTCTGACTATTTAAGATTGTAACTCTTGTATGTATTAATGTATTGATCTCTATAGCTACATAGCCTATTGGACTTTTTATGATCAAAGCCTGTATTAGTCCCGTTAGTTACTGCATGACATTTACGGAAGCATTGTTTATTAGTGTATTCAGTTCCAGTCATGATTTTGCCATAGTTACACAATTAGATTCATCATATTTTACTACACACCATGTGTTATGGTAGACAGTGCTATAACTATAATGGCAATTTGTAATTTAGTTATTTGTCTAGCTAGCTATAATATGAATGAATTTGACTAGATATAAGTGATCAAATTGCATGTATGGAGACTAAAAGTTTAGGGAATAAAATGAGCAATGCTGCCACAATTCAATGGTACCTATATAGTGTAGCTAGCTATATAGCTATATACATATAGCTATGTATGTACTTAGCTTTACATTAGTAAAATAAAAATCTTTTCTCTGTACATGTGGCTGTATAACTAGCTACTCATGCTCACATATGTAAAATATTTAGCATGATTCATTCAAAGGACTAGATTAGTTTTCAAAGCAAAAAGAGAAATGGTTGTATGTATATAAACAAGTGATCCAAAAGCATATGACATACTTATGCAGTTAGCTACATATTAATATCAATGCCTTTCAACTTCAGGAATAAAAGAAACAAATTTTGGCACTAAATTATACAATGTACTATGACTGTTTAATGAACTGATAATAAAACTGTAGACACTCATGCGGTTATACACATAGCTGCTATCTTGGTGCTATATGTCACAAGTCAGTTATTAATATTGAATAACTGATTATGGCATCAATTGTTAAAGAGGACAAAGGTTACTAAGTTTGTATACGCATGGGTACTGTATTAAGAAGTTAATGCATATCATTTCCTTGTTGTTGTGGTTAATAAGTTAATGGTGCGTGTGGTGGCATAGCTAATGATGCATGTAATAGTTACATGGCTAAATTATTAATATCATCTCAGCCCTGCTGTGTACCCTTAAGCTGTCAACATCACATGATGCTATAGCTAGTTATGTATGTAACTCCATGTAGTTAAGTTTCTGATGTAAAACATTGAATGTTTAGCAATCTACTTGTATTCATATGTTGAATAACTTTGTAGCTATATATACGTAGCTAGCTAAATTAATGGTAGCTACCAATATTTGGATGTACGTAGCTAAACTGTCATTTTCAATAATCTCCTGTCTTTGCTATATGAAAATGTAGGAATAAAATTCATTAGCTTGCTATGTGTACATAACACTGTAGGAATCTGTATATATATAATATACGTAGTTACAGTCATATAGCAAATAAGCATAATGATCAAGCACACTTTCATGTTTCTCAAGCACAAAAGTGATGTCTCATGCTAGCATGCAGCTCTAGCTGATAGCACTGATTAACAATACATATAGCTATAGCTGTTTGTGATACACCCATCTAGTCAATCAGTAGCTAAATGTTAACTGAGTCAACACTGGCTTTCTAAATTATAAACTCAGGAGTGTTTATGTAAATAAATGGCTAGCTAGCAAAATTTATATATGTAGCTATACATTTAAGGAAAGCAAGCAAGCAGGTTATTCAGTAATGTAAATTACATGTAGCTACATGGTTACATGGGTTAGACCCATGTAACAAACACCTTTTAAGTTTCACAGAATGTATATTATTAATATCTACCTACCTACCTACGTAGTCATCCTAATACGTAGCTATAGTTACGTAGCTGCATCCATATAACTACAGAATATCTACTGGATAGCTAGCTACTGAAAAATTACGTACAGTTAGGTGTAACTTTGTTTATCAGAGCTAATTTTAGAAAGCTATCCATGTATCAACATAGCTATATATTTCTAGGTAACAACCAAATCAAATTCATTAGTATATACGTATAGTCTGAAGGAAGTACATAAATGTATTAGTTGAGCTTGTGTATATGCATAGTCTAGTGAATGTTAGTTTTATGCGTCTAGAGGAAAGAAATCAGAAGTATACAGAAAATAAATAGTAATAGTATACGTATAGTTTGTCAGAACCTTCATTGCAGCAATGCATACACACATGCTTGAATGCATAGATATGATTTAAATATCTGAGGTAGCTGATTTTTATGTGTGTAGCTATACCCATTGTGCATGTGTGTGTGTGTGTGTGTGTGTGTGTGTGTGTGTGTGTGTGTGTGTGTGTGTGTGTGTGTGTGTGTGTGTGTGTGTGTGTGTGTGTGTGTGTGTGTGTGTGTGTGTGTGTGTGGGTGTGTAGTGTGTGTATGTATGTGTGTGTGTGTGCGTGTGCGTGTGTGTTTATATGTGTGTGTGTATGTGTGTGTGTTCGTGTGTGTGTGTTTGTGTGTGTGTGTGTGTGTGTAGTGTGTGTGTGTGTGTGTGTGTGTGTGTGTGTGCATGTGTGTGTGTGTGTGGTGCGTGTGTGTATGTGTGTGTGTATGTATAGTTATGATAGCTAGCTAACTAGCTAGCTATGTATATATGTTTTTGCTCTTGTTTTTACTACAAATATATTCACACATAGCTATATATGTACGTAGCTATTACTATCTATAGATAGATAGCTAGTTATCTATTAGTTATCTGTAAGTGGATAAGTATGTACACATATTTAATTTACAAAGAGTTTGCATAGCTAAATATGTAGTTACATATATTTAGCCACACAAACTGCATAGTGTAATCACAGTATGTGCTCATCTGCATAGTATAATTAAATATAGTTACATACAGCATGCAAACATAGCATAATATATTATACCTCCATATACATATAGTTATATGCATATACGTATATGCAAAACATACACATGCACCCATGCACGCACACATGCACACATACACACACACATACACACACACACACACACACACACACACACACACACACACACTACACATACACACATGTGTGTGTTTGTGTGTGTGTGTGTGTAGTGTCACACACTACACATACACACACACACACACACACACACACACACACACATACACACACACACACTACACATACACACACACACACACTCACACACACACTCACACACTACATAGTTATTTTGTAGTGGAAAATACAATTTTAAATCACAACAGCAATTAAATACAGAAGTCAAGAGTTCACTAACATTAAACTACAATCAGTTTTAACTAGCTATCTAATTCTGAAAATCTGTTGTAGAAAATGCATACATAGTGACAGTTAGTGCATGGTGCCTATTGAAATGCCACATATGTAGCTAATGCAAGAGTTAGAGTGTATTTTAATTCAACACATCTAGAATACAGAATTCTTGCAAGAAGAAGCAAAATGGTAGTGTGATGGGTACTACCCATAGATTGTTAGCTATGCATTGAAATGTACAGAAATAACAGTATTTGCAAGAATTAATGTTTTCATATAGCCATAACAAACACATCCATTCTTTTTGCATTGAAGTAGTAGGGGGCTGTATATAGTCAACAACTAAATTTTAGCTAGCTCTTGGGGGCCGCTTGCTCCAGAGATCCACTACTGTGCTTAGGTCTGACCCACTCTCAGGATGCTTGCATGCATTGTATTTTAATCTAAGAAATTTGGAACTGTGTCCAGTTATAATAGAGGTCAAAAAATTTTTTTACTGTTAGCCGTAACCTTTAGTTATAGCTAGCTAGCTATAAAATTCTCTCATTATATTATGTCGGGTGAATTTTTCCACATGCAGGGTAGGCAAATCAGAAGTTTTCAATATTTAACCCAACATGAACCTTATTGCTTTTTAATCCATTCATTTTCAATTTTAAACAGCTGCATGAAAGTATTAGAACAGTGCAGAATGCATAGATAGCCCATTTTGGATTTACAAGAAGTCAATTTCAGTTAGCTTTTTGTACACAATTAGCCCTAGCCCTTATTTTAGCCCCTGACATATTGTATATAGTTAAGACAATGCTCAGCCAAGTATCTCAGCAATATCTTTAATAATTAATAATTAGCTAGCTAGCTATAGGACAGGAGGATTCAATATTTTCAGATGGGCACAAAAGCTACAAAACCATCAGTTAATGTATTTATACAGGATTTCACTATGGATCGGAATTAATACGTATTTGATTTGCAGCTGTAACTCCAATCCATTGTCATAGTGGCTCTTTTCATCTAAGTATCTGCAGACTACAGTTGAGAGTTATGAGTTTTATCAACAATAGCAACATGTAATAATAAAACTATTGAAAGAAAATATTGGTCTAGGTTTAGTTATATAGTAAAAAAGTTAAATCACAGCATTATATCAAATAAATTTATATATTAATTCTAAATATATTACAAACTTTTATAAAAACTAGCTAGCTAGCTATAAATAAATAATCGATCTGAACAATGATGTGTACAACTGACATTTTTCATCGCTATAATCAATACAGTGTGAAACTCTGAATTCTCTAGGATAGCTCGCAAAGATTTTCCAATGCTTTCTGCGCATGAGATGTGCCAAGACCATTTCAATATTATCGACATCATCATTTGCCACTAGTATCTGATACACCTTTTCCTGTTGTCCAACAAAATCAGGGCAGTACTTTTTATGATTGTAAAACTGTAAAGACAAATTTACAGTGATAATTGCACATACGTTTTTACCCAGTAATACAATATTAGTTACATAACTAGATAACTTTAGCTATACTGCAATATTAGCATACTTGAATTGCTTGGAGAGATTCTCCTGCATTTTGTAACAGATACATAATGGAATTGATTGTGTGATTTGATATGCTTTCATTTTTTTGAGTACCAAGAGACTTGTGTAACATATACTGGTATGCTTTAATCTCAGCATAACGTTTACATGTAGTAGTAGTAGCTTCTAGTAGTTTTGGTAACTGGGAAAGACTGTCCTTGTGAATGCCAGAAGGCCTAGGATACTCCTGTAATTGTAAATATAGTCGTACTTAGTTATAGCTACTACATACATACATACATATACATAGCTACACTTGAACTTACATACCTGATCTTTCATTATAGAAAATATCAAATCATTTATACAATAGTATTTAAATGCTTCAACATCTTTGAGTCTGGTAGAACTTCCAAATATTTCTGAGTGATAGTACAGTGAGTTGCCCTCAGTTGGAGATATGTGGGTGCACCCTCCAATGTTGATGATCGGCTGAGAATTTGCAAGCAAACATAATATTATCATTAACATGAAGCTATTGAGAAATCTTGTAAAATTGCAGTTCATTGTTACTTGGGATCAGCTGAACTTTACTGTTTAGCTATAGCTATTAAATTTGTATGTCTTGGTTGATTATCATTTGAATTTTTTGTCTTTTATATTAAAATTCAGTGTCAAATGCAACAGACCTTTGCAGTTGCTATGGAAAATGTATACTCACATCCCATAATATTTAGGTACTTTTAGCTACCTATATTTCCAAAAACTTTTAGGTGCTTTACAGCTAGTTAGCTATCTATTGGAGTTGCTGTAGCTACTTAAAAATTTTTTGCATAGCCATACATTTTAACCACACTATATGCCTACAACTGTTATGATGCTAATATAGTTGTACATGAATTTTATGGGTGCAATTATTAGCCAGCTATGTTATTAATGCATTACTATCAGCATAGCCAGCTATGAATGAGTACTAGTTAACTTGGCTGTTCATTTTTGGTATACATCCATTTCCAATATTATATGTTAGCTTCTGATTATATTTTGATTAGAAGTTAGCTATACGTAGCTATACATATAACTAGTTATTTTCTATAGAAATAATGTATGTATATATAGCTAGATTCTGGATGCATAAATATTTATCATGAATGTATGTGTACATTTTAGGCATATGTATCTGCATAGCTACACTCATGGCTATATAACACAATAATTATGTACGTAGCTATCTAGCAAAAATTGATTCACCATGCATACGTTAGTGCTTGCCCTAATAGCACCGACTATTATAAGGTGTGTAAGAATAATCATGCAAAGCAAGTGAAACATGTTAGAATGTATATCATTGTTAATTAATATTTCAGTATCCAGCTGTTGGTTAGAAACATTTAGGGTCATCTAAAGTTATATGTGAGTGAGCCTGAGAAACCAGTCTTATCTAGTTACATGTAAAATTTGACCGCCTCACTTCATCTTGTCTTAACATACGTACTATTCACAACAAAATATCATCATAATTATAGCTATAGCTATGAGCTATGAGCTATGCAGCATATTGTTACAGACTTTGAATAGGTGTATGCTTTGTGTAGATAATGCTAGTTTTCACAGGCTTGCAATTGGTCACATAGCAGTAAATGTCATCAAGCCAGAGTTAGCCTATCATATATGTAAATTTGTTACGGTAGCTAGCAGTAGCTACTTTTAAATCCTGAGGTTTTAAATTACATTAATAGCTATATGCATGTAGTTACATAGCTATATGATATAATGTTACTATGGCAATAAAATATGGTTGAATATACATATACATAAAGGAAATGATTTAAGTGAGCCAAGGGAAAGAAACAGGGTACATGCAGTAATGTAATAATTAGTTAGTTACTATACTGATATGTTACATGTATCCAGGGAACATCAAAGAATGCACACAGTATTATGTTAATAACATCCATTGCATAACTATAATGTAGTATATGTGTATCAATATATTTTGAGGCTGTCCTAGATATTGAATATTAATTTTAAAACTACGTATATATGTATGCAAGCTAGGACATTACCAAACATTTTACGTGCTACAACCCATAAGTCCCATGATATCAGAAACTTTCATTACATGTACAGCTATCAACATATCTATAGCTTTAGCAACAGAGACCCACCCAAACAACTTAGCTGTATGAAATTGTAAGTTCATTTCATCATGAATATTGAACCTCTGTAATTCAAACTTAGAATCAGAGTGCTGGTGTTTTGTTTTGATGAAGTTGTGATATACAGATTGAATTGCAAGCTGCTACAGAAAGCTGAAGGAATTTTCCATTATTTGTGCATGCAGTTACATGCACCAATAACTAGCCATGAGACATTAACCTAGCAACCATAACAACCATGCAGGAAATGGTATGCATTAATTTCTTATTAATATATTCAGTATCCATGGATAGAGACTTAGTAACACTTGAATAGTCACTTGATAACAATTATAATGTCATTGAGTACAGTTAGCTTAATTGTTAACATATTGCATTCCAGTTTATAACTATATAACTGCATGTCTTATGGTAGCTATCACTTCTACACAATTATATACGTTGTCAAGGCTGGGATAAATTTTAAAGCTATTAAAGCTATGTGGATAAATTGCCGCATTTCCACCGGAGAGTAAAAAAAAGTATTTACTCTTGCATATAGCTAGTTAGCTAATAGCTCTATTTCCAAATGTGATCCTATTTAGTTGCTATATACATACATAGCTATAGTCATAATCAACATTGCTCAAGTTTCTGCATTGTTAATGATATAACTACATATCTGGATATAGTTGGCTATATGGAACTTATAGCTAATTCTCTAGTTGTTGCACACACCATGGTAGCATGTAGTTACCTTTGAATTAATTCTAGTTAAGACACTTATATTATAAACTAACAATTAACATTATCATCATGAGATAACTGACCATACTATTAGCCACATGTTATTTCCACTATAAGGTCATTTTAAAGTGTTTATATCATTTCTAGGTAGCTTGTTACCTGTATCTATGGATACCACTTGCTAAATACATGCAGGCCATAGAGCAGGGCTATTAGCTAAGCTGGCTAAATAGTCACGTGAGTAGCTGGCTAGCTAATAATATATATGGCCAGCAATATAATTATTAGCTATAGCTACTAACCTCAAGTAGCTACAATAGCTATGTGGCCTTATAGTGATTATAATTACTAGCGCTTAATTATAATATAAAGTATATCAAATTATGCATAGCTACGTATACGTATTAGCCAATTACGTATACGCGTAGCTTATAATATACGTATATAGCTATAGATGTATATAGCTAGCCAGATATACGGGATGTAACTAGCAATATCACTCCAGCTGAAGCTTTTTGCTGTTCTATATGCATACAATAATGCAAATCACTTTTAAAGAAGCCATATTTTAAAAACATGCGCGTGCGTCACAACAAGGAAGCCAACTACGTCTATAACGGAAATATAGTTATCGCCTGAGCAGTAATAGTTTATAGCTACCGGCATAGTTAATAATCATGTAGGCAAATTTTATCACACGATATTTTGAAAGTGGACCATTTTATCAAGCTAGCTATATATATAGCTATAGTTATCATATATCTAGCTATATAGCTACATGATAGCTATCTAATCTCTTATGTTAATTTGTCACCATGCATGCATGAGTATAGCTACACTGAAAAAGATGCGCTGAATTAGCTAAAGCTAATAAATTAGTTGTAAACCTTCAAGGGGATCTCTGAAGCAGGAGGTCTGGAATGCAGCCCCCAGAGACTACCTATAGGCTGTTTAATATTGTTAAGTATAGCTAGCTATATATACGTATATAGAAATGCCACCTAACTCCGCTAGATTCATAGCCATAGAGTGGCATGTATAGCTATTAGGATGTTTTCACAATTTTTCATTGGATCCCAATCATGAATGATAGTGGTTCATGATTAAATTCAAAGAATGTAAGTAATATTAATAATCAACGAACCATCCTTTTCCGCCTGATTTGTTTGTTACCAGTAACCCAAAGTTCATCAAAATCAGTTCAGTCAGACTCGCTTATAACCATTTAGCTACAGTGCTGCTTCTGATTGGTCTCACACTTTTGTTACAGCCAGACTGTTTTTGTTTTAGGATAGCTATATTGGATTATACATATATATATATATACTATTCACATCAAAGGAATCCACAGGGATACATAAGTCATGTATCCCTCTTCTATTTTCTGCCAGGGTTATATCTTAATGTGCACTGGTGTACATATGGATATATCCTGGGAAAATCCTTTTGTTGAACTAAAGATTGTCAGCTTTAATCTCAAGTTGATTTACTGGTATTGATCAATCTTTTATATAGTGAGCCCTTAAGATTTAATTGTGGATTCCAATGTGACAATGCAATTTGTCTCCTATTTAATATAACAAAGCCTAAAATGTTTAATTACAGTATACAGTTTTCTGTATTGCAAACATTACATCATAAAACATCTTGATCATCAAATTCAAACCCACAATCCCTTGTGCCCACATGTATTACAACTATATATATAAGCTACACACTATGAAAATCAGGGTAAATTTTAACTCCCTACATAAAAGAAATTGAAATAACACAAACGTAGCTAGCCAATTTTATAAAAGGCACTTATTACTGCAAACTAATTTTACAGATCATTTGAAAAACCCATCCATAAGTAGTTAATCAGTGTATATACGTATTATTTCACACAGAAAGTGTGAACAAAACTGCTTATCTATTACAACTACAACAAACAATATATGTATCTTTATGTCCTTACATATACTGTAGTCATAGCAACTGCACCCAATGCAAAGCTACACAGTTAAATAAAAAGGATATCAAACTGGTGAAATGGAACTTTTTGAAAGAAATTATAATAATTAGGATATTAGCTAACCACCTCATATAGAAAATGTATTCAGGCTAGCACAAACTTACATAACCATATAAATGTTATGTTGTATTTTGTCCATTATGAAAATGTTATTTGCACTGCTGCCATTGAAAAGATATCCCATAGTTTTCTTAGAAATGAAATGATTTTCTAACATGGAAAAGTTTACAAGTCAGTTTACTTTTAAAGAATAATTGGCTAAATATTTTTGTGGTTGGTTGTTTAAAGCTAGCTACGTGTAACTCCTATGTACATCATTTCAATGAAGTTTCACACTGAGATGTCTAAGCTATATAATTATGTAGCTATGTACGTATATGTACAATTATCTACATACATAGCTACTTAGCTGAGAATTAAAGTCTCAGGTGATGAAAAACATGACTTCACCAAATAGCAGCCTAATATGTACAACATTAACTTGAAATATGTTGTGACAGTACATATCTACATGGCTAATTCATAAAACAATGTGTGTAGCCAGCTACGTACATTCATTAGCTATACGTACGTATATTGTAAAATTCTGAAATAGTGCATGCATTAAAATTACTGTTACATTAGAATATCACTGATGCCTCTATCTAATGCTGTAGGCTAGGCATGCCATGTATGTACGCTTTTTCAAATTTTGGCATGAAGTGTCAGAAAATTTGCATATTATAATATTACATGCCAGCATAATAAGCAATACTTTGTAATGCCCATTGTATGCCTAAAATTATGCTAGCATAATCATAAATTAAAGTAGGTTCAACAGAGCAATCTAATAAGGATATACTAAGCCATGCTTGCACGGACGAATAATAATCTATAGCCACTTTATATTGATCACATATAATTTCATCTGACCCCAATCTCAGTGTAGATAGAACAACATAATTATACAGCTGTGCCATAACTGTAGCTATCCATCAGCCATTTTAAATAACAAAGCAAAATTATTACAGTATATAGCTAGCTAGCTATTTGTTTAGTAGCTATAAGTTTGTGAGTCAACCATAATTAAATTATAAAATTTTTGCATGTTTCACAAACTGTCACTTCATTCAGTTTAAATAGTCTCAGATTCGCTTTTTCAGAATTTTCTGAACCAGATATGGCATGCTATGCCTGCAGTATGCAATTTGCCCCCCAAACTAAAATAACTTCATACTCTGATTTACTGCCATTTATATATTTTTAGTTGTAGCTATATATAACATGGCTGATTTATGATTACAGATCTAATAATACATTTTAGTGAAAAATTAACATAAGCCAAATATAGCTAGCTTCCATAACAACTTATAAATTTTCAAATTCCATGTAAGAGGCTTTATATTTCCATAGTTACAGTAGCCTGAAAATGATGCTATAAAAGACCAGCCAGTTTAATGGTTATTAAGAAATAACTCAAACATCTTTGTCTGTCTGGTCACTGTGATATTGACAATACTCAACTTACAATGAATTCTCAACCTGCTTGTGTGTTATTGAGCACTGTGATGTTGTTGCTATTGAATAGTTCCAAGCAACTGAATGCTTATCCTGTCTTACCTTGTTCTCAAATAACTTATTCTCCTAAGGAAAATTCATTGTATACCTCGTACTCCTTAGACTACTTAGAATTATTTAGAACTGCTACATCACTTAAAGATACCGAGGCAATCAAATACTATTGTACTAATTATTTGATATTATCTACGATAAATATGGAAATGGTATGGCTGTTATGTGTATTTGCAGTGTAATGATTGGTATGTTTCATATTTTATAAATTTGCAGCCAAATTTACCAAGGCCAGTGTCTTGCAATACTGTGACATACAATCAAATTCTATCTAATTACACTTTGGAGGGCTTGAACAGAATTCTGGATGAAAATAGTACTGTAACTACCTGCAAATACTATGAAGAGATTAAAGCATACCAATACAAGTTGCATAAATTCTTTACTAGCCAGAACACATCAAACACTACCATTGCGTCCATCACATATCTACTACAGTCTGCAGCGGAATCACTTCAAGCAATTCAGGTAAAGTTATGCTACATAATTACAAATCATCAATTATTATGATCATTACAGTATAGTAATGATCGGACATTTTGTACTGATTTTGTTGAACAAGAACAAGAAGAAGTTTATGATGCTTTGGTGGCAAATAATCATGACAGCATTGAAGCAGTTTTGTCATGCTTTAAACAAAGGAAAGATTGGAAAATTAATAGAAAGTATCCTGAAGTGTTCAAGACTTCGCCTTGTGTTAATTATAATGATGAAAAGTGTCAACTCTACACATCATTGTACGTACACATCTAATACAACAATATTAGCTAGCAAGAAGATATGATAATCAACAGCTATAGTTTGTAAATTTTACATATTTTGATTTAACATAAAGAAAATTGATGCACGTCTATCTGTTCAATGAGCTATGTATCTAGTAGCCAGTTATAGGTGGCCTGTTGTGCTTTCAAAGTTAGCTAGCTACAATGTACGAACTTTATAGCTAATAGTTTCAAAATTCTTTCTATTGGCATATGATATATTTATATGCAGCTGGTCCCCCATACTGTGTAGAAATCTGCTGGAATTGTGCTTGATACTTTCTCATACTTACATATGTAGCAAACTATTATGTAGCTATTTAATCAATTACATGTGTAGCTAATATACCAAGCTGTAGAGTTACGTACATCCATATACCCATACATGTAGCTATGTCTAATGTATAAACATGATTTAGTTGGATATGTAGCTATACATACTGCAATCATTGCTATCTAATCACTTAAGGCCAAACGAGCACATTATAATACACAAGTACATATAATTATAATTACGATAACTAGCTATGTACATTTTATTACATGTCTATAGCTATAAGTCACTGGTATGGCCACTGTTCAAATGTAAATGTATCATGCACCACAGTCTGCTGAGTTGTTATACTATATGTATGTATTTGACTAGACTTCTATCTGTTCTGTAACCTCTAATAGTACATACAAATTTGACAATACATAATTTTTTATTATATATATTTTATTTCTGAATCATTCAACATGTATGCATAGCAAAATAATAAACTGCATGCATCTAAGTGCATGTAGTCATGTACACATACGTGCACAGTAGATGGTCTGTAGCTAATTATCTTCAATAAAATAGACTAAGTTTGAATACACTCTACACCTATGTAGCTATGTAGATTGAATATGTATACCATGCAGTCAGGATATTAATAGCTATTTGTGTAATGTGGGCAGCATATCCAGTGCATCAAAAAGTTTAAGAAACTTTCGCACTTTGTTTGCAAACTACATAAAATCTAACTAGCTAGCTATAGCTATGTAACTACTTTGTATGACATTTTAAAATCATTCTTAGCATAGCCACTTCATAAACAACTTTAATTTATAGAATACAATAATGCATGTTAAATCATGATCAGTCAGTTAAGAATTATTCACTTGCTGTGTTAAAGATCTGTACAATGATGTGTAGAAATAACACTTTTCATCATTATAATCAACACAAGGTGACGTCCCAAACACTGTAGGATAGTCTTTGTAAGTTTTCCAATCTTTCCTTAGTTTAAGGCATGACAAAACTGCTTCAATGCTGTCATGATTATTTGCCACCAGAGCTTCATAAACTTTTTCTTGCTGCCCCACAAAATCGTTGCAAAAATTTTGACTATTACTGTACTATAAAATAATAATAATAATATATGTATATTATGATATGCAAATATTACTTACTTCAATAATTTGGAGAGATTCACCTGCTAATTGTAGTAGGTACATGATGGACACAATGGTAGTGTTTGATGTGTTTTGGCTAGTAAAGAACTTGTGCAACTTGTACTGATATGCTTTAATCTCTGCATAGTATTTGCATATGATTTCAGTAGTATTTCTGATAAGAATTCGCTGTAACTCTTTTGAAGTGAGTGTCTCATTTCTTATAGTTGTATTGCAAGATAACCTAGGTAAGTTAGGCTGCAAAATTATGAAAGAATATGCAGCAATTACTATTGCGGCACTATAAATATTATTCTTACCAATTCCCTGCTTATTGTAGATAAAATCAAATCATTAGTACAATAATATTTAAACGCTTCAGTATCTTTAAGTGTTGCAGCAGTTCCAAATATTTCTGAATGCGAATACAGTGAATTATCCTCAGAAGGATTGGAAGCTACCTGAGAGCAGCTGCTATTAGCCTCCGGTGAAATGATGATATGTGGTACAGCATTTAACTGTATGGAACTGTTCAATAACAGCAGCATTACAAAGTTGCACAACAGTTGAAAATTCATTGTACATTCAATAGTATAAATATGCTCAGTGATGTTTCTAGTGATAATTCATCAAAATGGTTGGTCTTTTATAGTTACTTGCCATACCTCTTCAAGATAAGTGTAACCATGGAAAAGATAAACACATAAAACACAAAGGTCATACTGAGCTAGTTACGTAGCTACATGAGTGAAATTATCTGTTGTAAAGTATGTAGCTAATGCTTTAACATACTTGACTGCTTGCTTACTATAAACATTTCCTCAATTATGCCATCCAGTGCCTAACCAGTTAAGTTGATAACAACAACAATAATGGTATAGATAATAATACAGCAATTCTTAATTATACATTCTTAAGGCATTCAGCTACCACAAATGATATGCTCTGTAGTTGTGTATGACTAGTATTCTACACATTGTGCTATTTATCAAACAAAAATATATAGCTACATAACTGTGTGATTTGTAGTAGCTTTGGGCAGCTAGCTAGCTAGCTAGCTATATCTAAGACTTTATTTTTTGAAAGTGCTTTAATATTATTGTGGATGCAAATTTGGTCAAGAAGATTTCATCAATGTATAGCTGGTAATGTGACTATCCAAACAAAAACCAACTTAGTCCACACATCATGATCAGATTTTGCCAAATTAATGGGCAATAAAATCTATTTGAGATGATACACAAAGCTCAAATTTTAAGCAGTGATAAAGGTGGTTTTCACTAAGACAGTCACAATTTTGCTCATTAGCTATGTAGCTGTATTAATTATGCATATATGCATACTGGCATGCCCATGTATGAAATTATAAGAGAGCTATGTATAGTTATCAAATGTGCATCACCAACTTTTGAAGAGATTGTATTCTTTGCATGTACGTAATTATGTATATGTAATGTAAGCATTAGCTAGATATTCCTTAACCACAGATATGCAAACAATACAATATGAAAAATATATGAAAATTTTAAGAATTTCAGTTAAATTATTGTGCACTCATTTATGTGCACACTGACCTCTCACATCTGTAAACCTCTGGAAATAATCATACTACATCAACTAGCTGGGTAAACATACCATGACATACGTAGTTATATGACATTGCATAAAATATAGCCACATCTTTAAAGAAGAGTGAAAGTATCTATCTACGTATATAGCTATTAAAATATATGCATGTAGTTATGATGTATTTGAAGCAAAATATATTGGATATTTCATAAAGTTATAGTTACATATAGCAACAGAATATGACAAGCTTGAACCTCAGTTCACAACATGTAAGAAAACAACCCATCACACCTCTCATGTGTGTGTGTGTGTGTGTGTGTGTGTGTGTGTGTGTGTGTGTGTGTGTGTGTGTGTGTGTGTGTGTATGTGTGTATGTCCCATTTAGTAAATCATGAAAACCACGGGCACAACATGATAGAATCTGCATCATAGTAGCCAATACAACAGCCAATACAAACAGCCAGCAAAAGGATTAGAGATATATCAGTTATACATGTGTAAATTAAATGTAGCATCTGTATAATATTATGTGAATTGCTATGCTGCCCATAATACTTAGCTATTGGTCTTACAAGAAAACTAATATAAGACATTATTGGTTACAATTAGCCAACTAAATTTAAGTGTAAGATAATATTTGAGCTAGCCACAGTGTAGCTAAGTGATGATATTGTTTATGTGATCTTAGCCATACCTATGTGGTTATCTATGCATGGCTGAGAACATATCGGCTGTAAAAATTGAGTTAAGTGGTTAGTGTCATTTTCAAAATTACATCATTCAACTTCCAATGGCACAGTTATATAAATACCAACTGCAATTAGCTACGTACATTTATGAAATCACCGAGGTGATAATTAAGTGATAGCTACATATACGTACATACTTATCCATGCATGTTCAAAAGGTTTAATTTAAAACAACCTTTTATATTATTGCCATACAATTATAGCTACTAAGTCCCTAGCTACCTTAGTGAAAATACATATACGTGGCTAATATGCACAGCTGGAGCTGTAAGGTGGTTACATACAAATAATAGCTAACTGGGAAATTATTATGATTACATTAACAATTTTGCAAACAATCCATTATGGGTAGCTAAACTGCTTATCTATTAGCATAAATATACTTTTCAATAGAAATATCCAAAAATTTGGTGATCTCAAGAACATTACAAATAGACACATTTGCACATAGCTACGTACATAGATCAGTGATTACATCATAAACAGCAAAGCGATAACTAGTAAGGTCAATGATTGAATACAAAGAGAGAGATGGTAATTACACACAGTCAGCTAATAACTAGTTTCAATATACAGATGGTAGAATGGCGAAGGATCAATACAACAATCAGATTATTGGATAATATGTTATTAGTTATCACCATGGATACTGGTAATTGTATCATATTGAACTATACATATGTATTAACATAATGAGTAGCAGTTCATTTCCTGATAACATTTTCATGCCTTAAATAAGTTGTCATAGCTACATGCAATGGTTTGCTATGTGTACATATATAGCAAACAATATTGAGTGCATGAAACTTAGTTAAAGTTTTATGTAACATTTATACATTTATATGTGACCCAACATGAGAAAATATAAGGCTTATGTGCACATCATATTTTTGGATTTCAAACTTAGCTAAATAACTTCATGTATACATGTAGCTATACATGCAGCTTTTCATAAGGTAATTTATATACTTTGTAAATCTTATACAGTATATACTATATAGGTGTATTTTGTGTACATAAGCTGGTTTTCTCATACTGGATTACATTTATACGTAGTTAACTTATATAATGAATAATGTAAGACCATGCTACAGGCTTAATTATATACATGCATGCAGTTGCACTAAAGCTAGTTAGATGAAGATTAGCTAATCAATAAACACTTAGCTAGCCAACCTTATATACTTCTCCATAGCTAGCTGCCTTCCAGCTATTAAAATGACTATAATTCAACATTGTTAGCTTATTATAATTAATCAATGGTAGCAACATTAAATTTATGTAATAGCTATAATTTTATGCATTAATTTTTTATTTGTATAACTGATAGCTGATAGTTATATATAGCTAGCTACGTAGCTGTATAGCTGCAGCTGTCAAGTTATAGACTATAAGTAATGATTCAAAACCTAATAGCTATAATTACTGAACACTGTGCTAGCTAGCTAGCTACATGGAAAAAGTTGGAACCGTAGCTACACTGCCACTGCGACTACACTGCATGCCACTGTGACTACACTGCCATGCACTACGACTACACTGCCACTGTGACTACACTGCTACTGTGACTACACTGCTACTGTGACTACACTGCTACTGTGACTACACTGCTACTGTGACTACACTGCCACTGTGACTACACTGCTACTGTGACTACACTGCTACTGTGACTACACTGCCACTGTGACTACACTGCTACTGTGACTACACTGCCACTGTGACTACACTGCTACTGTGACTCAACTCCTTTGGAGTCACCACAACTAGCTACTTATTTTTAACAGTATTGTTATAGTCATGTATAGAAGCGGAAGAGTTGCAGATTTCGCCATTTATATTGAGTGGACTATGGACAAGGCAATAGATGACATTTAGAGGGATTCTCCGGAGATACATGCCGGTGAATAGAACGATGATCACTGACTCACTGTAGCTACTGTAGTTATTGTGGATCATGAATTTGCATGCTTTCAAGCATTTATAAACTTCATCTGTTAACTTGTAAATCATTGGTAGAGACGGGGGTAGAGCTCGGCTAGTGGCGCCTGTATTAATGCACCTACTTCCTGTACGCATGCGTATATATATGGTTTCTTTCCTATGACGTATGGTCTAGCGCATAATTATACGTATTGATTTATTAACTAATTTCTGGAAAACAGGGCTTTCGTTGAATTTAAAGAAGGGTTTGCAATTTCCACTAGAAAATAGGATATACGTAAAGCTATAACAAAGCTACTATAGTCAAACAGGAAATATATAGTGGTCAGCTACAGGTCATGCATGGCTAAGCTAGATAGCTATATAGCTAGCTATGTGAACTAGCTATTTACATACACATCCCTTGACTACTTAGCTACCAGTCCACAATAAAGGAATATAATAATATAGCTATATATGTACAATAGATGAATAATATGTCAGATATTTAATATCTAACGTTTTTGTTGGTCATATAGGCGATGACATAACACATACACACATACACACATGCATGCATGCATCACTTACGTACAACAAAATTAATGTACATATAATTGCATACATACACATATTACATATAATTATTATACAAACTTTCAAGGGATTGTAGTCACACAACGAAATGCAGAGTGAATATTTATGATATTATGAATTAAAGATACTGATGCTTAACAACTAGCTATGATTTTTGGTCCTACTTATGTTTCCTCCATACTGACAAGGTGCTATCATCAAGCTGAGCTTACTAAGAAGAGGATGTATGACTGATGAACATGCAGGCTTGTGAATTTGAAAGAGGAACGTAACTTTCTCTCCTCTGCAGCTTCCAATGGTGATGATTTACTGAGAATTTACAAGCAAACATATGGCTAACATTAACATTAACATGAAGCTGTTGAGAAATCTTATAAAATTGCAGTTCATTGGTCAGTTATAAACTTCGCTGATTAATATAGCTGGCTATATTCATTTTATGTATCTTGGTTGACTACATAATGAAATTTTCTGTCTTTGAAGTGTCAAAAGCAATAGACCTTTGTAGTTATTGATTTACTTAGCTACTAGCTAATATGGATATAAAAATGCAAATCACATTCCATAAATTTTAGCTACCTATTAACTAAATTTTTAGGTAGTTTATAGTTACCAGCCTACCAATTTGTCCCATGCACTGTGCCAGCTCAAAAATTATTTTGCTCGTAAGCTTTGCATATTTTCCATACTATAATGCTTGTATGTATGTAAGTGTGATGTTATTACCATAAACAAAAATTTAAAATTTAAATAGTGAGTAGAGATCGACCTCAGTGCTCCAAAAGGTAAGCAGCTAGTTATGTTATTATTACAACATGTGCTATGCTACTTGGCTTCTCATTTTGCTATGACATCTGTTTCAAATTCTTTGACTATTTAAGATTGTAACTCTTGTACAGTATGTATTAATGTACTGATCTCTATAGCTACATAGCTTATTGGACTTTTTATGATCAAAGCCTGTATTAGTCCCGTTAGTTACTGCATGACATTTACAGAAGCATTGTTTATTAGTGTATTCAGTTCCAGTCATGATTTTGCCATAGTTACACAATTAGATTCATCATATTTTACTACACACCGTGTGTTATGGTAGACAGTGCTATAACTATAATGGCAATTTATAATTTAGTTATTTGTCTAGCTAGCTATAATATGAATGAATTTGACTAGATATAAGTGATCAAATTGCATGTATGGAGACTAAAAGTTTAGGGAATAAAATGAGCAATGCTGCCACAGTGCAATGGTACCTATAGTGTAGCTAGCTATATAGCTATATACATATAGCTACGTATGTACTTAGCTTTACAATAGTAAAATAAAAATCTTTTCTCTGTATAACTAGCTACTCATGCTCACATATGTAAAATCTTTAGCATGATTCATTCAAAGGACTAGATGTAGTTTTACAAGCAAAAAGAGAAATGGTTGTATGTATATAAACAAGTGATCCAAAAGCATATGACATACTTATGCAGTTAGCTACATATTAATATCAATGCCTTTCAACTTCAGGAATAAAAGAAACAAATTTTGGCACTAAATTATACAATGTACTATGACTGTTTAATGAACTGATAATAAAACTGTAGACACTCATGCG
>OZ005749.1:13820038-13825038 GCA_963930835.1 Spongia lamella | reverse complement strand
CTTGGGTGCACCCTCCAATGTTGATGATCGGCTGAGAATTTGCAAGCAAACATAATATTATCATTAACATGAAGCTATTGAGAAATCTTGTAAAATTGCAGTTCATTGTTACTTGGGATCAGCTGAACTTTACTGTTTAGCTATAGCTATTAAATTTGTATGTCTTGGTTGATTATCATTTGAATTTTTTGTCTTTTATATTAAAATTCAGTGTCAAATGCAACAGACCTTTGCAGTTGCTATGGAAAATGTATACTCACATCCCATAATATTTAGTTACTTTTAGCTACCTATATTTCCAAAAACTTTTAGGTGCTTTACGCTAGTTAGCTATCTATTGGACTTGCTGTAGCTACTTAAAAATTTTTTGCATAGCCATACATTTTAACAACACTATATGCCTACAACTGTTATGATGCTAATATAGTTGTACATGAAATTTATGGGTGCAATTATTAGCCAGCTATGTTATTAATGCATTACTATCAGCATAGCCAGCTATGAATGAGTACTAGTTAATTTGGCTGTTCATTTTTGGTATACATCCATTTCAAATATTATATGTTAGCTTCTGATTATATTTTGATTAGAAGTTAGCTATACGTAGCTATACATATAACTAGTTATTTTCTATAGAAATGATGTATATATATAGCTAGATTCTGGATGCATAAAAATTTATCATGAATGTATGTGTACATTTTAGGCATATGTATCTGCATAGCTACACTCATGGCTATATAACACAATAATTATGTACGTAGCTATCTAGCAAAAATTGATTCACCATGCATACGTTGGTGCTTGCCCTAATAGCACCAACTATTATAAGGTCTGTAAGAATAATCATGCAAAGCAAGTGAAACATGTTAGAATGTATGTCATTGTTAATTAATATTTCAGTACCCGGCTGTTGGTTAGAAACATTTTGGGTCATCTAAAGTTATATGTGAGTGAGCCTGAGAAAACCAGTCTTATCTAGTTACATGTAAAATTTGACCTTGTCTTAACATACGTACTATTCACTTCAAAATATCATCATAATTATAGCTATAGCTATGAGCTATGCAGCATATTGTTTACAGACTTTGAATAGGTGTATGCTTTGTGTAGATAAGGCTAGTTTTCACAGGCTTGCAATTGGTCACATAGCAGTAAATGTCATCAAGCCAAAGTTAGCCTATCATATACGTAAATTTGTTACGGTAGCTAGCAGTAGCTACTTTTAAATCCTGAGGTTTTAAATTACATACATAGCTATATGCATGTAGTTACATAGCTATATGATATAATGTTACTATGGCAATAAAATATGGTTGAATATACATATACATAAAGGAAATGATTTAAGTGAGCCAAGGGAAAGAAACAGGGTACATGCAGTAATGTAATAATTAGTTAGTCACTATACTGATATGTTACATGTATCCAGGGAACATCAAAGAATGCACACAGTATTATGTTAATAACATCCACTGCATAACTATAATGTAGTATATGTGTATCAATATATTTTGAGGCTGTCCTAGATATTGAATATTAATTTTAAAACTACGTATATATGTATGCAAGCTAGGACATTACCAAACATTTTACGTACTACAACTCATAAGTCCCATGATATCAGAAACTTTCATTACATGTACAGCTAGCAACATATACCTATAGCTTTAGTAACATAGACCCACCCAAACAACTTAGTTATATGTAATTGTTAAGTCCATTTCACCATGAATATTGAACCTCTGTAATTCAAACTTAGAATCAGAGTGCTGATGTTTGTTTTGATGAAGTTGTGATATACAGAGTGAATTGCAAGTTGCTACAGAAAGCTGAAGGGATTTTCCATATTTGTGCATGTAACTATCAGTAACATGCACCAATAACTAGCCATGAGACATTAACCTAGCAACCATTACAACCATGCAGGAAATGGTATGCATTAATTTCTTATTAATATATTCAGTATCCATGGATAGAGACTTAGTAACACTTGAATAGTCACTTGATAACAATTATAATGTCATTGAGTACAGTTAGCTTAATTGTTAACATATTGCATTCCAGTTTATAACTATATAACTGCATGTCTTATGGTAGCTATCACTTCTACACAATTATATATGAAGGCTGCATGGGACAAAGTTTAAAGCTATTTAAGCTATGTGTATAAATTGTATTGCCGCCGGAGAGTAAATAACAGTATTTACTCTTGCATATAGCTAGTTAGCTAATAGCTCTATTTCCAAATGTGATCCTATTTAGTTGCTATATACATACATAGCTATAGTCATAATCAACATTGCTCAAGTAGCTATCTGCATTGTTAATGATATAACTACGTATCTGGATATAGTTGGCTATATGGAACTTATACCTAATTCTCTAGTTGTTGTACACACCATGGTAGCATGTAGTTGCCTATGCATATATAATTCTAGTTAAGACACTTATATTATAAACTAACAATTAACATTATCATCATGAGATAGCTGACCATACTATTAACTACATGTTATTTCCACTATAAAGTCATTTTAAAGTGTTTGTATCATTTCTAGGTAGCTAGTTACCTGTATCTATGGATACCACTTGCTAAATACATACAGGCCATAGAGCAGGGCTATTAGCTAAGCTGGCTATGTAGTCACGTGAGTAGCTGGCTAGCTAATAATATATATGGCCAGCAATATAATTATTAGCTATAGCTACTAATCTCAGGTAGCTATAATAGCTATGTGGCCTTATAGTGATTATAATTACTAGCGCTTAATTATAATATAAAACATATCAAATTATGCATAGCTACGTATTAGCTAATTACGTATACGCGTATCTTATAATATACGTATATAGCTATAGGTGTATATAGCTAGCCAGCTATACGGGATGTAACTAGCAATATCACTCCAGCTGAAGCTTTTAGCTGTTCTATGCATACAATAATGCAAATCACTTTTAAAGAAGCCATATTTTAGAAACATGCGCGTGCGTCACAACAAGGAAGCCAACTACGTCCATACCGGAAATATAGTTATCGCGGATGCGATTGAGCGGTAATAGGATGGAATTATTTATAGCTACCGGCATGGCTAATAATCATGTAGGCAAATTTTATCACAGGATATTTTGAAAGTGGACCATTTTATCAAGCTAGCTATATAGAGCTATAATTATCATATATCTAGCTATATAGCTACATGATATAGCTACCTAATCTCACCATGGAGTATAGCTACACTGAAAAAGATGCGCTGAATTAGCTATAGCTAATAAATTAGTTGTAAACCTTCAAGGGGATCTTTGAAGCAGGAGGTCTGGAATGCAGCCCCCAGAAGCTACCTATAGGCTGTTTAATATGTATATATAGCTATATATAGCTACAACTGAACACATCAAGTTTTGTGGGAAGGAGCTCGAGTACCCAAAGTATAATAGCTACTAGGGGGGTGGTGGGCACAACCCTAGCCTTTAAAAGGTAAATTTTTAAAACACTATATTTGTGTGCCTTAGTGCATGCGTGTGTGTTGTTTATATAGCACCACTTCTATCCTTTTGTATTTTCTGAGGTGGCAGCCCCTTAGCCCCACTAAGGTTTTAGTAAGCTATGTATGTACATATATATCTCACCTAATCATATAGCTACCAGTTAGCTAGCTATGTGCAAGTATTATAGTGTACTACTGATAGTAGCTATATCAACCAAATAATCAATGCATACACTTTTCGGTATTAGCTAATAATTATCAGTGATCAACATAAGGTGAAGTACCAAGCACACTTGTAAGGAAGTTTTTGTAATCTTTCTTGTACTGAAGAAATGCTTCAATACTGTCATGAATGTCGACCATCAAACCATCATAAAGTCTTCTTATTGTCCAAATAAATTAAGTACATGTGCATGCAATTCTACAATCTACATATAGCTGCTATATGTAGCTAGCTAACCAGCCAGCTATGGTTTTAGTATGTAGGATTCTCACTAAGCTAGTGGGATCAGATAGAACATCATTCCTTGAAACTGCATAGCTATCTTGCATTGTAAGATACAGTAACAACACTTATAATATCAGTTGCTTGCTTACCGTAGGTAATATCAAATTATCTTTTAGCTATATAGCTACAGTACAAAAATATTTGAACACTAATATAACCTACTTCACCATCTGTAGCTAAGTGTTAGCGATTAGTTAACTGTATATCATTATTATGCCACTGGAGGGCATCCACAAAAGGCAGAACCTGTACAAGATGTTACAGCAGTTCAAAATAATAATTCAGAGTAGAGTGGATTTTCCCCAAGTAGGATTGGAAGCTAGCCATAATAATAACTGCATGGATCAGCATTCTAATTATAACTGGTATCACAAGGTTGTAGCTAACAAGTTGGTTATTGCTATTATCATGGCAGTCATAGTAAATGAATACATTACTAATGTAGTTATTATAGTGATGCTTCAAACAATCATAATGACAATTCATCAAAACAACTAGCTGGTTTAGCTATTGGTTCTCATCAAGATTACTGTAACCATGGCAAAAGTAAGGTCATTCAGCTATTTAGTTACTTAGGTGAAATTATCTGCTGTGAAGCATACAACCTGACTGCTTGATTATCATAAGTATTTCCTCGATCATATATACAAGTTGGTATAGCAACCCTTAATGCTGCTAATTAGCTATACACTTGTACTATGTATGAATGCAGCTATAGTTTATCAAACAACATAACTACATACCGACATTACATAGCTACATAGTAGCTGTGTATATGTATGTTAAGATGATGCATTTTTATGTGGTAGCCAATGTGAATAAAATTCCTACATGATTTTATCTATTGTCTATTGCATATATACATAAAATCAAACCTGCCATGACCATACCCATTTATAGTCATGTAGCTATACAGCTAAGCTTTAATAGAGTTTACTGCATGAATCTGTGGGACTGTGACACATAGATATTTGTATCTAAAGTAACTTTTATAAGATCTATAG
>OZ005749.1:13702538-13815038 GCA_963930835.1 Spongia lamella | reverse complement strand
GTTGGTGCTTGCCCTAATAGCACCGACTATTATAAGGTCTGTAAGAATAATCATGTAAAGCAAGTGAAACATGTTAGAATGTATATCATTGTTAATTAATATTTCAGTACCCGGCTGTTGGTTAGAAACATTTTGGGTCATCTAAAGTTATATGTGAGTGAGCCTGAGAAATCAGTCTTATCTAGTTACATGTAAAATTTCACCGCCTCACTTCATTTTGTCTTAACATATGTACTATTCACATCAAAATATCATCATAATTATAGCTATGAGCTATGAGCTATGCAGCATATTGTTTACAGACTTTGAATAGGTGTATGCTTTGTGTAGATAAGGCTAGTTTTCACAGGCTTGCAATTGGTCACATAGCAGTAAATGTCATCAAGCCAGAGTTAGCCTATCATATACGTAAATTTGTTACGGTAGCTAGCAGTAGCTACTTTTAAATCCTGAGGTTTTAAATTACATACGTAGCTATATGCATGTAGTTACATAGCTATATGATATAATGTTAATATGGCAATAAAATGTGGTTGAATATACATATACATAAAGGAAATGATTTAAGTGAGCCAAGGGAAAGAAACAGGGTATGTGCAGTAATGTAATAATTAGTTAGTTACTATACTGATATGTTACATGTATCCAGGGAGCATCAAAGAATGCACACAGTATTATGTTAATAACATCCACTGCATAACTATAATGTAGTATATGTGTATCAATATATTTTGGGATCGAAAAACATCATTGGTGAAAAAAGAACACAAACAAGTTAAGATCAAACGGTATGCAGACACGGATATCGATTATTACTCAATACAGGAATTTCTTATCCCATGCACACTACAGAGATCCCTATTTTGACTTCATGAAAGTGATATATGCTTATATTTTCATAATAATGGTTTGTACATAAATAATGGAAAACCAACTCTGGCTTGAAGATTATTTGTTTGTACAGTACAGTTGGTCAGCAAATGCATGAAGTCAAAATAGGGATCTCTGTAGTGTGCATGGGATAAGAAATTCCTGTATTGAGTAATAATCGATGTCCGTGTCTGCATACCGTTTGATCTTAACTTGTTTGTGTTCTTTTTTCACCAATGATGTTTTTCGATCCCTATTTCCTTTTTAAATTGAAAATTTTTAGTATCATCTAGTAATGTAGTATATGTGTATCAATATATTTTGGGACTGTCCTAGATATTGAATATTAATTTTAACTACATAGCTATATATACGTATGCAAGCTAGGACATTACCAAACATTTTACGTACTACAACCCATAAGTCCCATGATATCAGAAACTTTCATTACATGTACAGCTAGCAACATATACCTATAGCTTTAGTAACAGAGACCCACCCAAACAACTTAGTTATATGTAATTGTAAGTCCATTTCACCATGAATATTGAATCTCTGTAATTCAAACTTAGAATCAGAGTGCTGATGTTTGTTTTGATAAAGTTGTGATATATACAGATTGAATTGCAAGCTGCTACAGAAAGCTGTAGGGATTTTCCATATTTGTGCATGTAACTATCAGTTACATGCACCAATAGCTAGCCATGAGACATTAACCTAGCAACCATAACAACCATGCAGGAAATGGTATGCATAAATTTCTTATTAATATATTCAGTATCCATGGATAGAGACTTAGTAACACTTGAATAGTCACTTGATAACAATTATAATGTCATTGAGTACAGTTAGCTTAATTGTTAACATATTGCATTCCAGTTTATAACTATATAACTGCATGTCTTATGGTAGTTATCACTTCTACACAATTATATATGAAGGCTGCATGGGACAAAGTTTAAAGCTATTAAAGCTATGTGGATAAATTGTATTGCCGCCGGAGAGTAAATAATAGTATTTACTCTTGCATAAAGCTAGTTAGCTAATAGCTCTATTTCCAAATGTGATCCTATTTAGTTGCTATATACATACATAGCTATAGTCATAATCAACATTGCTCAAGTAGCTATCTGCATTGTTAATGCTACAACTATGTATCTGGATATAGTTGGCTATATGGAACTTATAGCTAATTCTCTAGTTGTTGCACACACCATGGTAGCATGTAGTTACCTTTGAATTATTTCTAGTTAAGACACTTATATTATAAACTAACAATTAGCATTATCATCATGAGATAACTGACCATACTATTAACTACATGTTATTTCCACTATAAGGTCATTTTAAAGTGTTTGTATCATTTCTAGGTGGCTAGTCACCTGTATCTATGGATACCACTTGCTAAATACATACAGGCCATAGAGCAGGGCTATTAGCTAAGCTGGCTATGTAGTCACGTGAGTAGCTGGCTAGCTAATAATATATATGGCCAGCAATATAATTATTAGCTATAGCTACTAATCTCAGGTAGCTATAATAGCTATGTGGCCTTATAGTGATTATAATTACTAGCGCTTAATTATAATATAAAGCATATCAAATTATGCATAGCTACGTATTAGCTAATTACGTATACGCGTAGCTTATAATATACGTATGTAGCTATAGGTGTATATAGCTAGCCAGCTATACGGGATGTAACTAGCAATATCACTCCAGCTGAAGCTTTTAGCTGTTCTATGCATACAATAATGCAAATCACTTTTAAAGAAGCCATATTTTAGAAACATGCGCGTGCGTCACAACAAGGAAGCCAACTACGTCCATACCGGAAATATAGTTATCGCGGATGCGATTGAGCGGTAATAGGATGGAATTATTTATAGCTACCGGCATGGCTAATAATCATGTAGGCAAATTTTATCACAGGATATTTTGAAAGTGGACCATTTTATCAAGCTAGCTATATAGCTATAGTTATCATATATCTAGCTATATAGCTACATGATAGCTACCTAATCTCTTATGTTAATTTTTGTCACCATGGAGTATAGCTACACTAAATTTTTGTCACCATGCATGCATGAGTATAGCTACACTGAAGAAGATGCGCTGAATTAGCTATAGCTAATAAGTTAGTTGTAAACCTTCAATGGCATCTCTGAAGCAGGAGGTCTGGAATGCAGCCCCCAGAAGCTACCTATAGGCTGTTTAATATTGTTAAGTAGCTAGCTATATACGTATATAGAAATGCCACCTAATTTCGCTAGATTTATAGCTAGAGTGTATTAGCTATATATAGCTAGCTATACGACTGAACGCATCAGGTTTTGCATGTGGGAAGGAGCTCGAGTAACCAAAGAATAATAGCTGTAGCTAGCTACTAGGGGGTGTGGTGGGCACAACCCTAGCCTTTAAAGTTATAACACTATTTGTGTGCCTTAGTGTGTGTGTGTTTATATAGCAACACTTCCATCCTTTTGTATTTTCTGAGGTGGCAGCCCTTTAGGCTTAGTCTCACTAAATTTACAACTGGTTTTAGTAAGCTATGTATGTACCGTAGATAATATCAAATTATCAGTGATCAACATAAGTGATCAGTGATCAACATAAGTGATCAATAATAAGTGATCAATAATTATCAGTGATCAACATAAGGTGAAGTACCAAGCACACTGTAAGGAAGATTTTGTAATCTTTCTTGTACTTAAGGAATGCTTCAATACTAGTACTGTCATAAATGTCGACCACCAAACCATCATAAATTCTTATTGTCCAAATAAATTAAGTACATGCGCATGCAATTCTACAATCTACATATAGCTGTTATATGTAGCTAGCTAACCAGCCGGCTATGGTTTTAGTATGTAGGATTCTCACTAAGCTATAGTGGGATCAGATAGAACATCATTCCTTGGAACTGCATAGCTATCTTGTATTGCAAGATACAGTAACAACACTTATAATACCAGTTGCTTACTTACCGTAGATAATATCAAATTATCTTTTAGCTATATAGCTACAGTAGCTACAAAAATATTTCAACACTAATATAACCTACTTCACCATCTGTAGCTAAGCATTAGCTGTTTAGCTACATCATTATCGTGGCACTGGAGGGCATCCACAAAAGGCAGAACCTGTACAAGATGTTACAGCAGTTCAAAATAATTATTCAGAGTAGAGTGGATTTCCCAAGTAGGATTGCATGGAAGCTAGCTATAACAATAACTGGATCAGCATTCTAATTACAACTGGTATCACAAGGTTGTAACAAATTGGTTATTGTTATTATATCATGGCAGTCATAGTAAATGAATACATTACTAATGTAGTTATTATAGTGATGCTTCAAACAATTATAATGACAATTCATCAAAACAACTAGCTGGTTTAGCTATTGGTTCTCATCAAGATTACTGTAACCATGGCAAAAGTAAGGTCATTCAACTATTTAGTTACTTAGGTGAAATTATCTGCTGTGAAGCATACAACCTGACTGCTTGATTATCATAAGCATTTCCTCGATCATATATATACAAGTTGGTATAGCAACCCTTAATGCTGCTAATTAGCTATACACTTGTACTATGTATGAATGCAGCTATAGTTTATCAAACAACATAACTACATATACCGGCATTACATAGCTACATAGTAGCTGTGTATATGTATGTTAAGATGATGCATTTTCATGTGGTAGCCAATGTGAATAAAATTCCTACATGATTTTATCTATTGTCTATTGCATCATGAACCACGATAGTGGTCATGAACCACGATAGTGGGTTCATAATAGGGATCGCGAGAAAATTTTGCGAAAATCCTAATAGAACGTTCACTAAATCAATTTTAAAAATCACCTTAACAGTTCTCATTTTTGACAGAAAACCTTTGAGGGTGTCCTTTAGTATTGCTTAGATGAGGGAACAATTAGTAAGGCTTAACTCAATCGTTTTCATGATTTTCACTGCCTACCGAAAACACCTCAAATCTCCATATTCTTATTATTATTATTATTATTATTTCTTGTTTGGACAGGCTACAGCAAAATCAAGAGAGAATATATCCGAATTAACTTTTAAACCATGTTTAGAATATGCGTGGCCAGCTCTGTGGCTATTTAAAAATTTCGTTATCTAATGCGAATACAAGATATGGTACAAAACAGTTTCTTCCCGGGCGCGATCGATCGTGAAGCCATTAAAGCGAGGGCCAACGCCCAGCCTCAGAACAACCTCCCTGACTAGGATATTGCGCTAAAAACTATTCAGACCTACTTAACAACGTCCTATAAATCATAGTGAACTATTTTAAGCCCGTTTCTTAGAGTTGAAATTTCCAGTGTCAGAAATTTTCTAAGTTTTTTGTCCGCTTCTTCCACTTACCTGGTATCGCCCGCCCCGTTAATCTAATTGGTTTGCAACCTCGTGGCGTTTTGAATCGTTCAGTAGCAGCATTTTTTGAGGTAAAATAGAATACTAGACTACAGCTATATGGTAAATAGCAAGATTATAAGACTATAACATTATTGATACTATCATATAACTCTGCTTTCCGTCGCTTCTAATGTTTTAGCGCATATACATTGTATTTATATATAAATTTATATAGCTCATATATGTACCCTACTTACTTACCTGCCTTATGTATTGCCCTGTTTTGAACTATTATACTGCTCACAATATTCTCCAGACTACGTAGCTATTTGTATCAAAAGCCATGCATGCTTGGCATGCACCTCCCATATTTCACTGCAGGAGTTGTTGACAACAATCTAGCTGAATAGCAGTGGTATTTCCTGTTAATTTATGATTGGTCTAAGGGTTGGAGCTAAATGCATGGCTCAATGAGAGGTTAAAGCTTATAAGATTACCTTTGAGTAATAATATACTATGCCACACAAACCTGTACATGCATGTGAGAGCAAAATCCCACTGCTGAGACTAGAGGAACATACATAGCTACACCCATATGACAGTAAAATCACCAGTTCAACTGTGAATAGATCCACTTCAACAAGTGAGCACACTAGAAATGTGTTGCAGTGATTAAACCGTCATAGTCGAGGGTTAAGAATTGTACAGCTGACAAGTTAAAAGTATACATAGACAGGGAGCCTGGAACAAAACAATACCTATGTACACCACACCATTTAGTCAATTGACACTATTAATCTCTGTTTGATTTCTATTGTTTCTATAAGCCTCTCATGATGCTACCAATATATGTGACTGGATTTGTGAAAAGGGGTCTTATGTACGTATCCGATTTTGTAACTTTGAAGAGGCATAGCTTCATTTGTGAGTGAGCTATTAAGCTGAAATTTTCTTCAGGTAAAGCCTATTGGAAGGCAGGATTAAAATGGCTTTACAAGTCAAGCTGCTCTATTTAATGCTACGTGTGGTTGGTTGGTATACATGTTGACATGTAAGAGTGCACAAATAGTGCGGGTGTGTGGTGGGACTATTACCAACCAACCACACTAAACATTTGTTTGTAACAATTTTATGCATTTTCTTTCACTGTAGCGTCATTAGTGGCCTGTAATACATGAGTACTATGAAAAGAGGTGACATTATATACCAAGCTGTTTTGGCAGGGTTGCAAATGATCAATAAATCTGATGTGAACCCATAGCTATCTGATAGTTTAATTGCTGATAACATGAGATAAGACTGGAGAGTGAAGAGGAAGATACAAGAGAGACAACTACTGATGGGGACAGAAGGACCAGGAGAATGATGGACAGGAAAAGTATGACTAACAGTCCAAGAGAAGGATGAGGAGGAAACAGGAGGAGAAACTTATAGTTGTAATACACTTAAAACTAGAAACATTCATAGTTTCATAGTTTGGGTTATCGGCATTACTGCTATATACCTGTAGAAATAAAAATGATTATACAGTTTATGTAACAGTTAAACGCACTAGCTCTATAATGTGTATAAAGCCCACAATGTGGGCACAAAAAACTGTACAAACTAGATGATAGTAAAAACTTTCAATTTAAAAAGGGGGAATAGGGATCGAAAAGTAACTAAACATCAGGTAGCTCATTGCTGAAAAAAGAACACGAACAAGTAAAGATCAAAGGTATGGACACAAAGACATTGATTATTAGTCAATACAGGGATTTGTTATCCCATGCACACTACAGAGATCCCTATTTTGACTTCATGGTGCATCAACTCTAGATCTACAATAAAAATTATACGCTTACAGGGGCGGCTCAGGCAGCTTTCCATTGGGGGGGAGGGGGAGGGGGCAAACTTTAGCATTCACTTACATAAAAATAACTCAGGCATCTAAAATATACTGAACTGTATACATGTTGGACAACTTTGGGGGGGATTGCTCCCCATGTTCGACCTCCCCTGACTTAGTAACAAACAAACAGTTGGTCAACAAAATGCATAAAGTCAAAATAGGGATCTCTGTAGTGTGCATGGGATAACAAATCCCTGTATTGACTAATAATCAATGTCTTTGTGTCCATACCTTTGATCTTTACTTGTTCGTGTTCTTTTTTCAGCAATGAGCTACCTGATGTTTAGTTACTTTTCGATCCCTATTCCCCCTTTTTAAATTGAAAATTTTTACTATCATCTATATATACATAAAATCAAACCTGCCATGACCATACCCATTTATAGTCATGTAGCTATACAGCTAAGCTTTAATAGAGTTTACTGCATGAATCTGTGGGATTGTGACACATAGATATTTGTATCTAAAGTAACTTTTATAAGATCTATAGTTAGACTTTTTATCCTACAGATAGCTAGCTGCGTATATTCTTAGCTAAATGCATTAGATAACTATTTCACTATTTATCTCACCAACCAAAAATACACAAACACTTTTCAGTTAAGTTATAATTACTGCGTACATGATGACCTCTTGCTGAAATCACTGGAAGTTAGTGATCCATGTATGATCCATCACTAAATCAAATAGCTATAGCTAACTAGCTATTGGCTATTATCATAATTTACATGGTTATAGCTTAACAGGATATTCATAACATTAATGAATAAAAACCACAGTTTGAATGAGTTTGAACCACAGCTTGAATAAAAAGTAGAACCTTTAGTACCTGCATGTAGCTGGTTCTTATGTAAGGCCTTAGAATCTTAGCTACAACATGCATGCATTCAGTAAGTAGCTATCAGGCATTGGAACTATTGATATCATCAATTAATGTAACAGTTAATGCATGTTGATAATGCCTGATGGTCATATAGATACATGTGTAAAGTTAAATGTCACAAACCATAATTAAATCTATCAACACAATAAAGAATTGTCATGAATCGTACATGTACATATATAGTTATATGTATAGCTATGTGGATTGCTACGAAATACTCACTGGAACAATATTGGAATTTCCTTCAACTGTATTTATACAGTGTAGGGTAGAATTTTTCCTATAGAACTTCCTTACAATTACCGACTGATAAAGAAATTCTGCCCTATACTGTATCAGGAAATTCCTAGTGACTTGGGATTTATATCTGAGACTTGCATTCCCAGCTAAGTATGTATCATATACATACGTACATATTAATGTAACACATACGTACATATTAATGTAACACATATGCAGCTACTTATACATAGCTACGTAGCTTCAAACAACTAACCACAAAAATAAGTAACCATGCAATTAATCTTTAAAAGTAAAACTGATTCGTTTCCATACTAGAAAATCGTTTCATTTCTAAGAATTTAATTGTTAGTAAGAAAACTATGGGATATCTTTTCAATGGTAACAGTGCAAATAACATTTTCATAATGGACAAAACACAATTCCCTGTTTACATAACTATATGGTTATGTAGGTGTGTGCTTGCATGCCTGAATACATTTTCCCCACAAGGTAGTCAGATAATATCCTAATTATTAGCTAATAATTTCTTTCAGAATGTTCCACTTTACCAGTTTGATTTCCTTTTTGTTTAGCCTGCATCCACATTCTTGTGTTATCACAATATAATATATACTTGAGTGATTTTACAATGAGCGCAGTTGTTATGACTACAGCTACATAGCTTTATGTAAGGATATAAGGATATCATTGTTTAGCTACTGTGGTTGTGATTTTCAGTAAATAAAATAGATAAGAATGTTGTTTGCACTTTCTGCGTGAAATAATATATTAACTTATGGGTGAAATTAGAAAGTTCCTCTGTTTTATGTAATTAAACTTTGTTTAAGAGGGAGTTTAAAATTCACTCTAATTTTCATAGCAAGTAGCTAGCTAGCTAGCTAGCTAGCTATGTAAAATAGTTATGTAGCTATACATTATATAACTTAAAATTTTATTTTTCATGCAATGTTTATTTGAAATGACTTGTATGTACACAATTAAGCTTAAGCAGATATTTTTCATATAGCTATATGTAATAGTTATAACACAGGCAAGCGTGCTTATATGCCTGAGGGCGAGTGCATATATATCAGGCAAAGCACGAGTGCCTGTGTTTCAACTAATATGTTACACTTCCGGCACTCTAAAATCTGCCCAAACTTTATGGCAATTCTTGGGTCTCTTTATATAGTAACAGGTACTCGTTGCGGTGATTGTGGAATCCTATTTTTATTGTTGTCATAACGTTTGTGTATGTTAGTGGTAGTGATTGTGGGTTTACCAAAAATTTATAAAACTGCAGGACTTATGATGGGCTGAAAATCACTTTAAATCACTTAATAAGGATAAGTGTTATAAATAAAATGATTAGAGTAGATTGATATACATCATGTGCAGTCGTGCAGTAAATATATTATTTTTATCACACGAGAAACTCACCTCAAATGGCATCCTCTGACTTTTATTGGCTTAAGATAACAAATACAAACATTTTAGACTAGTAACAAAGTTTACTTTTGAGTTTACAAAATTAAAACCCACAATCAATATCATATTCATATGCATATCTCATTAACCCCTAGGTTAATGAGATACGCGCACCGATATCAGTGCGTATATCTCGTTAACATTCCATAGCCAGTGCAATATCACATATATACACTGGCATTTCCCTTTGATCTGAGCTAGGTGTGAAAGTGTTACATAGTTATATAACAGTTTAAAATGTGACCGGATTTGCAAAAATGTGCATTGTTCGCACATGTACAAGTATTTAGAAATACCGTTTTGAAATATTCAATTCGTAATATCTCGAGTCTGCTTTATGCTACTAGCATGCAATTCTCCACAAATCTGTAGTTATACAAGATAATTCAGTGGGTCTACTGTTGAAAGGCTTGCTAGCTGAATTGCCCGCCATTTTAGATAGTTTTTAAACAGTACCACAAGTGATTATATAGGGGTGGTTGGTCAGGGGTGGTTGGTCAGGGGTGGTGGGGAGCCACGGCAGTGGCGGGGAAACACACGTCAAGTATTCACACTTCCAAATAGGCATATTTGTGCTGTAGATAGCACAAAAAGTAGCCAAATCAATGGATAGCATCACTAGGCAGTCGTGCGGCGAGTTACAGCCAGGTGGCTTTTCAGTGACAGCCACCAGAGCCAATTGAAGACACTACGGGCACCCGTGGACGTCTGACACACCCTAGAAAGCAGCCGCAGCAAAAGCAAACTGATGAGCTGTTGGCATCCATACACACATGCACTGTTAGTTTATTGATGTAGCTATCGAATGGTGGTAAAATCTGTGTTTCCATATTGTGTGCGAACTATGCACATTTTGCCAAATCTGGTCACAAATGTTCATTTCATGTGTATGCTTATAAAAGCCAACCAAATAGCTACACATATATATAAACATTACAGTTTGTTATTTACGCCTGTAAAAATGTGTAGGTATGTACCAACCACACTATCCTGTATGTATGTATGTATGTCATCTGCAGATCATGATAAAGATGGTTTATTCCAGCGGAGCCCCTAAGGTCATAGTCTCTTTGTTACAAACTTGAATATCCTCATCAGACCATCCCAACAAGTGTATATCATTACCAGCCAGCATGTTTACAAGTTGTTGTTCAAATGGTGGTCTTGATCTTGGATCAGGATTCCTATGTGCAAAAATAGAGCTACTATTCCTTTATCATCTCTGCAAATTTCAGATCTACGTGCAATACTACTGTATATTATTGTAAATGTAACTGTTCACTTGTGTGTGATCATGTGACTATACAGTAGACACATACCAACACTTAATCATTGTCCTGTAAATGGCTCTTGGACAACCAGGAGGAGGTGGCAGTCTGTATCCACTTTCAATTTTCCTTATTGTCTTTAACAAGAACTTAATATGAACTTTTAATTATATGTAACTATAGCTACATAGCTATACACATGTACAGCTGAGTAGCTATACACAACCTACTTCATCAGTGTCCATTGTCTCAAAAGGACTATGTCCTAAACTCCATATCTCATACAACACACAACCGTAACTCCACACATCACTGTACATGTAGATTGAATATTTTCGATAATGTAATGAAATTATAGAATGTCAAACATAATTTTAAGCAGTTGGAACTGTTGTATGTCTTAGACAATTAAATGTAAGATCTGCATGGCTGTGTCTCAAGTTTTGGATACAAATATCTAGCTAGCTATTGTGACTAATGAGAGAATATTTTAAGAGATGATGGGTATTACAATTTTTTGTACTTTGAACAGTTTCAAACAGACTGCTCTGGTGAAATGGGATGGTACTTGAATGGCCATATTGTGCATACATACTTAAAACATCAGTTTTGTCACATAAGGATTATCTGTAAGTACATCTGTGAACCTACGATCTTATTGTTGTGCATTATCCTTGTGAGCATAGCAACATTTCAACACTTTATGTAATACACATAAGATTATAACTCAGAAGATACCGTATATGACAAAACATTCGAGGGGGAAAACTTTCGCAGTTTTCGCGGATTTTGTTCAATCGCAAATGTTTTACACTGAATAGTTTACTAGATTAGGCATTCATTATTAAATTAAAGTTGCTACTGCGAAAGTTTTCCCGTGAATTTTTGTGTTTATTCTAACCGCGAAAGTTTTCCCCCTCGAATGTTTTGTTGTATACGGTAATTCAGAATTGTAAAGTAGTGAATAGGCAGTTTATAGACCTGAGTCAATGATGCTAATTTGCCTATCTTTTGCCTATCACATGCTCTTCATCTTCCCCATTATGCTTGTATTATGTGTAAAATTACCCTTAGAGATGTAAGTAAACCTGAGTGCTCCATAGAGTGTGTATCAATCTAGTTAATATTGTTCACTTACCCTGTATAGTAGCAATTCACTGTGTCCCACTTCGTTATCATGACAGCACTTACTGCCACCATCAACCTCTTGGTTGTGGTGGGGTTTGGCGGGTGTACAGGGATCTCAACTGCCAGGGGATAATCCACCAAATATATTTCTCAATGTCTAATATTTCCATTTTTAATTGGGATCAGAAAACATTGGCTAAACTTTATACATAACAAATCTTGGGTGTGGGGAAAAAAGCCTTTCAGCAATTAATTTACCCATAAAGGTTTTTTCCTAAGAGGCCACCTACTAGCAGTATCCTAGATGAGACCCTGTACTATCACATTTCTGCTATTAGGAATGGAGATGTTGCTTTAAGCAACAGTGACACAGCTGAGCTGTATCAATAACAAACGGCGGCAGCGGCGGCTTGTACAACACAACTACACTGGTTTGAGACAGTGGTGGCAGTTACTACTACCAGCCTGGACTCAGATAGCGGCGGCTGCTATTATCCACAACAGCTACACTGGCGGCAGCGGCGGCTGCTATTATCTAACACAACTAGCTAGTAGCAACACTGGTGGCGGCTTGTCTGAGATGGCGGCGACAGCTGCTATTATCCAACACAACTAGCTAATAGCTACACTGGCGGCTGGTACTGGTGTGAGACAGCGGCAACAGCTGCTATTATCCAACACAGCTACACTGGTGGCGGCTGATACTGGTCTGAGATGACGGCAACAGCTGCTATTATCCAACATGGCTACACTGGAGATGGCTGGTACTGGTTTGAGATGACAGCGACGGCTACTATTATCCAACACAGCTCCGCTGGTGGTGGCTATACTGCTACAATTATTATTGCTTCTGTTGGAGTAAGGTAGATTACCTGTAGCTGAAATAACTAAGCATTGGCATGCATGCACACAAAGAAATTGTGTATTAGCTAAATTTTGGGAGTGGGTTTGGGTGGGAAGAATTCTTGCTATTGTGGCAGTCGAATCCACTGTACACACAGCACTCAAATTCACACATATGTACACGTGTTACTGTGCGCACCAATATTCCAATAATGGCCCATTGTCACATGAATGCGTTTCTGTGATCAACACCTTGCCTGATGGTAGACAACAACATGAGCAACATCGTTCCAACATTAACTTAGTTTAATTACATTAAACTTCATTTAATATTGTTCACTTACCCTGTATAGTAACAATTCACTGTGTCCCACTTCGTTGTCAAGACAACACCTACTGCCACCATCAACCTCTTGGTTGTGGTGGGGTTTGGCGGGTGTACAGGGATCTCAACTGCCAAGGGATAATCCTCCAAATATATTTCTCAATGTCTAATATTTCCATTTTAAATTGGGATCAGAAAACATTGGCTAAACTTTATACATAACAAATCTTGGGTGTGGGGAAAAAAGCCTTTCAGCAATTAATTTACCCATGAAGGTTTTTTCCTAAGAGGCCATAGAAAGGTATTGCTTTGCAGAAGGAAGATCTTTCCACCCAAGCATTTGTTAGTAAGATGAGAAACAACAAACAAACAAATGGCAACTAACTGTGAACTACATAGCACACGTAGTAATGGTATACATATGCAACTACGTAGGTATATTATAAACAGTTAGAATTATAAGTTGCTAACACAACGCTGGATGCATCTAGACATATGCACAGTTGGTAGCTATATTTAGTTTTATGAACCTCTACAATTTCCACATGAGTGGAGACAATTGGAAGAACCTTCCAAAATGTGAGGCCAGGTCAAAATTTAACCTGATATTGAATGCCATAGATGTTAGCTTGCTATATATTAGTGGTTGGCTTCGGTTAGTTAGGTGTTAACTAATCAGTTAAACAGTGCAACAAATGTAACATTTTAGTGTAGACCAATGTACAGGTGAAGGTAATTACCACTCTGCAAGGTGCTAAATAAACAATGACTCATGTCATTTAGGTGGCCCTTAATTTTGTCCTTTGTAATCGCTGATGTCCCAATGTTATAATTTGTATGAGTTGCACATACGTAGTAGTGATATTTCCAACATTTACGAATACATAGCAACACACAGATGGCAGTAGTAATATTTACACCTACAGTGACAATAGATAACAGCAGTACAGGGGCGGAGGAAGCAATTTCACATTGGTCCGGCAAAATATAAGCAGCATGTGAAGCATTAAATAGGGTGGTCTTGGAGCATGCCTCCCAGGAAGATTGATGCTGATAAAAAAATTTTTTTGGCATCTAACTACACACTATGTACATTATTACCTTATTTATGCCATATGCTGATTTGTCAAAGATTTGCATATTATTTATTTAACACGCATTATAATTAATTTTGGAGGCGCCTAATTCGGGATGAGATTTTCCGTGAAGAGAGGGACCGGTATTTGTTTTCAGTATTGTTATTATTACATTTAGAGCAATGGTTTTGCGCAAATAGTAAGTTTTATCTACAGTTTGAGAATTGTGGGATTCTGCATAGATTATATGAATGGTTTCTGTAACTTTGGTCCAGCACTCGGTTGCCAGGTCTGCCGGACCTGTTCCGGCGCCCCTGTCAGTAGTGTGTGCACATGGTGGCAGCGACATTCATACGGTGACGGCAACATTCATGAATAGAGATGCAATAAATTTCCAACATGTTAAACATACCAGTGACACTATTTACCCACGATGACAGCAGCATTTAAATATATGGTGCAGCAGTGGCATAAAAACGAAAGGTACAAGAAAATGGTGGCAACCTTTATATAGCATGGCAGAAACTGTCTATCTAAGAGCTCTGAAGCTGTGGGCAGATTTAGGCGTATTAATAAAGACTCGATCAACAGTGTAATTTAATGTTGACATGGGGAAAGCTCACTGATGTCCCAATGATCAGGAGTGGTCTGTGTAGTACGTAAGGATGGGGAAATGCTTAACCAATAGGTAGCGCTGAGCGGTATTGATATTTTCACAGACAGTACGGATTTGCTTGAAATACTGCGGTATAACTAAATCATTACAGTATATGTAAATGGTCCTAAAGACTATTATCACGAGATTCACTACTCTTTTAAAGAGATGTGGTGCTGTACAAGGGAGTTGATACAGTTCTTGCCTTTAGTACAGCTATAATAATATTTACAATCTTAAAAAGAATTGTTCAAGGAAGAATATTGTGAAATATCTGTACTTCACAGTACTACGGCATTCAAAAATTTGACGGTATAAGAAAATAATATTGCGGTATGATTACAAAGCCAGTATATTGCTCAGCACTACCAGTAGGTACGTAGGGTCAGCTTGCATTAGGGATGCCACAACATAAAATGTTTTGTCATGTCTTGGAGAATTATGTCACAACATGTGTATCACAATGCTTTCTTTTATGCCTCGCTAATCGGCACAATTTACATTAATGGTAGGCATTTTCTTGTATTCTGTCAACAATACCGTATATTGCAAATCGTTCGAGGTGGAAAAGTTTCGCGGATGGACAAGGTACTTCAAATTCGCTGGAAAACTTTCGCAGTTCGTTCGCCCTGGTCAAAATGTGCTCACAATCAACCGTGATATTCCCTAGAACGAAAAAGTTTAGCTGGAAAAGTTTCGCGCCGCGGTCACCAATTAATCCACAAAAACCACGAAACTTTTCCAACTCGAACAATTTGCAATATACGGTATTTAACGACAATAATTTTAACAGCAATGTTTGTTCATTTGCTATAGAGCTTTTAAATCAATAAAACTGTGCAATTTTAAGAGTTGTCTGTCATGGCATAAAGCAACCTATGTCAAATCGTATCGTGGAATTGTGCGTCACAACATGTCATACGCACGCATGGCACAACTACAGTGGAGACTTTAACAGTTGAGGAGTAATCTGACAAATGTCAGACAAGTGTGGAGGTTGGCCAATATTGTTGTGCTTTGATCTGACATAATACCTGGAGATAATAACAAACAGCAAGGTAACCACACTCCAAAGGGAGAAACTCCTCCTTGGGTTGGTACTATGTGGTATCTCCTAGCAACCAGGTGTAATGTATTTATAGGATACATGTATAAACAATGGCTTATGCATGTGACACCCACCTATATATACGTAGTTAAGGCAATAACCGTGGTAATCGTGATATTTTTGCTTCATAATAATCGTATGCCAAAATATCAATATCGCCCATCCCTACTCAGTAATAAGAGAATAATTAATATGTTGATCATGCTTATTTGTGTTTATGTAGGGGAAAAGCATATGACCATCAACATCCATAACCTACTGCATTTACCTGACGTAGTCAGGAATTTAGGCCCATGCACTATGGTCTAATTCCTGCTTCCCCTTTGAAGCAGCAAATGGAGAACTAAAACTTTTTCATGGTTCTCAGTCAGTAGAAAAACAGGTTAGCCTAAGTAGTACTCATGAATCTATTTTATTTAAATTTACAGGTAATCAGACACATTAGTGAATACCAAAAATTACCTTCACATACACAAGAAACTTTGGAACCAGGAAGCAAAGAGGAATCACTTTTTAAAAGCATGAGCTATTCAGAAAGGTATGGAATGGATTGATTGGTCAGTTGTTTAGCTATGTAAATCCATGTAGCAGAAGTAGAATAGATTGCCTGAAAAATTCTGTCAATGGGAAACCATACAGTGGAAACCTTTCAGATGATAAAATCACTTTGCTATTACAATGCTATATTTTATCCATGTATTATTTACATACTTTGCTTGTAGTGCTTTAGAGACTGAAGCAATACCAACTGACTCTATTATTGAGAAATGTATGGATATGACATCCGAACTTGGACTGGTCTTTGTCAGCCAATTTCCGAATAGAGTTGAAGTTGAATAATATAAACAGTATACATACGTACATACACATATTATATACAGTGTACGTAGCTATAAACTACTTTATCTTTTGCAAACTGTACAAATTGAAAATTATATAAAACCAATAATATAGCAGCTAATTCAAATCCAAAATCATTTTTAAATCCGCGTTTGATTATACTTTGCACGATCATACTGTTTCGAGTCATCCGCACCGGTTCCTTGATCAGTGTACTTATCGTTCTTTGGAGGTGTTTAAGAGGTCTTATAGGGGAAGGATTTCTAACATCTGGAACAGTCTCCAATCAGATGTGCTGGCTACTCCTAGACCTTCCTGGTCTTCCTGCTGCTGACCACTACAACGTTTATGCACTGTTTATTTATGACATTGATTATAATGTGTATTGATTACAATGTGTACATCCCTCTGTTATTTACTGTATAAAAAATGTACATCTAGATAATATTCATAGTAGCAATAGTAAAACACAATCATATACTGTACACAACAGAACATTTGAGGGGGAAAACTTTCACAGTTTTGTAACCGCGAATGTTTCCCATCGAATAGTTTTCTAAATGTGCTTAAAATCCCCAAGTCAAGCTAAGCAAGTTGATGTTTTATCATCTGTGTAAGTTATACGTTAATCAACTGCTATTCAATTATGGTAATAGTATTTAATAACCCTTTGAAGCGCAACTTAATTTTAACAGGAGGAATGCGACTTAAGTATATTAAATGCCAAGTATCAGTCACCATGCAGGGAAAGCAGATAGGCTATTCTGCTAATACTATATATGAAACGAAAGCCAGCTAAACAATCTATCAAATTATCTAAAAACTTCTGGTATATATAAAAGAACTTACTTGCTATGAAGCGATGAAGCTAGCTGTCGCCTTCTTCTTCACCTGTAAACATCTCCGTTTGCGATTTTCTAGTCAGCCATTTATCATCACGTGATCTTTTATATATCATTTGAATTGGCAGCACGTGACGAGTAAAATGACGTCAAGTATTTGTTGCTGTGACGAAGTATGGCAAAGATACAGCCGATTTTGTAAAGACGGGTAACAGAAAAGTTGAATAATGGTGAAGATTATTGAAGCTATTGTTTCATTGGAGCTTCTTCACAAAAGGTGGATTCATCGGACCCATCAATAAATGGTACCATTTTGAACAGTATTTCACGGCAAGTAAAATAGAAGAATTTATACAACTAATACTTCTTCTGTTGTATCGATTTATACATAGGCATGCGTTATTGCCACTACACGGGCCCTTGCGCTTTGAATGGTTAATGACATCACGAGTAAGTTATGTGGGCAATTGCAAAGACTCATCACTAAGGGACACATAGCAACACATACAAATTTCAGCACTTTTGGTGATAAAACTTTTTAAAAGTAGTATAGAGTTGAAATTCTTACTGTAACACTATAGGCTAGTCTTTTATATAAGCTTTGCTACCCACACAGCATGTACACCTTGAAAACTAAAACGTTCCATCTTGTTAGCAAATAGTAATGTACAGCTGGTTAAACGGCTTTTACTGTGAAATGAATGGCTAACACAGCATTACCTTGCTCTTTGGAAGTTACTCACAACGCGCTTCGTTATTAAGGCCACACTCATCAACAACATCGATAAGCAAGTGTCATATAAAGAAACTGAAAAGCAGTAAGACTTGTTTGATTGGTTATTCAGTTTTTAATAGCCTGGGGAGCGGACATACACACACACACACACACACCACAGACAAAAGCAATTTCAAGAAACCAGGTGTATGTGGCCGGCGCACGTCTGGTTCAAAAAGTCTTCAGGTTTGTAATATTCTCTAATATAGCAGTCACAGGTAATATTACTGATCTTTGTATCGATCTATTTGCTAAAAATAAGTTAATATCTTTTAGTTGTGGGTTTTTAAATAAATATAATCCAGGTCAGTGGATTATACAAAAGTATCACTGTCTAATTAACTTTTCACCATTGTAATCAATTAATGCTGAAAGTGGGAAATAAATGCCTAGTCTCCTAAAAAGCTCTATATTAGCCTTTAAATGATGGGTCTAGATGCTGAAAAAATAAGTACGTAGATTCTGGTATTATAACATGACAAGCGTCCGAGCCAAAATGTATTACTTCAATAATTTTCATGTGTCCAAGCACTATTTAATCCTTATTTCAAGTCCTGTAAAAACCACATGATCACACATTATAGTTTGCCAAGGCCTTACACCTTTTTAATTATGTGATCCAGAATTGTCTGTTCATTTCACCAAGTGAATGTTTTATTAGGATATATGTACATACTATGCATTAGCCACCGTTAGTTGAATTTACTTATTAACTATATCATACCGATAGCTAATTAGCATGTATCTAATTGCAGGTAGCAACGATAACAAGCTGGCAATGATCATTTTTGAATACATATAGAGCTTAAGTTGACGAAACTATGGGAAACTATGGAACATAGCTACGTAATATTTAGTTAGTTTATTTTGTATTATGTACGTATGTATATTGCGTGCTTCAAATTTACAAGTAATTATGCATTTTTTGTATACATATGTTTTATACATATTGAAAATCAAACATTGTTACTGATATATGTATATATATTACAGCACCAAAAGGACGAAATAGCATGGTGGATAATAGTATAGTATGCATATGGTTGCTGAATAGTACAAGAAATTTGACATTTACTGCATGTCTGAATAGCACAGGAAATTTGAATGTTCCTGTATTACTGAATAGTACAGGAAATTTGATATTTAATGTATATCTAAATTAGTACAGGAAATTTTATATTTACTGCATGTCTGAATAGCACAGGAAATTTGAAAGTTCCTGTATTACTGAATAGTACAGGAAATTTGATATTTAATGTATATCTAAATTAGTACAGGAAATTTTATATTTACTGCATGTCTGAATAGCACAGGAAATTTGAAATTTCCTGAACAAGCTTTCATGTTATTAGTACACACCATATGTGAGATATCAGGACAGATACAGTTCACATCAGCTTTCATGTTATTAGTACACACCATATGTGAAATATCAGGACAGATATACAGTTCACATCAGCTTTCATGTTACTAGGAAATGACCAGAAACGTGTCCTGTGCTGTTAGGAATGCAAGGAGGAAATGTGAAATTTTGGGGAAAAGTACAGGTCAATGTTCCATGGTGTGACCTGCTAATTTAGTATGCATTTCCTGCCTCAGGACACGTGAATATTTTTCCAGTGTAGTGAGGGCTGTGAGGCCAAGTTAGGCTGAGCAGCCACGGTTGGTTACCATAGGTAGTTAGGGTTAGGAATAGGGCCGGATTAGGCAATGGTTAGGATTAGCTAATATATATCTAGTGTAAATGACTATTATATAGGGTGTCTAGAATCAGTAGAATGGAATGGTGGAATGGAACACTGGAATGGAATACTGGAATGAATAACCTGTGCTAAAAAGCCTTTTAAAGCCATTACTTTAATGCTATTCAACAATACATGAACTTACATGACAGTCATGTACGTACAGTACGTATGTAGATAATATCAATAATAATTATTATGGACTATTGATATCTTTTACACCTATAGCTAGTCATTTATGTACATATATAATATTATAATTATTTATACTACTTGAATGGTATACAATAGTTTATAGTATATGTGACCCGGCATGAGAAAACCGGGCTTATGTACACAAAATACACCTATTCATATTATAGTTTGTATCTTCATCACTGTAAAAGATTTACAAAATCTGTAAACTGCATTAGATTCCCTATGAAATGCTGCATAAATGGTGAAAATTGTGCTGATCTCCCATAATAATATTATGTATACATAAAGTTATTGAATTTTAAAATCCAAAAATATGGTCAAATTTCATGTGCACATAAGCCCTATTTTCTCATGCTGGGTCACATATTTTCACAACTATGATTGGTTTTGTCACTTGGCCACCTTTATTAATAATGATGGTGTGAAAAAGGTGGCCAAATGACAAAGCCAATCATACGTGTAGTTGTGAAAACATGCTATATATATTAAATAAACTATTGTATATAATTATGTAACCGGATTTTGGAAAACAGACCATATTGGGAAAAATTTTCACGAATGCCCAGTATTGCCATTATTCACGAGGAAATTTTTCACGAATGCATGGCTGTTACTAACACTGCTACACTTACTTCAGCAATTTCACAGGGAAATTTTTCACAAATTAAGCTCAATTCACAAAATTCGTGAAATTTTCCCCCCTCAAAAATAACCCGCTCTACGGTAGTTAGTCTTACTGCGTATAAGTTTTAATGTTATGTAGCAAGTTATTAGTTCATGTACAACAGGGGCGTAGGAAGCAATTTCACATTGGTCCGGCAAAATATAAGCAGCATGTGAAGCATTAAATAGGGTGGTCTTGGAGCATGCCTCCCAGGAAGATTGATGCTCTGAGATACAAAATTTCTTGACATCTAGCTACACACTATGTACATTATTACCTTATTTATGCCATATACTGAAACAGTCTTGTCAAAAACTTGCATATTATTGTTTATTTAGCACGCATTATAATTAATTTTGGAGGCGCCTAATTCGGGACGAGATTTTGCGTGAAGAGGAACCAGTACTTGTTTTCAGTATTGTTATTATTACATTTAGAGCAATGATTTTGCACAAATAGTAAGTTTTATCGAATAACAGTTTGAGAATTGTGGGTTTCTGCATAGATTATATGAATGGTTTCTGTAACTTTGGTCCGGCAGTTGCCGGGTCTGCCGGACCTGTTCCTACGCCCCTGTACAACATTATCTTAGATGTGTATGTACAATAAAGCAGGAGATACCAAAAACTATATTAACTATGTAGCTATGTCATTTTAACAGCCTACGCTACAAATCAAGCAAATCATTGTTTATTCATGTGTATTGTATGAATGTTAGTTGCATGTATGACAATATGGCTAGTTATTTCAATACTTTATCCTTAATTTGTTCAGCAACACTGGGAAGATCATTTTCATACAGTGCATCAATCAGTTTAGAGTAACTAGCACTGGTGTCAGTTTCCAACCATTTTATAAGCATATCAAGACACTTATCATTGTTAGGTTTAGTCGAAGACTCGATGCTCTTAACATCTTCAGGTTCAAGTAATTCATATGCCATTATCCTCCAATATGTTGTTAAGCAACTGGTGATTCGTGACAGCACTCTGTGTGTTGGTTTTTCCTTCAATTTGACTAAAAAGTAATTGTCAAACATAAAGCAAATCTATACATGCATACATACACATTAGCAGAATGTAAATGCATGCTTTTACGATGAAAGATATCTAGGACCTTAAAACACAATAATTTACTATATATATTACCTACGTAACTATCACTTGATTAACAATATAGCTAGCTAGCTACGTAATAGCCACTGCTATACTGCTACTATAATAGGTAATAGGTAATATTATCCTAAAGGAGGGATTAAATCATAGCTACTAGTTAAATGTATGCTATGATAATCATTTAGGCAACAAGTAGATAGCTAGCTATATAGCTATAGCTATAGGTTATAAATAATTCAAGTTATTAATCTGGATTAACTTACATTAGCTAGCTACATCCTATGAGATACATAACTATAGCTATGCTATGTAGCTACCACTGTTTTTGTTATGTGTGTAGTTAAAGGCTGACAAGTAGCACTTAGGGGCCTGGGGCAAAAGAAGAAATCTGGGGCCCATGTATAAAATATTTCCCTCTCTTGGCTCCCCTGGTGTAAGTAGTTACAGGTGAATAGCTGGCTGGCTATAATTTAGAACAGATACTATACAACAGTAGTTTATAAACATACCATCCTTAGTAAATGTAGAAGTAGTGTCTACTATTGGCACTGGTTCAACTGATGATGGTTGAGGTACAAGTAGTGATGGTTGAGGTTCAACTACAGCAGCTGGAGGTTCAACTCTCGGTGGCAATGGTTTAAGTGGTGGTGGAGGTTCAACTGACTGTACTGATGTAATTGCTCCTAATAATATATTAAATACTAATGTCCAATGTACACCATAGCTATAATAGTTTACAGTGCTTTATAGTTAATAATTCCCAGACACTTAAACACAACTACATATATACAGTAGTTACATACATACAAGGTGTAATATTTATACACTCACAAATTTGCAAGACTTAAGGGTGCTCGCGGGTTTCTGAAGCCGTTCAAGCACTTAAGTTGTTAACCGCATGCGGCTATTACATCATGTTCCGTATTTGTACGCATATTTATATATCCGTTTCTGGCGGCCATTGTTGTTTTTGCGCACAAGGAAATGCTGGAGAGAAGGAATTTCGGAAAGAATAGGGCCGAACGGGCTTATTACTCTCATATCGCTAAGTGACGATTTGGTGACGCTGATTCTGATATTTCTACGCCAGTATCTGTAGACACTAGTTTGCGTATGGTATCTTCTCGAGATTGTTTATCAGGTACTAAGATAAAACTAATCCTTTATACATTTGGTAGGAAGCAGCGCTCTACGTGACATAACTAGTTCAGCGTTGCAAGAAACAGCGGACCAACGGCAGCGCCGGAAAATGAACCAGCCAAACCGACAGCTCGGAGCAATCAAGTCAACAGCCCAGCAAGAGGGCGAAACGGCGTTCCAACTGAAGACCACAGGTGAAGGCCTGCCAAGCAATAGATAAAGTGCAGAAGAATATTCGGATGAGGTTGTAAACTATAGGGCAAAGGTAATGTATAAACCCATGGAAAGGATACAGGTATCTCTACTATTCGTTCCATGCAGTGGTTGTGAGCGGCAGAGCCCACATCCTGCATAAATTATCCAGCTTAGCACAATGGATTTATCTTGCAGTGATGCATCACAGCCTTGTTTCTTGGGTTGGTATACCCATGTGCAATCGGCAGGGGTACTAGTGGTTGTGTGACCAGGTTTTGTGAAGTGTGGCGACAAAGCCCAGTGCCAGACCGCCACATTTATTTAACAAGAGGGTAGCTACGTACCACTCAAATTATTCACCTGTCACTTTGCATGATGTAGATTTTGATTAGTTTACCCATCGTACAATGCATGGGAAGGGTTCCAATTTGGGAGGGTACATCATGATCATCTGGTGCAGAGGGAGACATGCAAGATAAAATTTTCTGTAGACGGATACACTGCAATTAGTCAGTTAAATATTACACTGGGGAACAGCCCAGCGGCAATGTACTTACTGCCTGGTGGTATGTATTATACGTTAAATATGCTTTTACCAGGTTTTTGCACTGGGAAACAAACAGTCAGTTTTGTCAATAGAGGACTTGTTACTGCCTGGTGTAGTACATACATATACTATTACTGATGTGTATATTACAGCTAGGAATCAGTAGTACATTTTTACTCCATGAGATTGGCTTGGTGATGATGGTATACTGAAAGAAGGATCATTGAGCCTCTGAGGCTTTTTCTCCTGTGCCTAAGTATTTTGAAGAAGGTCTAAGGCCTGCACAAGTGGATCAGTAACACTACATGTTTGCAGAAGATTGAGTAGAAGCAAGAATAAACAAAGTTTTTGTTAGATCAGTAACATAGTGATTCTGTTTTTATGTTTGTGGTTTTAAAAAATTTGTTTTATTAACCATAATTGTTTGAACGGCGCACGCTAGATCAGCAGGGTCTTGAAAAAGCGATCTACTTTTTTGAATGACTATCGAGAAGCTTTGAAACTTTTCCTGGCTAATCTTCAATAAATTTGGAAGGCTTCAGCGCTTGAATATTTTTTATAAGTGGCTCCAGTCGTTTGTTATGCCGATTTAAAGTTGGAGTTCCATTGCGTGACTTCACCTTTCGTTCTTTTACTGAAGAATGGTTAGTGGAATTGCAAAATCCAAGCGAGAAGATTTGACAGATCGTCTGAGAAGGTTCTTAATCGAAAAATGGAATCGCTGCGAGGTATTGTACGAAACTAGTTTTAGAAAAATGGTCGTTCGCTTTGAAGCATTGGTGTGCGACTATACATTGGTGTTAAGGAATTTAGTATGATTTGTTTGAAAGCTTAAGCTTGCTAGTTTCTTATAAACCATGTCTAGACGCCATGCATTGATTCCAGTTTTAAGAGAGAATGTATAAAAAGTGTCGTATGTATGGCTTCAGAAACCCGCGGGCACCCTTAACCAAAATTAGATATAAAACTTTACAAACTCATTGGGCATATTCAGACGGAATCAAACTGATGCTTCATCAATAATAAATACTCGATAAAAGTACAGGCACTCATACTAATGATAAATCTACACCCGCAGACGAAGGTATTACTATAGTATTTCCTTGCTCAAGGCTAATGGTTAGCTAAGCACCTAGATGTAGCTATCATTTTAAAAGTACTGCATTATTTAATGCACACTACAAGTAGGCTTGTCAGCATTTTTAATACACAGATATAATTTGCAAACAGAAATGTAATGAAATTCATGATTTTATGTGATGAAAGATAATTTTACTAACAGAATTATCTATTCCGTTATAATCATTCTGTATTCTGCGTTAAAAGGTTATAGTGTTCCAGCTATAGCTATTTACCTGCAAAATTAAATTTAGACTCCGAGCATAAAATTTAAGCTGATAGCTACGTATCCAAATAGCTTTTTTAGTAACTAGTTAGCTAGCTATGTACGTATACAATACAAGTAGCTAAATTTCTCACTAGCAATAGCACTATTCCCTAGTGCCCTTTGAATTTCCTCCTTAATTGTTTGGGCTAGCTTTCCTAAAGGAATACTACCATAAGATTCCATTGCTGATAATAGAATATCGAAAGATTCATTGTCTCCACACTGAGTCTCTACTGTAGGCTTAATCACATTGTCTAGGAAGTAAGTAGCTGCTTTAGCTTCTGCTATCTGTGAATCCACTTCCCCTTTACGATTACCAGGTAGTAGTTGACACAAATTTGAAACAAACGTGGGATCTTTCATTGGCAATAATCGTACCAGTTGTGGGTAAAATTTACGATAAATTTCACTGAGATCTGTAACTGTACAATCACAATAATGTTATCATTAGCAGAAATAGTTTGTTAATGGTTTTATAATGTTAAAAACTATTATATAATCTTAATATTCATAAGTAGATGATTAATTCAGCTAGTAGTGCTTAATACCGTATAGTGGGCTTTATTTTGTGATGCACAATATTTTTGGATCATTGATTTTTAGTCTAGCAGTAATATTATTTGCTATTGTGAACTGTGTGACAGCTACATAGAAAAGTTCATTGGTATATTTGTACATATCTCAGTTTAAAGTTTGCTAGCTTGTGATTCCTCGAATAAACTAGAAAAATTAGGACCTTGCAAATAAAACCTGTTATACAGAATGTCTGTGTGGGTTGTGCTTTATTGCAATCAGAGGGATAGCTAATATAGAACATTGTCTTATTATGATTGGAGGGATAATCTAGCACACTGTGCACATTATGAATAATATAGCACATTTTAATGGTGGACTTAGATGGCTTCATGCAATAAATATAATTGAAATAATAGTTATACGCATACACCGTTAAGTCTACGAAATTTATAAACCCGAAGGCCCGAGGATAGAGTGCACGAACGTAGCGAGGGCACTACTAAAGGCCTGATGGTTTATAAATTTCGTAGACTCCACAGTGGATGCGTATATATGATAGTTTTTTACTCTATTTACGATAGATAGTCTTACTATGATTTGTCATTTCGACCAACAGCCCTGAGAAGAGGTCGAGTAAAATCTAGGCCACGTAATACGTACTTAAGCGTCGGCATGTAAATTCATATATAAAGTAGTCATCACGACAAACAAATCAATATGCATGGTTCTCAGTGTGGCCGAACTAACAAAGTCTTTGTGAAAACCTATTGTTAAAGAGTAAGCCAATATTTTATTGGTCGTTCTTTTCAACTGTAAATAATGATACATGCTTATACTGCTACTATAGGTAATACTGTAGCTAATACTAGACAGATGTTTCAACATCGTGGGGCGAGCCTTCGCGAAGTTATAGCCCGGCTATATATAGTTTAAAAGTAAGGTCACATGACTTTCGTGTAAAAATTAAGTGATGAAAATGGAATGACTCCTTCAATAATCACAAGTGACAAGATCAGTGACTGGTGATGCTGATAATTGTCTATAGTCTCTATGATGAAGCACACTCTATAGTTACATGACTCTTGCATAATTACATTAGCTATTGATGTATAGAACTTTGTATTAAATTAGTGCAATTAGTCTGCTTTGTTAATTAAAGCATCTTGTCTCTATGCATAAGCCTATATGCATATAAGCGCATATAACTGTTTATAACAAGCGCTTATATAATGGCGCTTAGATTGGAAATATTATCGCCAAAACTTTATTTCTTTGCCAGTCGTGAGTAGCAATATATCTATAGACCTTGTGACAGGTGTTAGGGTTAGGGTTACCCTAAATGAGGGATTAACTAAGTAAATGTATACTATGATAATCATTTAGGCAAGAAGTAGATAGCTAGCTATATAGCTATAGCTATAGGTTATAAATAATTCAAGTTATTAAGGTTACGGGATACCCACAAATTACTTTCATGGGCGCTAATTTTCATTGTCTTTAAAAGCAGCCTTCTTGTGGTTTGTATCAAGTGGTCTCGTCACCGCCTTCAAAGTACTGTGTAAAGAGTCTACAGACGCCATTGATAGGCCATCCAACCAGGCAAAGTGACGGCAGTGGCTTCCGTTTCTACCAAAACTCGCCGCCAAATGCAGCGATAACGATCAGGGTAAGTGCCATTTTGAGGGTTTCGCCTTAATTAAAGATATATTTTCGAGGGCGTATCAAAGAGTTTTTAGGCATACAACGCCGACGAGAGATTTTGTAAGTGTCTAAAGTTAAAAATTGGCATTTTAGGAGCGCTTTAGTGAGATATTTGTTGGCTTTAGTGAGATACTTATAAAGCCGGTTGAGAGCTAAGAACTCTTCGATAGGCCCTCGAAAATATATCTCTAATTAAGGTGAAACCCTAAAAATGGTACTTACTTTGTTCGTTATCGCAGCATTTGGCGATAACGAGCAGCTTTGGCAGATTACGGGATACCCATGAATTAATTTTACAGGCGCTAAATTAGAATTTTTAAAATCACCCATACTGTAATAAGTATAATAAACGTTATTGCCTTATGTCAACAAATTAGCACTTACTCTTTACAGCTGCTACGTGTAACCACAAAAATGAAAGCCGTAGAAGTACGTGTAGTCAAGGTTAATTAGCGCTACAGTCGTAGTACACATGCATACGTTTTTCACTTGACCACAAATTTTCTAACCAAAAATAAAGCGAACTAAGGAAGTATTTATTATGATATTGTTTGATAAAGGTAAATAAGGATGTCAGTTAAAGACAGAGCTAGTTGATTGGGGAAATCAATGTACCGTTGTGGTTCATCGAGCGCTGTGAATCGCTATCAGGGGATTTCAAACCATGACAACGTACACTTTATTCTTCATGACATATCCAGCAAAGTAATTGTTAAATTGATAATTTTGTTTCTCGGTCTTTAGGTAAGGTTATTATTTCTTACATGGATGGGCACTTCGCCAAGTGTAGCGCGTTGTTGGTCTGATTTTTGGTTAGAAAATTTTGTACGCAAGTAATGTCGTTGTCATCACGTTTCGCTTCGATCGAGATCTGCTTGATGGTCTATCAATAATATTTATATACTTCTTATTAGTATATGTAATAGGACGGGTTGCTGTAGTATTTGGAATTAATTGCACGAGTAATGCAGGCAAAAAATTGTAATAGTGCAAGGTGAAGCCGAGCACTATTACAGTTTTCTGCCTGCATTACGAGTGTAATTAATCCAAATACTACAGCAACCCATCCTGTTACAAATTAATCTAACATGTTTTAGTGTAACTTGGTGTGCTAGTGAAGAGGTGTGGTGATTTAACATGTGCCCCTGAAACAAAATATTACAAGCGTTGGCAACAGTGTACTGGTGTAGTATCCATGTGTAGTGGCTGTGTCTTTGAAATGCCGTTGCCTGATAGTATCGATAATAACTGATATCCCAGAACTTGCTGGCAAGCTTGTTGGGATGTTTTTGTCAGCTGCCCATTAATTAGTGAAACAAGAAGAAAAGCAGTTAGTACAGGCCTGTTGAGCAGTTGAGAAATTAAAAGGAAGCTGAAAGTGAATTTAGTAATTGTAATTATTGTACACCAGTGACAACAATTTGTAATTGTAATGTCAACAAATTAGCCAATTAGAGGCGTATTACAGTTTTTGTTTGAGCAAGGTATCAAAAAAGTGTAATAGCGTTTCTATTGGCTATTTACTGTAGTATTACAAAATAATACATACGAGCTGTATCAGTTGTTTTCTATGTAAACTGTAATACATGTTGGATTAGGGAGGTAACAAGACTGGAAGATAAAAACCGAAATAAGGATGCTTTTACAGGTAACGAAATTTAGCGCCTGTAAAATTAATTCATGGGTATCCCGTAACCTTAATCTGGATTAACTTACATTAGCTAGCTACATCCTATGAGATACATAACTATATAGCTATGCTATGTAGTTGCCACTGTTTTTGTTTCTGTTATGTGTGTAGTTAAAGGCTGACAAGTAGTACTTAGGGGCCTGGGGCAAAAGAAGAAAATCTGGGGCCCTTGTATAATATACTTATGGCCTAAGGCCAAGGGCAAAGTGCCCCCTTTACTCCTTCTCTTGGCTCCCCTGATGTAGTTAGTTACAGGTGAATATCTAGCTGGCTGGCTACAACAGTAGTTTATAAACATACCATCCTTAGCAACTGTAGAAGGATTAATGTCTACTATTGGCAATGGTTCAACTGGTGATGGTTGAGGTACAAGTTGTGATGGTTGAAGTTCAACTGCAGCAGCTGGAAGTTCAACTCTCAGTGGCAATGGTTTAAGTGGTGGTGGAGGTTCAACTGACTGTACTGATGTAACTGCTCCTAATAATATAATAAATACTAATGTGCAATGTACACCATAGCTATAATAGTTTACAGTGCTTTATAGTAATAATTCCCAGACACTTCAATACACATATATATGTACAAGGTGCAATATTTATTCCTCTTACAAATTTGCAAACTTAGGGATGGAATACATAGTTAGCTAGCTACTTGACATAGAGATATACTAGGATGGGATATACATATGTAGCTACATAGCTTATATTCAAAATGTATGGAAGGTATGGGCATTCTTCACAGCTGTTCAGAAGTTTGTTACAGAAGATTTAGAAACACAGTGCCTGTCATAAACATAATTATACCCTATTAGCATGTGTTTATGGTGGTGTATAAATCTCGTATACACCACCTTGTTCAATATATACCATGCTCTGAGGCGCAAAGAAACATAAATAGCATGCATGCATGTAACACGACTAATTACAACATAGCCTTACTTTTTATCTACAGTTTACACGATGTTCTTTGTTAATTTTGCCATGCCACTATGATTATCACTTCGCTACAACATAGATAATATACTCCCCTTATGGATATGAAACTGCGGCGAGCGCCCATACATTTTCCGTTGAAGGTCCTGGTAACATGCAGGTTTCGCGCCTCCATGAAGATAGTTGTCGATAAGCTACTCAGCGTGTAATATCTCTTCTCTTTTTGCACGTTTCCGCCTTCAACGTTTTGTAAAATTAATTGTTTTACCCCGAAATTTCGTTTTTTCGTGTGAGTAGACATGTTCTTCAGTTCCGTAGTGAAATAAGGTTTGTGCACATATACAGCTCTACCAATAGCTTATACGGGGTATGTTGTGGTTCTTACACGTGGCCTTAAAGTGTAGAATGCATTGAGCAAGCAATTGAGTCCTCGTCGGTAGAGAAACTTAAGTTTTTCATGTTTAAATGTAAATTGATCCTGGTATCGTTTGGGCACATATTCTCGAAGAAAGTACAGGCTACGCTGTTCAAAATAACAGGGATTACTATTTACACTATACTGTGTGCAATGCTATATATTATAAAACACAATATCCTTCGAAGGGAATGGCACAACGCTCGTAATGAGGGACAACATTGCATGCCGTTAGCATCATTTGTTTCCTTGTTTGTTCAAAAAACCTCGCATAGTAGTTCACAAGTTCACTGTTTCTTGAAATATTTCTTGCAGTAAAGTAACTAAAGTTCTTTCGAGTCTTTGTAGGGATTCTCGAATGATTAACTGCCATTTTGTCTGGCCGGCTGTACACATGCCGGAAAGGGGGCGCGAAACCAGGTTAGTTCCGGTGGCGCTTAGCAGTTTCATATCCATAAGGGAAGTATATTATCTATGGCTACAACCACAACTTTCATAGAAACGACTGTAGGACCATACATACGCGCAGGCGCTTAAGTATTTACGTGGTTGCTACGGTACCTTTATAACGAAAAATTTCGACCTCTTGTCAAGGCTATCGCAAGAAGAATCATGCAAATGACAAATTGGTAAGACTATATTGTAAATAGAGTATAAAACAGTTATACGCATCCACCGTGGAGTCTACGAAATTTATAAACCCTCAGGCCCTTAGTAGCGCCCTCGCTTCGCTCGTGCGCTACAGCCTCGGGCCTTCAGGTTTATAAATTTTGTAGACTCCACAGTGTATGCGTATAACTATTATTTAGACTCTATTTGGCACACGCGGGCAGGGATATAAATCTCATATATCCCTGCCCGCGTTACTTATGTCCCTCGCTCTCGGGCACAAAGAAACATAAATGCGAGAAATACAATATTACCTTATTTTTCAACAGATTACATGGTATGCTTCATTAATTTGTCACGTTCACTAACAACATCGCTTCGCCATGGCCATAACTTGCATAGAAGAACGAGGTGAAAAGGTAAACTCGTTAACTGGGAATACACGCAGGCGCTTAAGTAGTTGCTATGGCATTTGAAATTCAGCGTCTTTTCAAGGCTAGTATCGCCGTGTCGACAAAGGAAGCAAAGGTACATTGCGTAAGAATGTTTTTATTAAATAGAGTCTAAAACAGTTATACGCATACACCAAGGAGTCTACGAAATTTATAAACCCTCAGGCCCTCAGTAGCGCCCTCGCTGCGCTCGTGCGCTACAGCCTCGGGCCTTCGGGTTTATAAATTCCGTAGACTCCTTGGTGTATGCGTATAACTATTATTTATAATATATAGTTATATACTCATAAGAAGAGGTGGAGGTGGTCGCACATTCGTACACTTAGTAAATGTAAGGTATATTTTACCAAAAACCCTATAAGTAATAATACTTCATATTGTAGCTTTACAAGCTAGCTATAATAGTAATAACATACGTAAACATACCATCCTTAGCAACTGTAGAAGGATTAGTGTCTACTATTGGCAGTGGTTCAATTGGTGATGGTTGAGGTCCAAGTGGTGATGGTCGAGGTTCAACTGCAGCAGCTGCAGGTTCAACTCTCGGTGGCAATGGTTTAAGTGGTGGTTGAGGTTCAACTGGCTGTACTGATGTAACTGCTCCTAATAATATTATTAAATACTAATGTCCAATGTACACCATAGCTATAATAGTTTACAGTGCTTTATAGTTAATAATTCCCAGACACTTCAACACAACTACATATACGTACGTACAAGATGTAATATTAAATTTTATACATCCCAAAAATTTGCAAACTTAGGGATGGAATACATAGATAGATAGCTACTTAACATAGAGATATACTAGGATGGGATGTATGTACATAGCTTATATTTATAGCGTAAGGAAGGTATGAGCATTTGTTTTAAATTTGCAACAGAAGATCTAGAAAACACAGTGCTCCAGAAGTTGTCATAAACATACGTATGTTATATACTCATAATTTATTAAGAAGAGGTGGAGGTGGTCACACATCCATACACTATATGCAAGGTACGTATATATACTTGATTCCCAAAAATGTGAGTAATAATAATTGTGACCAGGCCTGCAAAATCAACCATCTAGTCACACAAAAACTGACCGGTTTTTTGAAATATATCTTATCATAAATTTTGCTCCATTTATACTAACAAAACCACAAAATTCATGCAGAATTTAATGAGGAATCTTTTAAACTTACAGAATAAAAATGCTCAATTTGGAACTTGAGATATATACGTAGCTACATACATGAAAATCTAACTAAGTCACATGGTTGATTTTCATAGGCCCGGTCACTATTTTATTAAAGGGAAGTAATGTGAAACAATGCCTCAGTCTGTGAACCTTCAACAGTATATAGGAACACATAAATTAGCATCTGCAGCAGCACCACAATATCACTCTGGTGTTCAAACAGAAGAAGCAAGGTTACTAAAAGCATCACAAACTTCATTATGCCTCAACCAGCAAAATTCACAAAACCCTTTGATGGTTCTGTAGAACATTCAGTTGAGAATTTAATGGTCTTATCAAAAGGTCTATATAGAGCGAAGCATACAAAAGTTGTAACCACTATTCTATCAACATGCATTATCCCACCCTTTTTACCCTAAAGATATATTCTACAGAATTATCGCTACTGCTATAATTAGCAATAATAAACTATACATTAGTACATATTATAGTAAGATCAATCATTTAATGATCTGCATGAACTAACCACTTTCATCCCTCACTGTAGTTTCCTGTTCAGACTTATTGCAGTGATCTTTGCTTTCCTAAGTACAAATTATTTATAATATGAACTAGTGCTGAAAGGAATACCATATAGCGGGTTTTTATAACGTCCGAATATTCCCACGAAATTATATAATAGTGCCACAAAATTTAGCGATTGAAGGAATTCGCTAAAATTCATTACTCGCTCTATATAATTCAAACTCATTCACAGCATAGCTGGAGGCTAAGTAGTATATAATGATGCACATGCACGTGGAAACTACGAGGCGTTCACTCAAAGATATAATTTTTATTTTGTGGGTGTTAACGGCAGGCTCGAAAGACTAGCGCACATACAAGCTGGAGTTCCACGTAGTTTAGTGCTTTTGTACATGCTACTATACGTATGCAACGATATATAAACAGCAATTTAGCTATTTTTGGGCTAATTTCTACTGCGTTTCACTTGGGAGTTGTGGGACTGCATAATATGGCTTGCTCATTTCACGGTTTGTTGTAGCTGTAGCATGCAGTGATATTAACTGGAAAGCATTTCGCTGGTGTTTGTAAGAGCTGTTGTAGCCATCTAGGTTCCATGTATGCTGTGAAAATTCACGTGATCAATAATTAATTGCGTGACAAAAACAGTTGCGGATGCAACAGTTTTAGCGAATTAGACCATTCGCTAGAATAAAAGTCTCGCTAGAAAAACCCACTATATGGTAATCGGATTTTGGACTATTCATTAGTAATATTGATATACGAGTAGGTTGAAACAAATAGAATATTCGTTTTTCTATTTCAAGCCTTATATTTATCCAGTATAGCAATGTTTTGCTTGTTTTTTATTGCATAATGGATATTTGACTAAGCTTTTATTTAATTTTGAAGATACTTTTACATTTATTTTGATACTAACCTGATAAAAAGTTGTTTTATCAGAGGTATTCGGTCATTTTATATATATGGTTTTGGACAATAGATTAATCGGTATTGGTAACCAACTGTAATAATTGCTATTCGTTTCAGCACTAATATGAACTGGATAACAATTAAGATGTTGTACAGTAAGAGTTGAACCTAATTGGAACCCACAAATAGAATATCACCCAACACAAATAAAGGTGAGACAGAAACCAATCACATATGTAACAGTAATCCAGGACTATCTTTGTTGCTACAATTGTCCTTGGGTCTGCCTCACAGTGTAATGCCAAAGATATCTTACTAACTATAGGTAGCTATATTATATCTAAAATATGGGATGTACTGTATCACGTGATTGTGTATAAAATTGCATATCTCTTTGTGTATGTTGCACTTGTGATGGAATCTCAGCTGAATTTGGAATCCTACACAATCGATTCTGATAACATATTTACAATAAGGTACTGTCTATAGCTATGCTTTCTATTAGGAGATGTTTGTTGCCATGATAACACAACAAAATAAACCACGACCCTTTCACTGTTGCTACGTGTAAAGGCATGATAGTAGTGGGATATTATAACTGAGTGCCTACCCATTAAGGATATCTACAATCCATTACGTTTCATAGAAAAACGAGTAAATAAAATTTGTAAGCTCATGATGCCTCATAAATTTAAACAAAAAGATGAAAACTGCTGTATGGTAAAACATGAGTTGACCTCCAATCTTACCCATTATTTTACCAGTCAATTGATACAACTTCCTAATTATACTTATAGCTGTAATGATCAATAAGAGATGAATGTGTCCTCAGTAATTACACAGGTACAATACTCTACATACTATATGAAAACATCAGTTAATTATAATAGTGTATTAATAGTTTGTAATAGCCAAATACGTAGCTACATGTAATGTATCCAGCCAATAGCATTAATTACCTCGATATAACTTTTAAGTAGTTGCAATTTTACTTGTTCAATAAAGTCACCCTGCCCAGACTTTTCAAGAGCTTTAATCACTTGCTCCCATGTCCTTACACCGCATTGTAAAAAAGTACGGTACAGTACTATTTTGCAGGAGCTTGTCCCTTTGACTTCATTGTCTCTTTTGATCTCCTGCAAGTAAACAGTATAGAAACAAATTAAACTGAAACAAATCAATGAATATTACTGGATTGTATTCAAATGTTGCTAAAATGCACATACGTAGCTACAGTAAGGTTTGATATAACAAACAGTTTTTTGTTATCTGATGCCTATAGCTATATAGCTAAGCTGTTAGCTAAGTAACTACATAACTGGAGTGATTCATTGGTCACAAATCAAATGCTATACTTTACAAAGGCAAATGAATATAAGTAGCCTTAGTTAACTCCTATAGTCTTCATAGTTCATATATGCTAGCTAGCAGGCACAGAAGGTATAATAGCAACACTATAAAAACAGCTGTTGCAGCTATGTGTGTGTGTGTATGTGTGTGTGTGTGTGTGTGTGCGTGTGTGTGTATGTGTGTGTGTGTGTGTGTGTGTGTGTGTGTGTGTGTGTGTGTGTGTGTGCGTGTGCGTGTGCGTGTGTGTGTGTATGTATGTATGTAGATACGTACGTACATATGTATGTATGTATGTATGTATGTATGTATGTATGTATGTATGTATGTATGTATGTATGTATGTATGTATGTATGTATGTATGTATGTATGTATGTATGTATGTATGTATGTATGTATGTATGTATGTATGTATGTATGTATGTATGTATGTATGTATGTATGTATGTATGTATGTATGTATGTATGTATGTATGTATGTATGTATGTATGTATGTATGTATGTATGTATGTATGTATGTATGTATGTATGTATGTATGTATGTATGTATGTATGTATGTATGTATGTATGTATGTATGTATGTATGTATGTATGTATGTATGTATGTATGTATGTATGTATGTATGTATGTATGTATGTATGTATGTATGTATGTATGTATGTATGTATGTATGTATGTATGTATGTATGTATGTATGTATGTATGTATGTATGTATGTATGTATGTATGTATGTATGTATGTATGTATGTATGTATGTATGTATGTATGTATGTATGTATGTATGTATGTATGTATGTATGTATGTATGTATGTATGTATGTATGTATGTATGTATGTATGTATGTATGTATGTATGTATGTATGTATGTATGTATGTATGTATGTATGTATGTATGTATGTATGTATGTATGTATGTACATACCTGCACCAAGTGTTCTTTGTCCTCAGGTAACAACTGATACCCAAATGCTTCCCAATCCAAAACCTTCTCCAGACAGGAACCCAGTTTTTGCATTGTTGGTACTACATACAAAACATTACTCAAAAAGCTTTGCAGTATTACGTAGTTATCAATAACTATTTTCTATATTAATTTTAGCTATTTTTAGCTATGTAGTTAAAAGATATATCACTAGCAATAATTTCATTTACCTTTCTGAGCAATCACTGTGAAATCAACTATACATACAAAGAGAAAACAAATTAAAGTGAAAAAGTTAATTGTATCAAGGGAAATTACTATAGCACTTGATTGTATGCAAATCTTACCAGCTATTTTTGCTCCATCAGTATCTACGTATATAAGTATCAGAAATGGAGGTTACTGCATAGCAATAAATACATATGTAAATAATACCTTGGTATTGCCTTAGGTCACTGTAGTAATCTTTTGGCAACTTTCCATTAATGCAGCGAAGTGCTTTACCATCAGCTCTTATTTTGTCCAACTTTAAATGAAGCTTGGGACATAAACTGCATGGAATGTAACGCTGTGGAAGGTCAGATGATGGCATGAAGGCTTTTACGGTCGTCATCAGTTTGGCATGAAACTCTTCAATCAATTTCCATCTCTCTTGAAGACCTTGTGGAGTTACTATCCCATCTTCATCTGGAGTGATGGCTAGTCTGATGCTGTGATGATCCTCACACAGGCTAACATAATACAGCTGATCATCGCCAAGTACCATTTTGATCATGTGCCTCCTTATCCTACATGCAATGTGATTGGATGGATAATATACGTACATTACAACTAGTTGTGTGTAGTTACGTATATACGTAGATGTATCAGTTACATTTGGTTGGTACCTACGTAATATTGATAACCAGCTATAGGCCTGTGTTGATTATGCCAGCATAATTTTTAGCATGATAGGTGTGCTAAAGCATCAAGCATAATGCCAGCATAGTAGGCAAAAGTTATGGCATGGGGCACAAACTACATAATTAAACCCACTCGTGCCATTTATACAGTCTAAAAACTATAAAATAGACACACTCCCACTAGCTATCATTCAACACTTCACAACAGCAGAAATTCTTCTACAACTCCTACATAGTTGGTATGTGTCAGGCACCTCCAAAATTAATTATAATAATTTTGTTGAAAGCTCTTACGTATATCACTGGCATGTGGCAGATCAGAGTTTATGCTCTATGTACAGGTAACTGGTAGTAGCATAAAATGTAGCATAATAGCCATAAAATTGGAGCAGCCCTAGTCAGCTAGCTACTCAACTTAACTACTTAGATAGTCAATATGCCAGTATCTTCTATTAATGTAACCAAGTATGCAAACAGGTCCTATCTACACATTGAAATTTTAGAGATGTAAATCCTGATCAGCCTATGGGGGTTAGGTAACATACGTATAATACAGAGAATTATAAATTTTTGATTGCAAATTTAATAATTAGAGAACATGTGCGAATAGGTGGTTGCACAAACTCAGCCAAACATTATGTAGTTATAGTATGATCATGGATTAGCCTGATGGCTTTAGCTATAATATTTATCACATCATAAACACTTTTCTATTTGGGACTGACCTGTACAGACATGGACTATCAGTAGTATAATTATTAAACATATGTAGCTAGCTAGCTTGTTACGTAGCTTACCAATAAAGATTTTCTTCTCTCCTAATGTTTCTGCTAACACAAGCACTCAACATCTGGAAAAAAACCATCGGTGGAATAAATCCTTCTGAGAACTTGAAGTGCACAATACGAGCTTGTGGGTCTTTGTCATCAGGCAATTTCACATCATCTGGTAGCTTCAATGGCAGCATGGGTGGAACAATGAACACTCGCTTTTCACTGACTGGGGGTTGATGCAACTCTTCCAGGAAGTACGTGTTGCTGTGCATTTCAGCAACAAACCCAAAAAGCTGCGCAAACTCAATGGCCTGCTTTGTGCTTATCAGGAGACCAAATTTCTCCTGTTCTTTATTGAACTTGTTTACCATGAAGGTAATAAAATCCTCCTGCAAGATGCCATGATCTCTCAGCCGCTTGAATTGCAAATCATAATTGATTTTTAATTTGTATGGATGGGCAACTATAATGTAAGAGAACAGCTTGGTAAGCCAATCTGGTGACAGCACCACCATATCTTTCAGAGATTTTACCTGGGGAAAGTGCAGAATGGTGCCCTTGCTGTGAAAATGAGCTAGCGCACCTTTAATTTCCACACTTTCTGGTTCAGCAAAAAAGCCACTTTCATGAGCAATGGTATGAAACTCTGCCGTGGAAATTATTGCCTTGTTGAGGGACAGCAGAGTCTTTTCTATATTAAGAAACACAACCGGATGCTGCCTATTCTTGATATACCAGAGAGCTTCAACTAGCAATGATCTCAGTCGATCAAGCTCTTCCTCATTACGCACCTTATTGCTGATAAAGAAGCAATTTTTTTCAAGTGCTTCTCGAAGGTCATTCTCAACACCGGGTATATGTTTGGCATACGACTTGTCTTGTAGCAACAAAACCAATTGGTCAATGATTTCCTTTTTCCTCACTTTGACAGCTTCACTATCCCCTATCAGATCGATATGTGTGGCAACCATGAATACAGTGGGTACAAATATTGAGGTTGCACCTAAACTTGTACCATCCTTACGGATTGAGTGAATGGATTGTAGCCAGTAGCAAATACTCTCACAACCAGTAGTGGTTGGATTGATAGACTTTTGTGTGTATGGATCTTTGTAGCTATCTCTACCCTTAACAGGATCTTGCAAGGGTTGAGATGCATCAAAAACGATCATGGCTACATTGTCCTCTTTAAGGAACATTGAGTGCAGCCCATAGTATACCGACTGACCAGCAAAGTCCCATATGATGGCATTGATGCCATCTTCATCGATGAGGACTGCGATCTTAGCTTGCTCCAGATCAGCTTTAACTGCTTCAGGCAGTTCAGCTGGTAAGCTTTCCAGGAACTGTTGCTTGTTTTTTGCTTTTGAAAGCGGCTGTAGTTGCTCAGCAGATATTTTTATCTTTGCTGTTATATGTAGCTGGCCATAATATAAGTTTTGCAGCTTTTTGGGTACTTTGCTTCTTTCTATACGAGACCATTTAGAAGCAAAGATTTTGCATATGTCAACGTTGGCGCCCTGTGTTGCAATTTGCTCTTCAAATTTATCCCCCAGTAGTGAAGCTACCAAGCATGTCTTCCCGGCATTCTCTTGACCAAGAGCATAAATGGTAACACTTGATGGATTAGCTACTCCATCTCTTAAAGCCTGAGAAAGTGCTTGTTGTATCTGCTCTTTATATTCACCTGTGTAGATGATAACACTACATCACAAAGTTCTAACTATTGTAATACTATTTAACAACTACATAGCTACGTAGCTAACCCAAATTGTTAGTCATAACTGGAATAGTTATCACACAACTTTATAAAAGTATGTTTATTTTGACTAATGAGTATAACGGCAGCTTCATACACAACTCCATTACATATGCACATATATACAGTATATGTATTATGTGTGGAGATATTATACGCATCAATACGATTTGCAGTATACGTTTTAATATTAGTTGTTTGAAGTACGCATAATTATACTGAAGAGTGTACAAGAATAAGTGTGCCTATGTAGCTACTATTTATTAACAGCCATGTACTGTATATGGTACTGACATACATTAGGGAAGCACTTGAATCTTGAAAACCTTTTAAGCAATATTTTTGAGCAGTATTATAAGCATTTAGCTATAGGCTTGTGTTCAGGGTCTTTCAATAATTTATACAGCGCTTGAATGCACTTTGTCAGCACTTCTTGAGCATTCATGTGCAATTTTGCATAAAGAGATTTTGCACCATTCAGTGAAGAATGTAATTATACATCAGTTATATGGCAGCTGTTATGCTTGTTGATGCCATTCACCTAATCATGTATAACACGAGATGAAAGAGACCACAGAGATCAAATCATGATGCCAAGCTAGGCCTAGCCTAGCATCACAAAGCAACGTATAGGCTGAGATTATCTATCCATCCTTAGATAGTAACCATGTAATTGGAGCCTGTCAACTGAAGGTTGCCATAATAATTGCTTTTCAAATATATAGAATTGGCAATATTATTTACTGCATGTGTTGAAGTTAACCTTTGATAGCCAGTAATGGAGTCCACGCTAGCTATCTATTATTTTAATCTGAGGCAATTAAAAAATTCTGAATTGAGATGATTTCCATCCCATAAACTGTCCCTACCACTATTTTATCATTGCTACTACACACTTTACCTGAAGAATGTAGCTACACATCTTCTGTTTTGATGGCATCCTTCCAACTCCATTTGAATCCCTTCACTTTCAACATTATGCATGCCATCAACTAGCTACCTACTGAACTTCATATTAGGTTTAGGGAAAACACTTTTGCTTAAGCTTCAATTAATTTGGTTTTCACTGCTAAGTCTCGACCTAAACACCTGAATAAGCTCATGTGTTAAAGTTTTGCAAAGTCTATTGTAGTTTGCATCACATAACTACCATCATGTACTTCACTATAGAATCTTCAATTTGTGGACATCACACAGGGTATGGTAACGTGCATGCATGCTTCTCTGTTCATTCAATCAATACAGTTGAATAGTGGTCCACCATGGCTTCTCCGAACATAATATCACATGTAATGGATGAGATGCTAGCAGTGACGGAGGAAGCTACTGAAAATTAGGGGGCACTTCACTTAACTCAAGTGATTTTCTGTTGCAACAAAAATTGAATTTCTATGGAGAATTAAGAGGGGCCAAAGCCCCTGTACCCCTACTAATGCCGCCTATGGATGCTAGTTTGTGATACAAGTACAATTTTCACAATATGTTCAGAGTCGCTGTGCATAAAGAACAGAGTGATTGATACTCCTATATTCCGCATAGCAATTTTTCCTTACAACAGTAAGTAGTTAACTATTTGTCTAACAAATGACAAATTAACAAACTAGCACAGCTACACAAACTACAACAGAGAATAAAATAAAACATACAGCCATACAAAAATCACAACATAATCAAAACTGATTGATTTCTGTGTTCTGTGTCATATCAGGTGCTGTTAAAGATCAGCAGCAGTGTATAATGTCACAGAATATTGCCACACATCGCAGGCAATAAAATAAGAGTAATCACATAAACAAACATACACGTTCTACAGGCTAACGCCTTCTGTGTATCTCAAACTGGTAAAATTACATAATAATAATCATAATAATAAAACATCGTAATTATCACTAGATGCTTGCTAGCTGCGGTACCGCTCCAGTGTATCGTCATGTGTGCTCGCGAGTAACTCGAGGGGAGCACGCGAGTTACTCTATTGCAACATGCGAGTACCTTAAATCCAATGCCCGAGTCCCTCAGATTCAACACGCAATTCCCTCGGATTCAACACGCAATTCCCTCAGATTCAACATGCGCGCATGCCTTGGGTTTAGTGATTCTGGAGCTACCAGTTATATTGTAAGCCAAAGCACAACACCTTATTGATTGGAGTTATTAAGCATGGTGATAAATACCTGGGCTTATCCTCTACGGGTTTGAGAGCCCCGCCATGCTATATTGAGTAGGACCATATTGATCGTATGAGATGAGGAATTCGAAAGTATCTATGGTGGGGGTCAACTGTTGCACGGTTTTAATTGATAAGCAGCTAGCTAAATGGAGTGGGCTGGTTCGCTTAACACTGAACAGGCTGGCTTACGAGTACATGCGCAAGTACACACGAGTACAATGCCTGCGAGTTCCGAGTGAGTGACTCGTGAGAGCCTTGTATGTGATTCGCGAGCCAACTACGTGTCACTCGCTGGAGTCTCGCAAGTACTCATGACATTACACTTGAGCTGTACCGTATATCATAGAATTTACTAATGGTATCTACACATGTTGGATCCTGTTGTTGTAGTACAATATTACAGCCAGGGGCGGATCCAGGGGGGGTCTTTGGGGTCTGGATACCCCCCCTCCAAGTTGGGTCTTATTCTAAAACAAGCGCTTCAAATAATTATTATTATAGGCGCTAAAATAATTATTAGTATTTGTACTTTTAAGCGCTATAGAACCATGTCTGAGGATTCACGAAAGAAACAATGCACCACGGATATCAGAACTTTTTTTGCATCTGAAAGGTTAGTATAAATGATAAATTGCTGACCGGAAAGTCAGCTACTTCGGTGGCCACGTGCTAGCATTCCGTAGCCTCATTTGCACGCTACTCCAGCTGAGCGCGATCATCCTACCTCTGTGGCGGCTGGCCCCACCATCAGTATCTCACCTACCCGTGCAGGTACGTAACAGTTCAAATAAAGTACTATCAACTTTGCGCTCTGTGTACACAACTATTACTATTATGATATACGTACCTTTCAAAGGACTGAAAGGAGTGAGCTAGCCATCTACTAGCTAGTACTCAAAACGTCGAGTTGCCGATACAAGCGCCATTAAGAATATTTTAGATAATTATTTCCGGTTAGTCTACTAATCATTTGACTGGTTTAATATGGCGGATGTCATGAGCAGTCGCGTTGTGAGGTTGAATGGTTGAAGTACTGAAGATTTAATCGTCACGAGAAGTCTGTACGTCATTTCTTCCAGGAATTTAACATTCAGCTTATCGGTCATTAGGACCCGTCATTCTGTTGTGTCACGCGAGGTGTCACGGATCCGTTATTTAATGGAATAAGGCAGAACAACTCAAGCTACGTAACAGATGGATGATCGATTGTGAGCATTACAAGTGAAGAATTGCGGAAACAACTAGAGTAGATCACTCAATGATTTGAATTTATGCTCACGTGAGGAATTGTCGGCAGAAGCACTAAAAAGATTTTGGCTACAGGAAAGAAGCAGCGTGATATGAAGTATCTATATGAATGCACATGGTTCCATATAAATAAGTAACCAAGCACACTTAAATATCCCGATGGTATACTATACGTAGTTATACAATCACTGAGCTGCAGGAACAGCAGCGAGTAGCTTCATGCATATATATATATAGTGTTCAGTAGGTTACAATGCACTTTTTCATTAAAAAATAATAATGTGAATAATTGCAATATATTATATAATATACTTAATACGTAACCAATGTCTCAACTGAGACCCCCCCTTCAAAAAATCCTGGATCCGCCCCTGACAGCAATAATTGCATTGTCTCTTGTTGCATTTAATGCCATGAACATTATCAGCCCTACTCTTTACATTAACAAGACAATTCAAGCATCAACGTTCATGACAATATGGAACACAAATTGTTTGTCTGTTCTTTAAATTACAGTAATTAAGATGTTTTGCTTAGTGTTATGATGGAACAGTCACTGGTATACATGCAGTAGCTAAAGCATTTAAAAGTGGACTATTGTATAGCAAAAGCTTTGGTGAAATACTGTTTTTGAAATACTGGTGAAGCAAATCCAAGGCTTACGTACATACCTGCATATATTAGTAAACAGTAGCTGTGAACTCTGTCAACTAATTAAATTCTATTGAGTGCTTGAGAACAAAATATTAACTTTTATCTATGTAGCTTAATAGCATAAAATGAAATCTAGCTGGATTGCCCTAACTATAAGGGCTACTACCATAGGGAATATATAAGCAAGGTGACTCACGAGCATCTACATACAATTTAAACAACAAATGCCTCAAGTAAACTAAAAGTAATGTTGTGCACATGTGCATGTGATTACTTAGTGATTGTTTCATGAAACTCATTCAGTATTGCTTAATGATCACGTACGTATGTAGATCATCACTCAATTGCAAAGCTCACACCATTTCATAAGGCTAGTCATTTTTCGAGTACACTCCGTGAAACATTGCATGATTACGTCGTACATTATGAATATTTGGCGAATTGTTGGCTATTCAACAAATTTGCCAAACTTTACCATATGGTATATGTATAGGGAACAATTTGTGACCAGATTTGCGAAAATGTGCATTGTTCGCACATTTGTAAATATTTAGAAATACCGTTTTGAAATATTCAATTCGTAATATCTTGAATCTGCTTTATGCTACTTGCACGCAATTCTCCACAATCTGAGATAATTCGGTGGGTCTACTTGTTGAATGGCTTGCTGGCTGAATTGTCCACAATTTTAGATAGTTTTCCAACAGTGCCACAAGTGATTATATAGGGGTGGTTGGTTGGGGGTGGTGGGGAGCCACGGCAGTGGTGGGATAAACACACGTCAAATATTCGCACTTCCAAATGGACATGCATATTTGTGCTGTAGATAGCACATAAAGTAGCCAAATCAAATGGATAGCATCACTAGGCAGTCGTGTGGCAAGTTACAGCCAGGTGGCTTTTCATTGATGGCCACCAGAGCCAATTGAAGACACTACGGGCACTTGTGGACGTCCGCATCCATACACACATGCACTGTTAGTTCATTGATGTAGCTATCGAGTGGCGGTGAAATCTGTGTTTCCACATTGTGTGCGAACAATGCACATTTTGCCAAATTTGGTAACATTTTAGCTTGAAACTATGATGTGCTTGTGACATTGCAATATAAATCCAGTTTAAGAAGTACAAGTATAAATACATTAGCACATGCATATGAAATCACAGATGCGGCATTGTAGCAATAACATATGACATTTGCAAGACACTTTATAATTAGTAGCCAATGTGCTTAACTTACTAGCTAGTAAGCTACTTCTTGTAGTGATTATCTAGCATTGTATTGTATTTAATTTGGGCATGTATGTACATATGTACATACGTAGCTACCCAGCTGCAATTGCATACTTGAGTAAACACAATGCTGGGTGAGTGTTACATAGCTATATCAACTCTGTTCTCAAATTATTTACAAGTTCAGTCATATTACGTATATAAATGTAGTTACATACGTATGTACCACTAAGACATACACATAATGTAAATGTCTCATGCACTCATTATGACAAGTGTTGAGAAGAAACATGTTACAGCTTTTACCCCTGGTTACAGCTGTTATGCTAAGGAGGTGAAAATCTTAACCAGCAATGCTTGTGCAATATTTAACTAGAGAAGCAAACTTGAAAAATATGGTTGATATCAGTATTTAATGGTTGACACTGACAATATCCAACAGATCCAAAAGACATGCTCAATGAATAACCACTATATACATAATACAATAATTACAGTATGATGTTAAGTGAGTATACGTAGTTAACAAGTGAAATCAATTTTACAATTATTTCATTGCACATCACTCCAGTTGATTGTTGATGCACAGGATTATCCCATCATGATGAAACTTCATAAAAGGTTATTGCCAGTAATAGCTAGTTACTAAATAAACACTATAAGTGATAGTGCATGGCTGAGCATAAATAAGTGCCTATATTGCTGCTTCTTAATATTAAATCAACCAATCAAATGGACAGAAAGGAGCAATATGAAATACAGAGGTGCGTTGTTGAATTCTATGCTGTTGCAGCATATGTGATAACATAAACAGTGCAGCAATAGCGAAGCACTCAATAAGCCATAGCAAATGATTAGAAGATTATGGGCTGGTAAAGCAATGAAACAACACTGCAGCAGCATTGTAACATGTAAAGCATAAACAAAACGTTGCATTCCAGACTAGCCCAATGATCATACATAGTTTCCGTAGACTGTCACTGACTATCATAAATCCATACATACAGTACAAACCACCTACAACTCATGCGTGTCAGACGTTTGTGTGTGTCACATGCGTGGCATATTGGTACTATACCTGCACACATGTGTGTCTCTTGAATGGCACATGTGTGTACACACACACATGCAGTCTTTACATACAAACATGAAGTCTTTACAAACGTGTGTGTTTGTAAATACGTACGTAGCTATATATAAATAATGTTGTGCACATGTGCATTACTACCTTTGTTTTAGCTATATACTTTTCCTGCAGGACTGGATGAAGACCGGCCGCCTAGAATCAAGTAGCCATGGCTGTTAGAAAGCTACTAAAGCAACTTTTCTCCTTTCGCCTGAAGTAATCATATAACGCGAGCTACATATACGATACACGAGATACCAAGAAACCTTACCAGCAATTTGTCATCATGCATCCACAGGCTATAAGCGCCCATGCAACCCAAGTCTACTGGGTAAACCGGTATTCAGTTGTGTCACGTGTTGCTGACTGGAAAGGATTCGTCAAAACTAGTAAGTACAATAGCATGCCTTGTACATATGGCTATAATAATGGCCTCACACATGCCCATGCAAGGGCAAGGCATAGCTATTCCTTAGCCTTTAGTTAATCTTCGTGCATTTTTAGCTATACAATTATAATACGTATGTGCGCATGCATTTAAAAACATTTCAGCTAGCCCTTATAACCACAAACAGGTCTTGTATTGTGGTAGAGCAGAGTATCCATCGAGGTATCCATGCTTGCACAGAACCTGAAGTGAAAGAAGATAAGTAGCTAGTTACTTGTACTTAAGTGTATGCAGCTGAATACAATGGTATGCTATGTGGGATGTTAGTGAATTGAAATATCCATATCGAGTTAACATCGATAGGTAACTATTTCAGCAACGATACTTCTTTGGATTATAAACGTTGTATAAGGCATCGCTGGTCTTAACGGAATCTTTTCAACAACGATTGCAATGACTGTTACCACTTGCGTGTGTCTTTTAATACACACACACGTGTGTCTTGCTACACGTGTACATGCAATGCCATGCGTGTTTTTTGTCTGCTGTGTGTGTGTAACATGTCATGTGTCGTTTAAGTTGTGGGTGATTGGTACAGTAATATATTGCACATAAAGAAGCATACTCAACAGCATGCTCCATATCGTCTCCACACAATTATATGTTTAATGCTAAAGGTGAACTGAAATGGAAAATCACCCTGCTATTTTATTACTTATATTTGATCATACAATGCATAAAAACAACATTTTTATAAATAAATTATAGAGATATAAAGCTGAAAGAGATAAATACGTCATTTTCTTAAAATATTGTGACATCAGATCAAGCTCCGGAAATACTTTTATTCCATGCGTTGTATTGGCGAATGATGGTAATGTTCATTCTGTTCTTCGGAAATAACAAGCAAGAAATGGCTATGCGGATTGATTCTTTAAGCCTTCTATAAACAATCTGGTGCCAAAAGGATCGCAATGCTGAGTCAAAATAACATGCTATCAGCTTTCTTTATCAGACCACGTTTCAAAGGACTGACATGCCCTCGGAGATGCCAAATCATTTGTGCATTGTACACGACGAAGACAGCCAGATAAAGTATTATAGATTTGGTGTAGATGAATGGTTATCTACCATTGAATAGGTTAGTTATGTCATTATGGAGCGTAAATGATTCAGCGGTGTGTCGATTCTTACATGGTTATCATTGCCACGATAAGGCGGGCTGACCTTGTACTACTCTGGCCATTATATTATATACCCTATGATTATACTGATGCATGTATACTCTATAAATGGGTAGAAGTGAGAAACGTAAGGTGTTATATCAAGCAATTATTCTTTTTGTGTCAACTTTAGTGTGGTTGTGACACGGCCAGCTAAACAATGGAAGGGATCTCTAGGACTTGGAGCTTGTGGTGAATATATACTGTATAGTCATTGCTGGTGCCTTTTCAAATCTACATAACAACATTCAACCATGATCAAATAATGCAGTTGCCAGCATCCGATCTCCTTTGCAGTTATAATTTTCATTAGTACGTATATGCTAGCCAGGCTTGATCATTTATACGTACTTGTTGTACGTGGTGCTTGCTACGTATACTTGTACTTGATTTTTGTTTCATATATTTATGCATATACGTAGTATTATATGAGCTGTAATGTACAGTAGTTGAATAGTTAACCACTGAAATAAACAAAGCTGTATAAATGTATCAACACTTTACAACTCTTGATTATGTCTTCTGGAGTCTGCTACACAAGACCACCATTCATGTGCTACTTAGCACTGCAAACACCTGTATAGAGAAACAATAATCAACAAGACCTTACTGTGTATAGATAATTGCTGTCACCTTAAATGACGAAGTGTAACAATAGATCCAGTACCACCACGGACATTAATTTGCAAAATTGCAAATATCCAGTACACTTGATAAAAATCTCTAAATTATACTGAATGATCTATCACGTCCACTGTATCAGTCTAGTAGCAAAAGCCCCACTAGACTGGTCTTTATTACCATTAACCTACCACTAACGCCGACTATAATGCATCATTCCATCAATTTACTAGGTGACTGGAGCAGAAGTGTATATAGAGGTCGCTTCAGATGCGTTGTAATCTCATTCATCGATTTGGCGGCATTCAAGTCCCAAAAACCTACCGTTTTGCACCCCATCAGTGCTCATTTTGAATTGAACATCCATTACAAAGCAAGCAGTAAGTGTGATAATACAATAGGCAAAGCTAAGGCGGGCCCTTATCCATGGTCCTTCGCTGGAAATCAAACAAGCACACGCGTAACTCCATACATTGCAATACAAATACACGTGTCCTTATTCTCGGTATGACGTTTAATGATGTCACTAACCGCAATGTTTTAAAACTGCTGCAGTAGCTAAACAAAGTGGAATATCACAAAATCACACATACCACTCTTTATTACTATCACTAAGCTACATTATAAGCACAAGTCAATTTTCCATTTCAGATGACCTATGCTAAGGAAACTGGCAATGATCATATTTTTAGCATTATCTCACAGTTGTACTGCAACACATTATGGTAGGGTTGCATTATCATTAAATACGGTAGTATCATTAAGTACAGTAGTACTTAATAGTGGGGATCGGTAAGAAATCGTATGGCTGCCCAAAATTTTGCACTTTTATAAGCCACCTTACAACAAGCTTTAGCCAAAAAAGCGACTTGAATGCGTTGGTACTGCTTTAATAGTGCGGAACCATTGTTAAACAAAGCGAAAACTCGATTATTTCGAGCTATAGCGAATTCTTAAGTTTTCAAAATTTACCTATATTTCGTCTGCCTGCCTGCCGGCCTCATGTAAGACCCACTAGCGCTCGATGTATGGGTCCAGAAATTTCACACAACATGGGTAATCACGGTGGATTAACAAAAATATTGTTCTGATTTTGCTTTGCATACTGTGCCATGACGATTCCTTTCATCCGTATTACTTCCCTTTCATCTTCAAGGCTCTTATACAAAGGTGACAAAATTGCATCATGAAAATAATGCTGACTCAGTTCACGTCACTTTCATACAAGTGTGAACATGACGCATGAAGGAGTGCAGCGTAGCGTGCAATAGTCTGAAGGAATAGTTGTCATCGTTACAGAGTGTAACAATTTTGTAATCTAGTCAACGAGTATCTAGTGTTTATTAACGCTGTAATATTATTGTGCGCTTTTGCATAACTTTTAGTTATGCGCCCATTGTTAACACTATATTAACAGACGTAATGTTTTTGTTTTTGCGTGTACTTTATTACATCCTGAACTTCACCATACGTGCCAATGTACATCTTAGACAAATGGATTTTGATGTTTTTCGAATGTATTTTGCTATAATACAGCTTGTTTGCCATGTTAACCATCTCGTTAACAAGCACCTGTAAAAATTAATGAAGTAGGCGCCTGTAATGTTTTTAGGTGCCTGGAAGGTAAGAACAGATAAATTATATAATTAAAAGAATACATATGTAAATTAAAGCATACATAAAAGCAAACAAACAAAAATAATTTAAAATTTAAAAAAGGAGTAGGGATTGGTATAAAAAGTATGGAAACAAGGAAAAGATTTTGGCACAGAGAACACTAAAGCCGAATTCTGGCATGAGATAATTGATAAAAGTTTAATCCATACTTTTGGCTTGATCACAGCTACTAACCTACTGAAATCACGAGCCAACCAAAAGTATGGAACTTTTATCAATTATCTCATGCCAGAATTCAGCTTTAGTGTTCTCTGCGCCAAAATCCTTTCCTTACTTTTTATATTGATCCCTCTCCTTTTTTAAAATTGTAATTTTTAATTATTTGTAATTGTATACGTACTTACACTTGTATTACACGTAATAACGACGTAATTACAGTTGTAAATTTATCGTAATTATGCAACAATCACAATTGTCATTACACAAAAGTACATAGGTATAATTTGCATGATAGCTATATGAATTAGCAAATATAATTGCTGTACCGCTACACATATTGCTAGAACAAACTGCTATATGCACCGATTATACATACACATACATACTAACAGACAAACACCACACAAACATACACACACACATAACAAACACACAACACACATAAGCGTATACATATATATACACACATAACACACACACACACACACACACACACACACACACACACACACACAGCACACACACACATACAAACACACAACACACACATACATACACAATATACACAGACACACAACACACAAGCACACACGCAACCAACACGCACACACAATACACAAAAACACATACACACACACACAAACACACACAATACACATACATAAACACACATACATACACATACAACAAATACACAAAGACACACACACAAAGACACACACACAATGACACACACACACAAAGACAAACACAGACACACACAGACACAGACACAGACACACACACACACACACACACACACACACACACACACACACACACACACACACACACACACACACACACACACACACACACACACACACACACACACACACACACACACACACTACTACATTTGCACCATGTGCGGAAATGTGTGTCTGTACAATGTGAGTATGGTACCGTATACCAGGTTATCTTTGCAAGGTGTAAATTTCTTCATGACTCGTGTGAGCTATTTATGATTTGATTATGGGTTTAGTGTTGCCATAGCTATCTATGGTCACGAGTGTTGATGGGTGGATGCAAGCCATGTCTAGGTCGATTTAAGTTTATTTCTCTAAGGAGCATACCAACAAGATCTTAGGGTCCACCTAAAACTGAAATAAGAAAAAAGTGGTGCTTATAATGTCTAATCTATAAGCGTCTGTGCAAAAAGGGTCTGGCAACATGAGAAATATGTTGAATTTCATCTATTACCGGAGTCCATTATAATGATCCTGTAGAGGTACTGTCCATGAATTTAAGACTCTACATGCAGTGAACCAACTACTCAATGTACTCGGGACTATGCTCAAGGTATTTGCATGACACGGACTGCTAAATACTCATAGATCTTTGCTAAATGTTGATCACGTGAGGTTATTGGGGTGTTAGGCTCACAAAGTTCTAAAATTTCTGCTAAGAACAGTTCAGCATTATTGAAATACACCTTGTGAAAATAACCCATTATATGATAATTGTTCAAGATATTTGACTATTAACAAGTTATGTATCATAAGAAAAATTTTCCAGTGAATTTCCATCAATAAACAAATCATATGACTTAGTTAAACATGGTGACACTGCCAAAATTTTAATCATGTGATCTCATCACATTAGCCATAGATACTCTACTGTAGTTACTATCACTTGTTGTATATTATACCTTGTTGAAGATCATGTGATCCAGGATGTTCATCTGAACTGCTATGTTTCTTCTCTGCCTTCTTCAGTAGATCACTAATCTTCTTTTGTGTCTCCTACATCACAATATATTTATACTGTACAAGCACTTCATTGATATAATCTAATATACTCTAATAGAATATTCAGTTATAAACTAGAACATTATAATTTATTTGTGTTATCAAATGTTCACTGACAATACAACAGAAGTATTATGAGACAAGCTTAAGCCTGATGTGTCAAATACATAATTTATACACTTGTAAAGTAACCTTGACAATTCTGTAATTCTAGAATGATGGCCTAATTTATAAACTATAAACTATAAACATCACACATAGCTGGCTAAATATAAATAAACTGCTAAATGCATTAATAAATTACATTTAGTCCACAACGAGGGTAATTTTCACGAATCTAGTCAAGAGCACACAGTGCCTAATGCTTTTAGTAAATATTTCGAGGGTAATATTTTCACGAATGGCTATAGATTGGTGAAAAAATTCCCCCTCGAAAAAACCCGCTATACGGTAATATTAACGGGAAGGTTATCTACAGTAAGCCACTACAGTGGTTTACAACACGCACGTGTATATAGCCCCGTAGCTCGTATTCTAAGTATCCTATGCAAAAACGGACCCGACCACGTTGTTCAGTAGACAAAGGGCTTTGCGCTCGTATATAACTTTTGTAGTTTTGTGCCATGGAATCTTCGCATGCTTTATGGCAGATTATGGAGGATTCAGCCGACAACAACTCTGACGAAGGTACTTCGGATGAAGAGCCTCGAACGGAGTTCTCCTATCTTTGGTTTTTTCTGTGTGACTTTGTGTGGTATTTTGGTGTTGTGCGTTGGTTGGAAAGTTGACAACTTCAGACGGTGGATCTCTTAGCTCGTGCATCGATGAAGAACGCAGCAAGCTGGGATACCTAGTGTGAATTGCAGAATTCAGTGAATCATCAAAGGATAGGGCTGCGCTGAACACTCTTCTTCTACAAACGAAGCACTGGATGCCGCTCAGGTTTGTTTTTCGCTATAACTTATTATATCAATGAGTATTTGAATCCCTTCCATTCATGGTTACTCGTGTTGAGAGGAATACAAGCTCGCCTTTGTTTCTTACTGAAATAACCTCTTCGCTCCGTTATAACCCTTTTTCTATTTCTAGGACAGCAGCGAGTATTCATAAGGCGAGTCAGGTGGGGAAGAGTACATGCTTGTTGGCGAGAAGGAGCGGCACGCCTGTTCCGGTGGGTGAGGAGGACTCAAACTCGGATGAAGAGTTGCCAGAAGAAGGTAAAAGTGAAATGTACCATAGTATAGTGTAGAGAACGTGGTTACCCCACTACATCCACCCCAACTACTAGTAAAACTCGGCCTCCATCTACTTGTGCCAGAAAAGGAGGTGGCTTCTTACTGCTGATGCCTTGTATCCCCGTCCGATTTCTTTTATTGATGATACCCTTAGGTCTGTTAGGTCATGAAGTTTCTCTGGATAGGCCTATTCCTCCTGATAGGTCAGTTTCTCCGGATAGGACTGTTTCTCCTAGGTTCTATGACTGTGTTGTGCGTATGTGTTATTTGTATCCATACCATTTATACGTTATTAGGTTCTGTGTCTGTGCATTGCACGTTGTGTAAGTATACGTGTTTTATATGTATCCATACCATTTAGTACATGGAGGATCATGGGTATTGTTGTGTCTGTGTGTTTATTTGTATCCATACCATTTAGTTGTTTGTGTATGTGTATGTGTACGTATTATTTTGTTAGTATGTATATGAAGATCATGGGTATTAGGTTGTGTGTCTATATTAAACATGTGTCAAAACCACCACATGGTGTTCAATGGGGAATGGTTGGCATGTTATTGTTTTTACGGGGCTGTGTGGACAATTGTATTATACTGTGTTATGTTTTTGTCTTTGCAGAATATACAACGTGGAGTAGCATTGGTGTGTCTGCTGTACGTGTGTGAAAGAAACTTCATGCATCCAAAATACACAACAACAATGTTCAAATAATGAAGTGGAATTTGAAATAACAGAATACAGTGCATTTGAAGTGCAGTAGCAGCCAGTGAAGGAATTGAAATACAAAGTCAAGTTGAAATAGACAATGAAGTATTTTATTGTTGAAATGGCAGAAGGTTGGAATTCAAGTTAAACTAAACAATTATATTTATTTATATACATTGCTAGCATGTAATTATCAATATGAAAACATGGTAATACAATAAATACGTTTTGAATTATTGTGTAAATAAGGAAATACGAAATATTTATTCACAAAAATTACAGGTAAATGTTCGGATCGCTTGTACTCCGGTTATGTTAATACTGAGTCATCGTGTATGGGGGCGCCCAGGAGACCATGTAGTAGTGGGTTTGTGTTGAAAACATTAGAGTTGTAGCTTTATCCATCGCAGAGTTATGCCGTCTGATTATTGCTTTGTTTCACTTGTATCGAGAAACATCACGGATAATAAAAGGTTTTTAAATGCTATATATTATTGTAGGTCTATGTATAAAGAGTATTTTGCCGCAAACCATGTAGGCATAGGCGCTTTACACAGGGAGATACATGGGTCCAAGCATCGGGCTTCAAAACACATTTTAAAAAGTTTTTGCATAAAATAATTTGGTTTACAAACCTCAGAGCCACTATAGTGACTTACAGTCTTCGAAGGGTTAATTAATGAAAAGACATTCCAAACAACAAATAAATGCATTGTGATAATACTAATCGCTACACACACACGTATACAGATAAACACATACACACACACGTATACAGACAAACACAGACACACACGTATACAGACAAACACACAGACACACACGTATACAGACAAACACATAGACACACACGTATACAGACAAACACGTACACACACACACGTAAACAGACAAACACATACACATACACACACACACACACACGTATACAGACAAACACATACACATACACACACACACACACACACGTATACAGACAAACACATACACACACACACACACACATACATACACAGACACACACACATATACAGACAAACACATACACACACACACGTATACAGACAAACATACACACACACACACGTAAACAGACAAACACATACTTACACACACACACACGTATACAGACAAACACATACACACACACGCACACACGTATACAGACAAACACATACACACACACACACATATACAGACAAACACATACACACACACACACACACGTAAGTAGACAAACACATACACGCATACATAATTTATACAGACAAACACACACATACACACTACGTTATTGTCCCACACACACCCACAAACACACACACACATACACACTACGTTATTGTCTCAGCTAATCAGATTATACGTAACTGCACACGATAACTGTCTATTGACATAACAATTCCTTATCATGCGACCCTTAACTTTCTACTGCTAAAACTGCAGTTAGGTGTTTACTGTTGACTGTTCTATTAGAGTGTATTACATCATTTAGGCGAGCCTGAGCGAGCCCCATAATGGCAGTAGTCGGTTCAACCGTCGTACGGTGGTCGCGTTTCCGAAAGTTTCCGCACGAACGCGGAAAGCCCCACACTGTTAGTAGTCTGTTCAACCAACCATATATGGTACGGTCGTCGCATTCCCGAAAGTTTATGTTACGAACACGGAAAGTCCCACACTGTTCGTAGTCTATTCAACCATATATGGTACGGTCGTCGCATTCAACCATATATGGTACGGTCGTCGTATTCCCGAAAGTTTACGTTACGAACACGGAAAGCCCCACACTGTTAGTAGTCTATTCAACCAACCATATATGGTACGGTCGTCGCATTCCCGAAAGTTTACGTAACGAACACGGAAAGCCCCAACAAACACGGAAAGCCCCACACTGTTAGTAGTCGATTCAACCGTCGTACGGTGGTCGCATTCCCGAAAGTTTACGTTAGTAGTACGGAAGGATTGGCTCCGCCACGTGGCATGCAGTATGGCTAGCAAAGTTGAAAGTGCGCAAGAGAGAGAAGAAAGGTTGAGAAGAAGAAGGGAGCGTTATAGAATCAGAAGGGAAAGAGAAACAAATGAAGAAAGGGAAGCAAGGTTTGTAAAACGCAAATAGTCTACTACAGCAGTACTGCCATTGAAAATATTGCAGGTTGGCTAGGCGACGACAATATGATAGACAAGCACACGTGACATATAGCAATTCTTATTATTGCGCATGTTATGTTTATTCGTGCTACGTCGATCAGGCTCGCCCCCACGATGCTTTTAACATCTGTCTAGTATCACTGAGTGAACTGTCTACTGTACTATTAGAGCGACAGTCAACAATCAACAACTGCAATATATAACTCATTGATGATACACTCTAATAGAACAGTCAACAAATACACAGGTGGATATAATATACTCTAATAGAACAGTCACAATACTGTTAACTGGTCTTAGTTATAAGAGTCCTTAGTGGGATAATGCTGATTAATGTACATTCACTTGTACAAAATAAGGTATAATGACTGTACTATTAGAGTAAATCATATGACAATGTCTATTACAATGACAGGTTATTTGTATATCAAATATTACAATACCATATAGCATAAAATTTAGAAGGTAAAATATATTGACGAATTCGACAAAAATTTGTACATTCATCAATTTTTAAGAACATGGCGCTGCCATACTTTGCTCGCATTGCACATTAAATAGAAATGGAGGCTTGAAACAACTTTCATCATGTTTTTTCGTAAAATGTAAAAGTTAGACAATTTGTCAATATTTTTAGTTTTATGCTTTACAACTCCCTTGTTTACATATTCTTGATAATTACGTAGGTGTACAAATCATTCATTCATATGATACAATATATTCTTGCCCAATTACAATATTATTATTCCTGACTGTTCTATTAGAGTATATTATTGAGTGCAGATATTGAGTGCACATAAGGAGTTTATTCTTCCATTATAGTATATTCTTAAACATGATACATATGACTGCTCTATTAGAGTATATGAGACATGCTCTACTTCATGTTTACACATTTTATAAAACTTTACACAAATTAGTAACAATCATCAATTGTTAACGTGCAGCTGATCTTGGGCAACTAATAGTAAAAATGGATCAAATTTTGTGTATGTAAATATGGAGGATTTTGTGGAGGCAATCACGCAATATTAAAAGTTTGTACAAATCATTCATAAAATTAAAATAACAAAACTCTTGTTTATACCACTGAATGTTCTATTAGAGTATATTATTACAACAAGTCACTCATGTCATACTGTATAACAGGTTATTTGAGGAAGAGTTGATTTCAATATTATTGGAAGTACTAGATATTTTACGATAATATAACTACGACAAAATTATCATACGTGTGGGGATTATTGTTGGCAATGGAATAGTATGATAAAAATTAATATGTTGGTTGTTTCATGAAAATTTCTGCTTTGACTATAACCTGTTATATGACATTTGTACAATGTGTGTCATGACAATCTTGTATGTACGCCCTTGCCTTAAATTACAAACTCCCACAACTCAGTAATTTTCCAAAATCTTAGTGTTATTTCCAGAAATTTATACGTACCTTTCAAATACAAGCTCATGATTGGTTGGCAAATCCCACACATGTACGTACGTACAACCATCAGTTACTGTTTAGTATCATATTAGCCCCACCCACTATTATAACAAGCCACACCTCCTAGTACAATATTATACACATAATGTGACAATATTACATACGTCATTAAACTGATTTATATCCATATTGTGGCGATTCACTAATAGCTCCACTATTTCACTGTAACCATACTTCACTGCATACTCTAGAGGTGTTTTGTTCTCCTACAGACACAATACAACAATATAGTAAACATTAAAAACTGACAGTGTACAACAAATATTTACAAATTAACAAAATTCTAATAAACTACTCATTGAGTTATAACAGTATTGAATAGTACTGCAACAAAAATATTTGGAGGTTAAAATTTTCACTACTACGTATTTATAAATCCATGAAATCCACAAAAAACTTAATTTCAAAAATTTTAGGCTATACGATATATGCACACTAACATTATAATATGACATGTGTTGTCATAGGCAACCATTGGTCAACCCCTTATCTGATGATATCATTGTTGCGTGTGTTACACAAAAATTGTAACTCCGAAGTTGCAGTACAATTCAATACAATTCTTTTGTAATCCATAAAAAAGTTGTCTGATAAATTCATTATTCCAAAAAATTTTAACTTACAAAATTTTTAGTAAAAATTCTGTAATGTAAAATATATTGCATGAAAGGTAATATTAGAATGAGGAACTTATATATATATTATACTGATTCTAGGTTGCCATCAGTAACATGATTAATCCTATTTATAATTAATAACATTTATACAGTTCAACTGATTAAAATGTTATAAATGTATTATTAGAGCTACTATACAATAATTTTGGTAGCCATGGAGAAGATTCAGAATTGTGTCGGACCCGTCGTAATATACTCTTAATACATAGTAATACATTAACAATGATCAACTACTCACATAATCCTTCATATTCAGATCTGCTCCATTACTAACCAGGAGGGCCACTGTATCAGTGTGACCCCCCATGACTGCCTGGTGAAGAGCAGTATGCTGCAACTGTATAATATAACAACATGATCATTACAATGTCTATACAAACGCATTATCATCACTGGACATTACTGTGTATTAGTGACATATTTTACAACGTAAAATTTCATATGGCTTCTGTTATGTTTCATATAACATTACCATGGTTACATAATAATGAAACATTGTCCTTACATAAATAGAATAGACACACGTAAATTGTCAAAATATAAAATATCACATGATCACAAAAGTTTTCCACATGTACCAATAGGCTGGATATTATTAGTATCAACAAATTTTAGATATTTACAAGACAATTTTACGTTATAATGTTTTTATTTCAATGCTGTATGCCATTTAATGCTCACTTGTTAAATTCCCTATGCTCCGGCCTAAGGTATCAATATTGTGTATGTATAATTGTCTACTATTATCAAATGGTTGCTCATAGCAACATAATTTTTTGACCATCAGTTATACTTTATATTACGACAGTGTCCACCAAATTTCAAGTTTACACGTCAAAACCGTCACAAGTTACGACATTTTAACATAATTTATGAAATTTTATACTCACATTTGAATACAATGAAATTAGAGAAATTCTCAGGAATTATATTTCCTCAAATAATAATATTGAAATACTCTACGTAAATATAAATTATAAATCATTTAAAATAATATTCAAGAAATTTTGTTTGCTAAATCTTTCAACATTACGTTGAAATAATAAAATTTACAATTTGACAATTTGCCAATTAATTAATTAATTCAATTAATTAATGCAATATACGAGTATTTCAATAAAATATCATAAACATCATAAAATATCATAAATATCATAAATGTTAAAGAAATAAGAAATACAATTATTAATATGATTATCTACCAATACACACATTATTGTGATATTAACTCACAGCACTATTAACATCATTCACTCTAGCTCCATGGCTGAGGAGGAAGGTCACAATATTATTGCGACCTCCCACCCCAGCCCAGTGGAGTGATGTGTTGTTGAACTGTAGGAAGACACAACACTAATGATCAGACTACACTAACAACATTCATTACATATAACAATGTTTACAGTAGTAAACAACAACAACAATGATTATCATTATTATAATAATATCAAAAACACTTGTATGGTTTCACCAATATCATACAAGTGTTTATAATATATTTTCTCAATAGATGAACAATAAAAATTATTTAATAATAATAAATTTAAACAATAAAATATATTATCACAAAATGTTTCATTTAACATGAAGGGTCATTGTCGGACATTTTATTACATGACACAAATGAATAAAATGTTTTCTACACAAACAATGACATTATATATACTGGCATTATAACATTATGTTAATATTGTGTATATGTATCTGATTACTATTATAGAATGGTTGCCCATAGCAACCCCATTCATTCACCATCAGTTATACCTCATGTTACAATAGTGTCTACCAAATTTCAAGTATATACGTTAAAGCCGTCACAAGTTACGACATAATTATTAATAATTTTTACACTCACATCTCAATACAATGAAATTAGAGAAATTCTGAAGATTTATAATTCCTAAGACAATGACACCAAAATAGTCTACGTAAATGTAAATTATAAATCCTCTGAAATAAAATTCCAGTAATTTTGTTCGTTAAATCTTTCAACATAACATTGAAATAACAATTACAATTATTCTATCAATACATTATACCACAACTATGGGCAATCATAATATAATAGTACTCAGATACATACTGTATAATGAGGGGTCAACAATGATCATGAAATCTTGTACAACTTCAGAGAAATCTGACAAGTTATGTAAATATTTAGAAATCTTGAAATCTCAAATCTTGCAGTACAGGTTTTAAATCACACATTTTCACGTTTGATGATTAGTGAATGCATGCGGATGCCCAGAAATCCACATTAGTAAGAAAACAAGCAAAATCCTATTCCATTATACACATAAATCTTAAATATTGAAATCTCAAACTTATTATATAACTTTGAAATACAATTGAAATCTTGAAATATTTTTGAAATACTGAAATTTCATATTTTGCTTCATTGGCTGCCCTTCGCTGTATACACAATATTAACATAATATTGTAATGCCAGTATATGATATGACAAACAAACAGTCCTTGTTGCCATCGGTGACCATTTATTCCATGCATTGTTATATTTTGTACCACAACTAACACATGTTTCATGCAGATCACTTAAACATTATACAATATTTGTCAACTAAGGGATTGTATAAATGTAGTGAAAACAATATTTACTCAATACCGCACAGCAGGTATACTTTGCAAGGTGTAATTATGCGACTCATCAATTTCCCATCTAGCAGTTGCTATTCTAAAATTTCTTAACTGTGCCATGTCTCGAATCACGTGATCATTTATAAAATTGTATGTGTATGTTGCAAATGTGATGGGATGTGAAGTCAACTCCTTCACTCTGTAATTAGAGGATACCATGCCTTATAAGGAAGTTTTGTCAAGTGCTTGGGGAGATTTGTTGCCATGACTACACTAAACCATTACAATCCTTCCATAGATTATGGCCCAAAGAGGACAAGGCAAGGAGAGGGGTAATGCCTAGACTGAAGGATACCTGAAATATGCAAAATTTGCAACATCAAAACTTAATGTACACAATATCATCAAATAATACACTCTGTGTGTGTGTGTGTTGTATAGCTACACACATACTCACCCTATCAAGACTTCCTGTGACCTCCACACCACTGGAGGCCAACTCTTGTATGGTGTTGAGATCACCATTATAAGCTGCATCCCATATCTTCTTCTTCTCATCCTACAATTATATAACAACAGTAACCATGACAACTGTCATTTTACAGTAAGTTACATAATACACCTCATAATGTATTGTATACTATTGTAACAAACAATAGTTTTGTTCATAGCAATAATATCATAGCATAAGGTAATTACGGCATATTTGTAAATACTTCATAAATAACTTGTAAAGCATAACAGCAATGGAGAGTACCAGTGACTATGTATCTAGTCTATATAGTGTGTTCTAATTGTTTCAGTTGTTTAATATAATGTATGCAGTGATGTATACCAAGCCTAGTGTCCTCCACTTTACCTTATCAGTGCGCCAGTTAATATTTCATCATTCTATCATTACTAACATACAGTAATATCATTATATGCTATATTGGTATGTCTCTCACTTCAGTAGGTTTCCTCAGCTTAACGGTCGCCATCAGTTTGCGCGCAAACAGTCGATCACGCGATCTTGCTTATTCGTGGGGAAGGATGATCGATGTGAGTTGCTCAGTTAATAGAGGATAAAACGCTCATTCATATTTTGTCTAAAATATAATTGCTAGGGCGTGGCTACTAACAACAAAACTATTAGAATTGTAGATCACGTGTGATCGCTCATGTAATGGCGAGTGTAATGGTAAGCAATTTTAATATACTATGTAGTAATGTTTATACATCCCTTCACTAGTAATAATGGCGAAGAGACTAGTAATAATGGCGAAGAGAGAAGAAAATATCGCCAACTTTAGATAGTGGAGTGAACTAGAAAGAGAATAGAGAAATTTTGATGACGTTAAGCCGAGCTACCATGGTTACAAGATTGGCAAGAGGATGGGGTGAGTTTATTGAGAGTTCCTAGAATAGATCACATGATCATTCAGTAGTCTCGCGTGGCCAGACCGCTTATTTTCCTTTTATGTTCGGGGGGGAAAATAAGGGTCTGGTAAACTTCGCATAGTATTTTTGTTCTGCGGATCCCCAGATTTTGGGGGTTACGTAAGCTGAATTGAACGGCTTCAGGTTACGTTTAGCATTCCCATTGGAGAAAAGTATTGTCACGTAATCCGAAGCCGTTCAATTCAGCTTACGTAACCCCCAAAATCTGGGGATCCGCAGAACAAAAATACTATGCGAAGTTTACCAGACCCTTATTTTCCCCGCCCGAATATAAAAGGAAAATAAGCGGTCTGGCCACACGAGACTAATCATTCAGTAGAGTGGTAAATCTTATCCCAAGGGCAAGGGGATGTCACATGCATATCTACTGTAAGTTGATTTGCGACCACGGTCAAAGTCTTGACCAGAGAAATATTAAGCTTGACCCTTGACTTAATTTTGTTGTTGACCGTTGACTTTCTCTAATACCCTTCCTAACTGCTTGATGTTATAATGGCTGCACAATAATGTGTGATGCTTCTAGTGCAGTATATGAAGTTATAACAAATTACATTAGCAGTTGTAACACATTTCACTAGTAGCATTGTATCATTACTCTCCTCTGCTACACATCTCAATGATACAACTCAGCTGTATGATCAACATGACGTGAAGTATTATTATAAATACCATACTAGTCTAGTATAAGTCCCTATACTTTATAAATTTGATTGTGAGGTTGAAACTTTCCTTTTGTCTCTTAAGGAGGCACAATACAGTAAGCGTGGCCGGGCGATACAAAAAGTCTGTACAATAATTGTATCAATTCATGGTTGTGTATAAACAATGCTCTGAAGGTCAGTAGCAATATATAGTGAGCCTAAGCTTATATCTAAACACTTTCACTAGTTATGGTGCTGTCTTGCTTTAAATTTTTAGTTAGAACTACTCTCGACAGCTTGCGCAAAAAAATTTAATTTTGTATATATGCAAGGTAGTTGAAATCAAACAGTGGAAATACTTTTTCTTCTTCAGTCGAATCCATTAGTCACTTTTCTGAGGCCAATTAAGAGCATCTTTGTCACATCGCCATTTCACCATACTTTGCTCAATTTGAAATCGTCTTCCACACTTTTGTAGCTATTTTATACCTTTTTATTCGAACAAAAATTTGAAGGTTATCGATTCAAAAATGATGACATAGTTCCAAAAATAGCATGCATACCCGATGTGTAATGCATGTTAATCGAAATTACGCAAATATACTAATTTATATGGAGATGTTGTTTACGTGCTTATTCATGAAGAAGAAATACAGGAAAGCTAAGCGTTCATTATGGGAGTAGAGGTAGAGTTGTACATTGTTTGTGTACAACCGCCTTTTTACACTGGTGACATAATAGAACTGATTTGTTTGAAGCCATGTAGTGCTAATTGCTGAGGCCATGTGATACCTCCTTAACACCTGTAATTTCTTGTAGGGCTCAAACATTCAACAAACATTAAATATTCATATTTGCAAATTCGAATACAATTTTTCGAATACAATTTTGAAGACAATTTCTTAACTATGTAATTTCTTGTAGAATATGCAAATATTTGTAATCATAAATATTCAACTACAATTTTTAATATTCAAATATTCATTTCAAACCAATTACACTTCATAACATGCAGTAACAATCTTTGATCTTACACGAATGCCTTTAATTTATGTGTTGAAGTAACATGTTGTACACATCATTATAATTTTATAGTACACTAAAGAATATTACGTCAACTGTCATTACAGAATATTCAATACAAAAATCACTATTCCTCTGAGCCCTAATGACCGGATTGTTTTGGAGACCTTGATCGTTGACTTTGATTTTGACCGTGGTCACAGATCATCCTACAGTAAGTATGTATGTGAACACCTTCCTTGCATAGACATAGTAACCCGTTGATACCTGGGGGAGGGGCTATTAGAACTATTTTACTGCCTATGGCTGACTATACCAGACTACACCCCAGGGCATTAAAATACATGGCACATGTAAAGTTACTGGAAACTTACCCTCTCTCCCAAGACACCAAATACAACTTTACTACAAGATTTTACCACTCCAGTTTAGTTGTCATGAATTTCATCATTATTTGTAAACAACCTCCATGAGTAATCTCCATTGTGTCATCCTGTCATTAGTTGAAGATTGTTATGATGTAATGGATAACAATTAGTTCATAAATCAATGTCAATTATAACCTTCAAAGGTTTGTCTACAACCTTCAAAGCATTTTACGATAATGGTTAACTCACTTTTGTCATAGATATTAATACATTCACTAAAGTTACCAGCAAAATGTTTTCTTCTAATACTGAAGCCATATAAAGCTATCACATTATAATCTTGTGCAGTCAAAATTGATGAATTCTCTTATTAATCCAATATCTCATCGTTATGCTGTGATGGTATTCTCTCTCTGTATGTCTGTATGTCTGTGTGTCCGTGTGTCTGTGTGTCTGTGTGTCCGTGTATTTGTAGAGTATGTTCATATATCACTGTGCGCATTTGGTGTGTGTGTGTGTGTGTGTGTGTGTGTGTGTGTGTGTGTGTGTGTGTGTGTGTGTGTGTGTGTGTGTGTGTGTGTGTGTGTCCGTGTGTCTGTGTGTCTGTGTGTCCTTGTATTTGTAGAGTATGTTCATATATCACTATGCGCATTTGGTGTGTGTGTGTGTGTGTGTGTGTGTGTGTGTGTGTGTGTGTGTGTGTGTGTGTGTGTGTGTGTGTGTGTGTCCGTGTGTCTGTGTGTCCGTGTATTTGTAGAGTATGTTCATATATCACTGTGCGCATTTGGTGTGTGTGTGTGTGTGTGTGTGTGTGTGTGTGTGTGTGTGTGTGTGTGTGTGTGTGTGTGTGTGTGTGTGTGTGTGTGTGTGTGTGTGTGTGTGTGTGTGTGTGTGTGTGTGTGTGTGTGTGTGTGTTTATACGTAATATCATAATATCACAATACCATATAGCGGGAAATTTTTGAAAGGTTAACTTTTGGAAAAAGGCTAAGTTTAAATGATTTCGAAAAACTAAATACCATCAATGCACTATGGCCACTCTTTTTGTAGAATGCACACTCAGTAGCAATGATCAAGCACTCTTCAAGTAGTAGTTCAACACCTTAATCTCCTGTTCTTTCAACTGATCAACCACTATTTGCCCTTTTACTAAACAAATCCTGTGGACCTGGCCAAATACACTTTGTTATCCTATATTGTGAGGACTGCACAATGAAATGATTATTTTATAGGTATGTATGCATGTACGTACGTACGTACGTACCATAAATTATGATGACACACATCTTCTATTGACTAAGGCTGGGGTCGAGTTTTGTGGCGCTCGTTGTGCGACTACGCATGACGAACCATCCTTTCCCACCCAATTTTCCCGTTAACTAGAGAATTAGTTAAGTACCTTCATTGTTTGAAGAATCAATAACCCGAAGTTCATTGATCGGTTCAGCCATTCTTCTGATACGACCTTATAAAGTCCTTCATGTCACCACAAAAAATTTTACTCGATAGTCGTTTTTTTCTTTCTTTCTTTCATTTTCATCGTACACTTTTTTTTGTGGGCTTGCGGGAGCTTGTGTGGACCCCGAAAGTTTTTTTCTAACTCTCTTTTTGTACATTCACTTGTTTGTCTAATAACTAGCTCAGTTAGCCATCACGTCCTTATGATATGACATTAGCCATGACTCCTAACTATGATAGTATAACATTTCAGTTTGTTCACAGGCAAATGTTTAGTTGCCTGTGGCCCTTGTTAACAATAATGCTCACATGATAAAGCAGTTGTATTGTATTGTAGCTGACTTTGGCATAGCAGCACAGATCTCTCAGACTTTGATGAAGAGAAAGTCATTTATTGGAACACCCTACTGGTGAGCATGATATGATCTCCATTACTATATATAGGATGGCGCCGGAGGTTGCTGCGGTAGAGAAGAAAGGAGGATACAATAATTTGGTGAGCTGTTTAATATCGTTGCTACTCTATTATTGTCATGACAACACAGTGTGACATATGGGCAGTAGGGATTACAGCAATAGAACTAGCTGAGATGCAACCACCAATGTTTGACCTTCATCCTATGAGGTGTGTGTGTGTGTGTGTGCGTGCGTGTGTGTGTGTTGTGAGGAATAGTTGAAGCTTGTCACATGACAACTTGACTGTATAATGTGTTATGGTAATATTAGGGCTGAAAAGATCACACATTTTATGATATTGAGTATTGTAGTTAATGATCAAACACTCATGAATGTGTTGTGTGTTGGTCCTTTACACATTATGTAGGTTAGTATGTTTACTGAGATCCTTTAATTAAATTTTTTTGTCACTTAGAGGTGGCCAGGAAGCCATACCTTATGCAAACACTGAGGTTTAACACTTAAACAAGAACCAACCTACCTCTATAGACTTAAAAGCAGTTACTGGGTAGCTATTTGATACTTTTGCCTGACAGTTTTATACATTGAGGCAAATGATGATAAAACTTCACGTTGACAACATTATTGAGATATATATATACGTATATCGTTTATTGAGGTAATGTAAATTATCGGAAGTTATTGAGATATAACTTTTTCCATTATCACACAGCCCTACAAATGATTTATAACTGGACAATCACTAACATTTGACCAGGGGGTAGTATATACATGACTGGTATCTCACTGCCCAAAGGCTGACTACATACAGTGTGTCTGGACACTTTAGGGACTAGCAAAGTTTTTGACATTTCAATGATGTCATCATACATACGTATGAACCACTGCATGTGTTGGTGAATCAAATATTTAGTGATTAGCCTAAAGATTGCTATTCACGTCTTTTCAATTTAGTGGTGTGGACTCATCAAGCCATTACTGAAGTGTTGCATTGATACTGGGAGGCCACACCCACATTTGTAAACTCCATCTTTATCCTAGAGTGTACAACTCATTAAATTCGGTGAAAACACCAAATACCATATATGGCATGGTAGCTAATAGTTAGTATGACGTGCCAGACTTATTTCAGGATACTACGTATGGCTTCCAGTATTATCACCAGCTTGACAAGAGTCTTGTCCAGCGTTGCTGATCCCATTCCTTTAGGTGACAAATCAGTGACTGTGTCTTTTTTAAGACTTATGGGATTTGTAGCAAGGGCCACGCCCACCCACAACATTATAACGACAGTAAAGCTAGAGTTTTGTGTCAACAGTTGTTAATGCCAGCACAGTGACTGGTTAAAACTTTTAAAATGGCGTGACTTACATTTTGGCATTTCACTTAAAATTCACCAAGCTGCCAAATTATAATCACCACCAAATAAACCACTCGTATCAATATGGTAATTTTAGTTGGTGAGTAGCTGATTGTTCTATTAGAGTATATCAATATGAGTGAGGAGTACAGCTACTGTGTGTAACCATTGGAAAATTGTCACATATTTCATGAACAATTTCTAGCCTTTAACCCTTTAAGGACCTTTATCAAAATTATGTTTTTTGCATACTCAAAATAGTATTATATCTTCAAAGACATTCCATTGCTATTGATTACGAAAGAAAGTCTTAAAACTATATTATGAAGAATATTCGCCTGTCTATTCTGCATACAAATATATTATAAACAAAAAGATTCTAAGCAGAGTAGTTATAAAGATACAGGGTGATTTATACTAACGTGTGTGAGATTGTTACTACTCTCACCTATTGATTTTCTTGGGCCGCCATCTTGTTATGCATTATAGAACAGTGTGCATATTATTATGATGTTATTTACCCTAGGGCATTGTATTTAATGACTAAACGAAACTTTATACCACCGGCCTTGAAACACAAGGGCAAATGGTACGTTCTATTGATTGCTGTACCGCATTAATCAATGAAGAGCAGGTCAGAGAATTTTCATGATTTCCTAAGAGTGGCATTACAGAAGGATCCTATTAAGAGACCGCCGGCTTCTAAACTGTTAAAGGTTATCTTATCTCATGTGATGTCATGTGATGTCATGTGATGTAGTGTAAACTCATCTCATGTGATATAGTGTTAGCTTATCTCATGTGATATCATGTTACTATTAATAGCATGAGTTTGTTGACCGAGAATTGTTAACTAATGTTCTAATGATACCACTGATCAAAGAGCTGAAGGCTCCAGTGAAGAGTAACAAGAAGAAGCCGGATCATACCCCAGATGATCCTGAGGAAAATGGCCAACTTTGTGACAACCCTAACTTGACAACTTTCTCACTTTAACTTATATTCCCAATAAGGTATTGACCTGAACATTTCACCTAATACTATAGAAGTTATTCACGAGGTGTGACTTGGTGTGAGCGCTCTGGTTATTTACTGTATATTGTCGTGACATGAGTGGAAAAGAGCTGGAGTGTTGTATGGCAATTTTGTCTGTGACGTCGTTCTTACCTTCCTCTTCTCAATATGTGTATTAGTTTAACACAGAGGATTATTATTGTACTAAGTTATAATCGTTTGGTTAAATAAAACTACATTGGTGGGATTTTCTGCAGTTTACTGCCGTACATTGTTATCCGCTCAAAATAGCCGACATTTACTGTGCTTGTACGGTGACATGCCTTATGCATAACCTCTATACCTAACATACTGCTTTATAACCTGTGAGATATTTAGTATCTTTACTAGATGTTAAGTTATGAATTCCTACAGTTATAGTAGAATCAAAAAGGCAATTTACTAAGGAATAGGCTAGGCAGTAACATGTTATACAGTTTACTAAGGAATAGGCTAGGCAGAAACATGTTATACAGTTTACTAAGGAATAGGCTAGGCAGTAATATGTTATACAGTTTACTAAGGAATAGCCTAGGCAGTAATATGTTATACAGTTTACTAAGGAACAGGCTAGGCAGTAATATGTTATACAGTTTACTAAGGAACAGGGTCAGTTTACTAAGGAAAAGGCCAGGCAGTTATCACATTGTGTTGTTATACAGCAAAAGAATCAGGAGGCATTCCAGAGGGTTCCATCTAAACATCGTAATGATCCTAAGCGGAGACCTACTGAGGCTGATGGTGAGTCATGTGATGCTGTTGTGTTGTCTTGGTTACTACATGAACACTCACATGTGCACAATAACTGTGAATACATACATATAATGAGCGTGAGTACATACATATACAATACATTCATATTATCAGAGTACACTGCTATAATACATGTACATTATCTTACCATTCATATTCTGCTATTTCAGTAATTGGAGGAGGTTTAGACTTGACCCCGCCCACACCTTCAGCCAATCAGAGTAATGAGATGTTGGTATGTTATCCGGTTGCCATGGTGTTATTATATGTAGTGTATGGTAACCACGTAGCCTGCTTGGTTACAATCATCAGCCAATGCTGCGGCTGCTAAACCTAATATTAAAAGGTCAGTGTGTAACTATGGTAACAGTTCTCTGTGACTATACCGTATAGCGGAAAACATTGGTGAATTCAGCTATTTAGATTATTTGGGGGAGAAAACTTTGGCGAATAGCCTCTGTTCCGTGTGGCGACGACTTAGGCTGACAGCCACATGATGGCCGTTATATGAACACTCGATGACAGGCATTATATGAACACTCGTTTCCTTTAAGGCCAAATCTGCTCTCTTTCCCACTTATATCTTTGCGCGGGAGTCAAAATTAAACGATATGGCTATCTTACACTTTGTTTCATCTCCTTCTTTACGGAAGAGTTTGCGGCTGCTATCACTGTAGAAGGTATTAAAACTGAGGCTAAATGTAATAAGAGAACTTGCTGGTGATGGTAAAGTTTCATCGTTTGAGTGCTTCTCATTCGTAGGGTAAAAATATTGTAACAAAGACATCACGTTGTACCACTTGAATCACATGAACTACATAAAATACAGATATTGAAGACCGTAAATTTGAGGGAGAAAACTTTGGTGATTGGCTATCAATTTGCCAAATTCGCCAATGTTTTCCGCTATACGGTATGTATTTTACTAAATATTGTATTTCATTAAATACATAATTACAATACAGTCTGGCATATAGTAAACTGTCATAGGTACACATTACACAATGTGTATATGTGTCAGTGGATTAGGTGAACATTCATGGTTTACATTATGATGCTAGCAGGAATGATAGAGGAATAGTAGCTCTTTAAAGTTAACTGCAATGGAAAAATAACTTGTGCTCATATGGAAGCTGATTGATCGTAATGATACATGGTATCAATTATTTTTAAACCAGGCGTGCGCCGGCCGCACCTCTGATTTCTTGAAATCGTTTTCGTGAAAACGTCGGTGTGTGTGTGTGTCTGCCCCCCAGGCTATTAAAAACCATTCACGTGAAATGAAGCCTGAATAACCAATCAAATTAGTCGTACTGGTTTTCTATGACACTTGCTATCGATATTACTGATGGGTGGGGCCTTAGTAACGAAGCACATCGTGAGTTACTGCGGAATAAGAACAAGATAATGCAGTGTTAGCCGTTCATTCCATAGTAAAAGCCGTTTTTTATATCTGTACATTACTAACAAGACAGGGCGCTTCAGTTTTGAAAGTGGGCGTGCCGTGCGGGTTGCGGAGCTTATAATACAAGACTAGCCTATAGTGTTACAGTAAGAATTTTGGCTTAAAACAACTGTTTACTACTTAAAGTTTTATCACTAAAGTACTGGAGTATAAAGCCGGTTTACACAAAAGAATTAAATTTTTTAATGCGTTGCTATGTGCCCCTTAGTGATGAGTCTTTGTTCACATGACTTACTCGTGACGTCATTAATTACAAAATACACTGAATAGCAGTTGATTAACAGTGGTTTAACTTACACATCGCCTGGTTTTTAGATGGTAGAACATCAACTTGTTTCATTATTTGTTTGGATTAAGTATTAATTGACACTTGAAAAATAGCACTTCTCCTTTGTGGTTTTATCTCAGGAAGTGACAACTGAAATGTCACAAAGGGACATCCTAGTAACACGTGTAAGGTAATAAGTATATGTTATATCACAGCAGGAGTATGATATCTTTGTTATTACACGAGTCCGAGGCGGAGCCGAGGACGAGTGTTAATAACAAAGATATCATACTCCTGCTGTGATATAACTGGCTTCTTTCCCACCAAAGACTTTAAGAAAGCTTTGACTAATAAAAGAAATTGCTGATGTGTTATAGTGTTAAACACCTTGCACCTTACTGTACAATAACTTAGTTATTGCCCGGGCAATAACTAAGTTATTGTACAGTAAAATCCTTTGATGTATGGCTTCAGTGGGAAAGAAGTAGTTTTGTGGATTAGCCAGGATCTACCTTTCTGTTGAGGCCTATTCATTCCCTTTCAGCTGATATGATAGTTCATGCGTAAAACGATACCGGTGCTACTTCAACTCAGCCGAAACTGATGTATCAGAAACACTGTCATCGTCACTGATATTTGTAGATCCAGAGAGGAATAAATCATTATCAGATTCGCGTAACAACTTCATCACTTCTTGCCATTGATAATACGCATACTAGGGCCTTCCGTGACGTCACACAAAGGTATAACACTTGCAGTTATTTTTGTGGAAGTGACGTTTTGCAATGTTTGACCAACGATAACTCGAAGACAACATATAATTTTATTATAAAAATTGTTGTTATGCATTCTACATGACTAGCTAAAGCTACGTATCTATCAAATATAAACATGGGGTGATTTTTCCTCTGCAGTTCACCTTTAAAGTAAAAGTTAGTGTATGAACTGCATGATTTGCAAATCCGGTCACCATGCCATCCAGCAGCTGATGCTGTTGGCATTGCACATAATATACTCTAGTAGAACAATATGGTGATTGTTCTATTAATAGAATATCATCAGTTCTTATATGGTGATTGTTCTGTTAATAGAATATCGTCAGTTCCTGTAGTCAATGACAGTGAGTTTAAAGAGTGAGTGATAACATAGTCAACCACCCCCCACCCTATTACACTGTAATGTTACAATAGACCATCAGCTCAACATCCTGATATATCCTGAAGATGATGATATCTACAGTACTCCTGATGACCCACCTAATGCTCCTCCCTTCCTCCTAAGGTATTCTAATTGTTTCATTATTTTATCATCATCACCATGACAACCAGTCAAACACAAGAATGAGAGGAGAGGATGATAATGTTTATGATGCTGTTCCTGACGTGAGTGTTCTATTAATATCAATAGTTTTATTAATAGTTAACATGCTACCATACAATATTATTCTATAAATAGTAACATGTTATGATATACAGGGATATGCCCACAGTGGTCGGCACCGACCACCACTCAGATAAAATGACCACCACTACAAACTCACTGACCAGTAGTAAAATATCACCATGAATGAAAATGCTCAGTCTTGCTAGCCACTTTATACAAAACAAGGAATCCTAGACACGGTTGGAGCATACATATTAAAGATCACTAAGTTTTGGAGATTTAAAACCCCTTTATGTAGCCACCACTCTCGGCACATCTCTGATATAGTAACTTTATTAACACCTAGTTACCATGTTACGTAGTTCCATTTATACCATGTCATTAGCTCTATCGATAGTAACATGTTACCATGTATAATAGTAACATGTTATGACATATCAGTTCTAACATGTTATTATAAATAGGATTTGGCGACATCACCACCATCAGTACCACCTAAACCAGTACCGTCAGTGAGGACTAAACCAGCTGATAATCCTCCTCCAGCATTACCTCCTAAAGAACCCACCACTGTGAGTAGTGTCATGTGATATCATATGCATGTGATCAGAAAGATCACATGATCCTTATTGTACAAGCTACATTATAGAATACGGTACAGATTTAATGCAACGTCGCAATCGCACACGTGTGCAAGTGCCATCACACGCGAGTGCGAGCACCGCGAGTAAAACTACTCGCAAGTGAAATAGTGACCATGAATTGTTTTATATGCCGTGTAATAGCTTCAATTTACTCCAGTAGTAAAGCAAAATGGTTTAGTATAAAGTAATTGTAAAATGAAGTGATTTCGTCTTAAAGGTGGGTGTGGCACCTACTGAAAATCGAGTGCACAAAGCTGGCATTGAAGTAGCAAGACAAAGTACTACAGTTTATATAGTGGGCGTGGCATCTACCAAATATATTGAATGCATGAAGCTTGTATTGAAGTAGTCACAGGGAGAACTGTAGTATATAAAATGGGTGTGGCACCTACCGAATATCGAGTGCATGAAGCTTGTATTGAAGTAACAACATGAAGTACTACTGTTTATAAAGAGGGTGCGCCATATATTGGCATAGTTTAGCCTTGTACTTGCTATGGTACATTGCTGTTACTAGTACTCACGAGTGTTTGTACTCGCACATGCGAGCGTTGCCACTCGCACTCGTGAGCGTTACCGCTCGCACTCGCGAGTGTAGTACTCGCGAGTGTAGTACTCGCGAGTGCAACGTTGCATTAAATCGGTACTGTACATAATGTGCTTTTCAGACTGCTTGTCCATGGGTTGATAAAATACAAGTGCTCATGTGAGAGATAATCAGATTGGTTTAAATTATGTACGAACAATTTGATTGGATATATTTCTCATGTATTTATCAATGCGCAGAGACAAGCAGTCTAAGATAGAAAATGTTGTGTATGTATATCTCATCATGTAAACCCCCATGACTGATATTAAGGTCACTAAATTATTAGAGTCATTAATAATCATGTACCCATGACTTTGATATAGTGTGTATGTCAAGGGCGTCAGAGTAGGTGCGACAAGTGAGGCAAGAGCCTCACTACTTTTCAAGGCCAATAAAAAATTTTCAATGAATAATTATCACAAGCCTTATGCTCTAGCCACTGCTGTGATTCTAAGACTTCTTGTGTTAATAATAACCACTAATCACACTAATGTAATTGTACAAACCAAACTGCTCACCCTGTGACCCATTAGTGACCAGAAGATTGTTTGGAACTTCCCTTGCCTCAGTCAGTAGATTCCTGTAAATTAAATAGTCCAGGTGAACTAAGGTAACTAGCATATAATTACTACTTCGTTTAGTAATTTTAGTTCTTTGTCAAATAGTTGTTTATAACTTGTTATTGAACAATGGCATTTTCCAAGCTGCCCAGCTAATTATCCTGAAAATAGCTTTAAATAGCATCTTTAAAACATGAAAATGTATACCTCCAGACCCCCCTAGTTACAACTGCCACTCGGCTGCTTTGTAGACTACCTATCTCCCATACCTTTGAGCCTTACCACTTTCTCACTTTTGCTCTGACGCTCCTGGTGTGTACGTAGTATATATATATATACAGTTATTATGCACAGTGTTTATTATCCCACAGAAGAGAGGATTAGTGGGTAATGAACCAAAGGTACGTACATGCCTTACCTGTTATTTGTGTATAACTCATCTACCATCAACAGGCATATTTCTCCAAAATTTTTAATGGATGTCCATTACATTTTAACTGTGCTATGGTGTGGATGCATCCCACCGCAAAAGGTATTCTAATAATTTCATCAATACGTAGTTCTACATTGAACATACATCACACTCAGGCAGAATAGCCCGTTATATTGCATCATCTAGTTGTTATTATGGTTACCGTGACCTTGTATTCTTGAGCCGCGACACATTTAGTATGCAGGCTCTGTTAAACACAGTTGCTGAATAATTTGTTCTTGGGATAAAGGTCAATGATAAACTGTCACTTAGTCAACAGCTGCACTCAACAGTCAGTTGAATTTGCCCCCTTAAAATCCCTGTTACCGTACAGTGCAAAATTATGATGGTGAAAATTTTTGACAATTTGTTTCTGCCATACATGCAAACAGCTAATGTAAGAAAACTTTGAAAGTAAAATTTTGATGAGTTGCTTGAAAATTTCCCCATCAATATTTTGAGCCATACAGTATCCTCCTATCACTAATAGTTGTTCTTAATATGTTATATTACTACTCCATACAGTATCATATGTATTCCTGGGAGCAGAGGAAGGACTGTATTCCTTAGAACTCTCAAAGAACTCTGATCCTATCATGGAACAGGTTACTATGACAAAAAAACCTTGTACATTATATGAATCTGATTGGTTAGGTTTATCCCAGAGCTTGTCATTGGATATACATCTTCAATAACTCACTAGTCTCTATTATGGGTAAGTGTTACTATAGTAACCTTGTGATCACACAATACCCTGACAACAGGCCGCAATAAACACTTATCAATGACTAACCTCATATTATTACATGATAAGGATAAACAGTCACATGGGCTTAGGTGAGCTCTCTATATTATTGCCCTGTATGTATGGTTGCTAATGGTAACAGAAATCGTGATCACACTACGAAGATTGGAGACTCCAAAGGATGCATGAAATGTTGTGTAGGTCAGTAGTGGGCTATAATTAGAACTATTAGAATTTAGCTAACTGGTTTTTTTGAGGTACCTATATTTTGCGAATGCCTGATTTATTGTATTTTATTTTCACCTAATTTTAATTTTTATTTTGTGAACTTAATTTCATCAATTACCATAAAATTCACAGAGTTTAAGTACCTCAAGAAAACCAAATAGGTATACAGTATCACTAAAACACTACCGTATAGAGGGAAACTTTGGAGGGGAAAGCGTTGGCGAATTTGGCAAATCACCTTAAATTCGCCAAAGTTTCCCCAGGCAAAATTTATGCTTGCATAAAATTTGTTGAACAAATTTTGACTTTAAAAAGTATAAAGTGTGTATGCTGAACTGCATGAATTTCACCGGCCACCTTGCTAGCCACAGTACGTGTGTGTAGCAAGAAAATCATTCAATGCCACGCCCTCTTTTTGTGCAAGGCTTGTTGCGTGAAATAAAAATGAAATATATCATAAAAACCTATAATGAAAGATATAGCTAAAAATCTTCTTTCATCTGGTAGCTAGCTAGTGACATCACTATAATTATATTAAACACATCTAGCAAAAATCTCAAGGGACACGCCCTCTTTGCACAAGACTGAGCTTGCATTTTAAGCGTCGCATTAATCCTACACAAAAAACTCTGGCTGGAGTTTCTTTCACTACCATGCACTGGGTTAAACCTGCACAGCCTAGCAAAAATCTTGCATGGCTAGCTATGGAGCTAGTCCCAGCAGTTTGTGCAACTCGTTACCACTGAGCTGTCATTTATTTTAACAGCGTAGCTAAATTTTCTTGCATGGTAAAATCTTTTGCTTGGAGAAAGGGATAAATTCACTAAACTGTATTTTGCCAAATATGTTTTTGTAATGAGTTCACCAAAGTTTGCCCCAGCCAACGTGTCCCTCTATACGGTATATTAGAATAGAGTAGAATTTTATGGCTACTTGCAAATCATTTCTGATGTTTTGGCAAACCATGTTAATGTCAAGGCATGAGATTTAAAGTGAGATCGTGATATTTTATAACATTTGTTTTACATGCTGTATAACACAAAATGGAAATTGTTGGTGAATAGGAATTTGGTGGGAAAAGTTTTGGGGAATTGAGACCATATAATCGATGAAAAGAATTGTCCACTAGCGGCATGTGATTTAGAAGCACAATTGTAACCATTATGTGTGTAAGGAATGGTGGACATGTTTACAGTAGCAAGCATTATTTGGGGACACCAGGAGTATACTAAGACATCGATATATTCTGCACTGAGCTACTAGTAAAAGAGCACCAGAGTATTCAAGTTGTAAACATCATTGAACTACTACGTCCCATAATGTTGGCCATATTTCCTTTCAACCAGTTGTCACACAAGTGTCTAAGAATTATTGTAAGCATAAAATTTGTAAAGGCAAAAGTATGGTTTGATCTCTCCAAGTTTGCCTCAGTTTTCCCCATTACCATTTTGCATTATGTATACACTATTTACCAAACTCATCCTTGTCCAAATCTTTCTCATAACACATCTAGCATGTTAGCAATGTCATGTTGTCATGGTGACTGTTACATAGGGAGAAACCCTTATACAGGAGAGCAATATCTGATAGCAGCCATTCCTAAGGGAATAATGCTACTGCAGTGGTTTCAACCACGTCACATCTTTATGATGGTCAAAGTGAGCATTATATGGAATAATATAACAATGTCTACTATTTTAATTTAAATTGTGTACATGTGTGTGAACGTTTATATGTGTGTATATGTGTGTGTACGTGTGTACGTGTGTGTGAATGTTTATATGTGTGTATACGTGTGTGTACGTGTGTGTGAATGTTTATATGTGTGTATACGTGTGTGTACGTGTGTGTGAATGTTTATATGTGTGTATACGTGTGTGTGAATGTTTATATGTGTGTATACGTGTGTGTGAATGTTTATATGTGTGTATACGTGTGTGTGAATGTTTATATGTGTGTGTACATGCGTGTACGTGTGTGTGAACGTTTATATGTGTGTGTACATGTGTGTGAATGTTTATATGTGTATGTACGTGTGTGTGAATGTTTATATCTGTGTATACGTGTGCGTACGTGTGTGTGAATGTTTATACGTATGTGTGTATACATGTGTGTGAATGTTTATATGTGTGTGTACATGTGTGTGAATGTTTATATCTGTGTATACGTGTGTGTACGTGTGCTGTGTTATATGTTTTATATTTAATCCATAACTACTTAATAACAAGTGATTGCTATTGGTAACTGTTATGTGCACACACACAGGTATTTGAGACCAAGCTACCAGATCCGCTACCAACATTTGAAGCAATGGTACAAGAAGGTGATGAATATCCTTCGGTGTGTGTTGGTGTGAGGCAAGGGTAAGTATGAGATCATGTGATCCACTGTGTGATGTCATCAGTTGTCATTAGTGACAATGGTGCAGTAAAATTTGAAATGATCAATTTGAACTCAAGAGCAATTTGGTTTGAAAGCGAACAGTTAGGTAATGTGTTTATTGTTTGTAGCAATAGCCTGTTATGGACTATAGCAATAGTGGTTAGCTATGCTAGTGCAGTATTGTGTGTGCATAGGTAATGGAAGGTGGGAGAGAACCTCAACCTTGAACTAGAAGGGCAGTGTACCCCAAAATCATGAATTGTGATGTCACTGATAGTAGTGATGTATAACTGGATGAACATAATTTCAAAAAATTAAACAAAACAGTGGATTTTGAAATGAATTTCAAAATGTCGTATGCTTTGCATGGTCAGAACTTTTAAATGCATATGTATGTGAAGAAGCTTTTCACATTCAAAAATTTCCATCTCAACAGTACATGGTTGAAATACTCCAATATAGCAGTCACTTATCCTAATAGAGTAGGTGATAATGTAAAATGTTCACTATTACAAGCGATAACTGGAACTCTACAATTTCCTGTGCTCCTGCCGCCTCTTAATGTTGATATTCTAGCTATAATGCTTCATGTGCAAGAGTGGGTGATTTGTGGAAGTAAGTTTTGACAGTTTAGTCAAAACCCACAAAAGCATCAGATTACTTTGTATATCACTTTGTGCAGTACCACAAGTGATATAACTTCTTATTGACATGATAAATATTGATAAAACACATCAGTTGTTATGAACAGTTTTTGATTATTGTGTGTCATTATTCAGGTCCACCACTCAATGTAGTATCACTCAATCAAGTAGAGAAGGATACAGTAATGGTTGGATATGATCATATCCTTATTGTGTGTGGGCGGGGCTGCTTATCACGGGATCATGTGGGTGGGGCTAGTTTGATCACATGATTTTTTCCTTAACTACGACTGTACAATATTGCAAGTTTGTAGATCGGAATGGAGTATTGAAGCCGAGTGTTCGACAAGCATCGCAGCTGGTGTTTGATTATAAAGCTGATGCCTTAGGTATGATCATGTGTATTCAAATGTACCATATGTATTCTAATATATTCATTTTACTAATATATTCATCTGCGATCATGTATATTCAAATATATATTCATCTACTATGATCATTTGTATTCTAATATACAATACATTCATCTACTGTATATCGTACAGTAAACAAGTTTGGTAACCTGTCTCCAATTTTCACCAAAAAATATTCATGAAGTACGTGATCAATCTGATCATACAATTGGAACATAGTCAATGTATGCATCAAAATGACTAGCTACAAGGTACCTTATGAAATATAGCGGCAGCTTTGAATATTTATATAACACTGGGTGGTTTGAATCCTATAAACGATCGCTAAGTAAACATGTGTGAAATAATACTTTTATGCACCTTGCGTATGGCGTTTATTGTACCAATATTTTACCCTCCAATTGATTCAGATCAGCGCATTTGCCAATGTCTTACCCCGTCACATACGGTACCTGCACAATAATTCTAGTGTACGATAGCTGTGGATTCAGTAAACTATTGAAATTCTTATCAAGTGCTTGAGAGCAACTTAATAACTGGTGACCCAGTACAATATACCATGAAATGAAGAAACAGGTATTTTGATAAGGTCCAATGGCGTTCCAAACGGCACAGGAAGGTGCTCTATGGCCCAGTGTTATGATAGGAGCACTTAGGCCACAATGGCACAAAATACAGTTAAAATGGGCCAGTATTGTTAATTGGTAATAGCAGTACTGAATGTTGGCAGTTAAAAGTACAATGAATTACAGCTGGTTAGGGTTAGGGGTTACGGTAATGAATACTGGAACTGAGTAACTAGTGTAGCACAGATAAATTGGCTCAGCTATGCCTTGAGCAAAGTGAAAATCTTATCAAGCACTCTAAGGTGAAGAAACCCCAGCTGAATTTCCCTAACCAAGGGCTACTACCATAATATACAAGCAAGACGAGCACCCGAATGAGCCGCATGTATAGCTAAAAGTGATCCTAAAAAGAAACATTGGCGGATAAAAAATTGGCAAATGGCCTTCTATTCGCCAAATTCACCAATTTTTTCCCACTCCAAAATTTTGGCATGTACGGTATACCAGTTCACCAAAGTTTTTTTGCTAATGTTTCAATAGCACCATTTTGCCAAACTTCAAAGTTTTTTACTATATGGTAGTGGGTACTTAAATTTTGCGGGTACCAATAAATTTGTTAAATTTTAAGTTCTCAAAAATTTTTTTAAAAAATAGTTACAATACTGTCTAGTTGACCAATCTTGAAAAAACTGAATCACGGATTCACAGAATTTTAAAGGGGCTATGCGCTCGATGAAGCCATTTAACGTTTTACTGCCAGTGAAATCATAAACATGGCGTATATTTCCGTTTACACATGTAATTGAATAAACATGGCACAACCTATTCGCGAACTACCGGGTAGGCCAAGAAAGCAGCAGTATGGATGGGAACAGTCCATTAAGTGAATATGTATTAGTCAAGTTGTCTACACAAAGTGGAAAGGTATAAAGGAGGAAAAAACTTGCACGCGCAAGTCTGTAATTCGATCGATTCCTTGGAGAGTTGATGCAATGTTGCTACAACATTATGTTCACCTCTTCGTTATCTGTTCCGGACAAAGATTATCGCAAGGAATCACTCTCTGGTTCACGCACGCTTCCATTGTACCAGTCACCATCTTTCTTGAAATTATGTAATAATAAGTTCGCACACGTCATTTATTTATAATGACCTTAAACGGCTTCATAACAGAAAACCACGGGCGCATAGCCCCTTTAAGTACCTTGAAAAAACCAGCTATACGGTAAAGTATGTATTCTATTATCTTCATGTACTATGGTTATGTGTATTCTAATATATTCATCTACTATGGTGTGGTGGTGTATATTCTAATATATTCACATATACAGTGAGATTACAAGACTGTGTCCTCAACTTCAATAAACATGGAATGCAGGTTTGTAATCACTATACTAGTGCAATGTTATTGTTATTATTATTGTGTAGGGGAAATCCCTCCTTACTCAACAAGTAAGTTATATCCACTGGTTGTTACTATGGTTACTGTTGTTTTGATGTTAAGGTAACAGCAGAAGTCACTGATAAAACAAAATTGTTTCACTTGCTTGGATCAGTTGGGTATGTTGCCATGGTAATATACATGTACGTCATGTTATGTTCACCCCTCCTGGGTAATGGTGATGTAGTAATGTGTTGATAGAGACGCACGTACTGGATGACCCAACTGGTCCAGCTAATTTATACATCTTAGTATCAGACAAGAATAACTGATTATTTTATGTTGTCATGACTACCTCCCTTGAGGGAGTTTGTAATACTGTGTGCACGTGTGTTTGTAACTAACAACTACAGTAGTAATGTTAAGTAGTAATGTTAACACACTAATATTTTATTATTTACACAAAGTTGTTGTTTAGTTTTGTATAATAAGTATTTCACCATGTGTTACTATGGTAACTGCCACACACATCCAATTAAAATCATTTGTATATTTAGTAACTAATGTGTACTATTTTAATGTTATTACATAATTGTATTGTAAGGGGCAGGGAGCGGGCAGTAGTACTTAATATAGCAATGTACTAACTTATACTTACAAGAACAAGAGTTCACATGTGGCAATACTTTGTCTGCTCTCTGTGGCTGACGTGATCTCTTCTTGAACTGCACCAGCCTCATAACCTTCCCTTGTAATAAGGCTGGCCATTGCACAGTCCTGATCACAAAGTCTTCATGGTCGCCTGATTTCTCGTCTATATCGTGTTGTCCTGTATTGCCTGTTGAATCATCCACTGATGCAGTGTTTGAAGGTTTCTTAATCTGACATTGTCAGGAATTTTTGAGGGAGGGGGCTAAACACAATATTGGATCTCTGAAGCTAGGGGGCACAACCTGACAGCCCCCCAGAAGCTATAGGGTACTTCATGTTGATAAATCTTAAGATGCTACCAAACAGCAATTCATGCAGTGTATTTTCATGGAGATGATCAAAGGAGTTTATAGATACCTGAAGTAGGGGTGTGGTGGGTGCAAACCATCACAGGGTGCTGGTCGTTTTGTATTGTAGACTGAAAAACTGAGGCAAAAAGCTTTTTTAAAATGAAATAATTGTTTTTTTCTAATGTTACATATGTTTCCTGTAACAAAGATTTTAAGTTTTAAATCCGTATCATCATCCTGGTCAATTCCAATGCCAATGGTCTAAGTCACAGTAATGGCAGGAAGGGGGCTATACAGCCCCCTTAGCCCCCTAAATCTGCCATTGGTTGTCAACATCGACTTCTACTATTACTCATCCATGGTATATACAGTAGATGATGATTTCTCACTGCACTTCTGAATCGGTACACCCAAAACTTCAGCGTTGGGGATCAATCTTATGAAACATCAGTTAGTGTCACTCCTTGTACTCAGTAGGGTTCTCTATATGATCTATCTGACTTTGTTTATCTATCTGGGTTAGAAAAAGGGCGAAGCGCCGGGAAGCTTCCAACATACATGTATAGTCAAATGATTACACTGTCCTAGGGATAGTGTGTTTAATTTTAAGTTTACACTGCACAAAAAATTACATTTCATCCTGAAGGAAACTTAAATTAAATGTTAACAAAACATGGTCAGTCTTTAAATTTCTTTAAATTTCCTGAGTGTATGAAATTCATTGTTTCTGTATTCATTTCCTGTACAGGATTGAGACTGATTTCATCATGATGGACTGATAAAGGAAATGTGGTCATTTTCTACAGCACAGTATCGCTAGTGAAATTTACATATTTCCTTTATGTTTATTAAGAATTTCCCGTAGCTAGCTACTATAGGTTTTGTAAAGTACATTTATTTAAATTTAATTGTTAAAAAATATCTTGTAAAATATATAGGATACATCAATATACACAAGTATATAGCTAATAGCTACATATGTAGTATAGTTTGTCCATTTGCAAGAAGTTTAAAGTTGCACGCCATGCATGATAGTTTTGATAACATCTTCTTTCTTCATATCACTCCAAATAGCTACTTAGCTAAACAGTTGTTGGCTGGCTTGAAGTGGCTACTGCTATACCTGTAAAAGTGAAAAAGTGATATACGCACTGTTAAAACTGGTTTGTCGTTTTAACAAGTACCTGATGACTTAACAAGAAAAACGCATGTTAAAACTACAAATACATCTTGTCGAAGTACCTCTACAACATTAGACTTGTTATAATGCAAGCGTGCTTGTAATAATGTAAACGACATTACTACGTACATCTCTTAACTATTCGCCTAGCCGCTTTGATTGGGTACAGCAGCCTCGGCAGCAGCTGATCCGGCACACGATTCTAATTCAATTCACGCGTGAAGGCAGCCTCGTTTGTATGGGGATTACTCAGCGATGCGTGTAATGGATATGTACATGGGTATGTATCTTGATTAGCATACTTTTACTCCTCTTATAAATATATTGTATTTAATGCTTCTCTAAAAAATGCCTTCATGAAGTATCCTTCTAATTAAAGCACACCGAATGATATAGTTAATGGTTCTTTTGTGTTACCTGGTCTGCCAAGTATGGCATTATATTATAGGGAGGAATCTGTAGTCTTTATTTAGTATAAACTCAAGCCATTCAGGTCCTGGCTGAGAAGCAAATTGGTTAAGTAATAATTAACTGAATACATGCAGATTAAATTAAACTGACTTGCTAGCCAATTGGATACCAGCCAATACCTAGTCTGGCATAGTGCATGTTCTGTCTAGTATCATGCACTTGTGTAATTATAGTTTTATGCATGACATCAGTATTTTATAGTTTTCGTAGTACTGTATAGCAGGAAAGTTTGGCGAATTTCACTGTTGTGAGCGTTTGGCGAGGAAAAGTTTGGCGAATGGATAGATTCAACCATAAGGTAGTAAAAATTTGGATGGTTTTAGTTTGGCAAATCACGGACGATTCGCCAAATTCACCAAACTTTTCCGCTATACGGTATCAGTCATGACTTCTTTCAATTCTATCATTTTTCTGTTTGGGGTGCGAATCTGATATTGCTGAGTACTATAAGTACACACACACAAACACGCACACACAACTAACATTTTTTATCACAAGTATAATGTGACAGCTGACTTTTGTGTGAATTATGTATATGACAAATGAGCTTTGTGTATGTATGCAGCAGCTGGGCCATGTCTGATAATAATAATTATTATTATTATGTAGTTTGTAAGACATTTATGCAAGGAATTGTATAGAAACTAACTTGGCTATTTCATAAGACCACTTGGTGAAATATTAATATTATAAACAAAAGAGTGTGTACAGAATGTACTAGTACAGTACTTGAGTATTTGTTGTACTCTATCTTCTCATAGAAGAGCTATGTACTTGTGCTTAAGTACTTTGAAATGTACTTGTCCCCATGCGACTTGAGAGGGAACATTCGTTGTTGTTTGTGGTTACTTGTATGGGACGGAAGGATAGCTGTCAAAGCCTCACGGGAAGTATCAATATCACACAAAGATGCCATCGTTTTGATTATGATAAAATTTTGTTCTTATTGGTTTAGTACGATTAAAATTAGTTTTACCATATTCTCAAAAGTTTTCACAAACTGCATGATACTAGACAGACCAGATTGATATTGTTGATAGTGCTCCTTTGTATTAGGGCTGCACCGAGTACTGGCATCGGTATCGGTATCGGACCAATACCAGCATTTTTTGGTGGTATCGGAATCGGTAAAGCATGTTATACAAGTAGCAATTCTGTTGTTGATATCTTATATGTACTATTACAATAAATATTTTTAAGTGTTTTAGTTAAATGACAACTTATGATTGCAGACTGTGGAGTGCTTTCATATATCAGTATCAGTACTTGTACTTGTAAATACATTTAATAGCAGTACTTGGTACTTGAAGTTTCAGTAAAATTTGGAATCGGTGCAGCCCTACTTTTGTATTATATAATGCCAGTTCTGGGGAGCACCACCTACTCAAATCTGCCTATAGTAGTCTCAATAATTAATAACTATTGCATTTGGATACTTTGTACTCTTTAGAAGTTATATCTGTACTGCAGAAAAAGACTACAGGATAAAAGGATACAGTACACAGTAACAATGGTGCGTATATCATTAGAATGCACATGTGTATTACCTAATTTACTGTTAAGTCCAAAATTTTCATGGGATGAATTTTACAAACCAAGTCAGTTTATGGTGTTAAAAGGATTCATTACTACCCCATCAATATAAGAGAGAGAGAGAGTATCCAACTTCTTATACTCTCCTTAGAACACACACAAGTACTAGAAATTATCATGATCCACATGTACATTAACATGCACAAATGTAATAATAATGTCTTAACGTTAACTATGGTCTTGTCACAATAATTCATTGTAGCCAGAAGGCCCAGAACCTCTAGATGGATAATGGAAATTAGAACATTGTTTCAATTAATGCACACCTCTTCTAAGAAATTTAGGTGCCTACAAATGATATCTTTAGTTATAGTAAGGTAGGGTTGGGCAATATTATGATATTACTGTGAACAGACGATATCAAGTGCCACAATAATCGATATCGAAGAATTTTTTGATTCCGAAATATTGTTATCGTGATAATATCACCAATATTGTAGAAATTGTAAGGTTTGTCATTCAAAAATAGATTTTCTTAACATCAATACAACCACATGCTCAAAATTTCAGTGGTTGGAAGTACAGTTATTGCCACTTTACTTGATATTGTCATATTTACAGTAACCGTGATATTTCAGGTGACAATTATCATAGATAAAATTCTCAATATTGCCCATCCCTATAGTAAGGAAGTGCGAGCACTTTACCAGTAAAGAATTGTAACTACGTAGCACTTGAAATACGCATGCACACAAGTTCTTAGAGTGGAATTCCCCTTTTTAAACCAGGCACACACCAGCCTTTAAACCAGGCACGCACGTTGTCCGGAAGGTCTGTATGTGCGTGTGTGTATGCCCCTTGGGTTATTAAAAACCATTTAAACAAGTCCTACTGCTTTTCAGTTTCTTTTATGTGACACTTGATATCAATATTATTGATGGGTGGGGCCTTAGCAATGAAGTGTGTTGTGAGGAGTCTTGAAAATATTATGCTTATCTTTTGTTGGTAGGGAAATATTTGGCGAATTTGGATTTAATGGTTAGGACACTAAGTTGGTAAGAAAGTATTGGCAGGTAAAATATTGGCAAATGGCAATCAATTCGCCAATATTTTCCCCCACTGCATAATTACGCTATACGGTATTATGGTATACCAGTTTCAGACTTATGGTTTTTGTTAGGATTTTTTCCTGTGACAGACTGTTATGTATTTCTCTGCTAAATATAATTTAACAGCCACAGTCAGGTCATGAAATATTTAGGCTTGTTACATCAGATAATGTTCATAGACCACTTGCTGGAATGCAGTATGTACGTACGTATATAGGCAAGTTCATGTGTTTTGGTTCATGTGTTTATGTTTTTTTATTGAGTACATGTTTGTTTCCCCGACTTTTAGTATCCACTCAGCTCTCTGCTATTAAACATCATGGACCTCTCCAGGTCAAACTGATACATTGCAATAATTTGGTATGTATTTGATCTGTGCCTAGTGTATATATAATTTTGTGTGCTTCACGTAGATGTCTTCTGATCTTCTGAAAGATGATAATACCCAACAACAGTTTGAGATGACACATTTCACATTGGCTCATTTAATATCATCATAGTTATTGTGTGTATTTTATTGTCATTGGTACAGTTAACTTACCAGGGCTGGGGATTACCCCCATTACATAGTAAATAGCTAGATGGATGATTTGAGGAATAATGTTATGCCGTGACTACGATAAGGGGGAAGTTTTATTATGAGCAAGATTACTAAAGAAATCCGGACATAAGCAAGTTTCGCGCGAGCGGATTTTGGCTTAGTTACCAGCTCGTAGTGCATGGAACGTCAAATGAAGTCTCCCGTTTATTGGCTGATAAATGCCAGCTATTTGGTGTCCACAGAATGAGAGAAGTATTGCCTCTTTAAACGACTAAGGATACTTAAAGGAATTGAAGGAGACTTGAAGTTGCTGCACTAAGGAGAGTCGAGACAAGGCAAGGAGACGAAGGTTTTTGGAATGGTCTCAACCCGAAGGAAATTTTACACGGAGAAAGAGTAACTGAATTGTGTTAAGTGTTCTGGCTTGTAAATTAGTACCTTATAATTATCCCTTTTATGCGCCTCTCGAAAATTTTAAGAGGCGCATGAAAGGTCACTAACCTTATAAACACGCTATGCTTTTGTGCACGCTTCCTAAACGTGATATTCTGTAATTGTGTGTGTGCTTATATTGTTTTAGGGGAAGGCCAGGCAGGTAGTGTCCAGTAGCGACAGGCAGCTGACTGCTTTAATTGGATGTTTGACAGTTTCAATGACAATGCGCTCAGCAACTGGAAGGCCAATTGGCTGAGTTGCAGGGTAACTACTATTGTTTTTACCAGTATTTCTGTATATTTTATCTGTATATACAGTGATATATAGAGGGCACAATTTTCCAAAGACTCTAATGGATCTTCTAATCGTAAAAGAAATCTTCCTCTATTATGAAATGTAAGGGTTAATACTTCTGCTGTATTGTCACTTAACTTTGTATATGAATTGTGCAAATCAAGGTCCAGAAATCTAATTACGCCCACAATGCATGGGAGCCATGTAACCATGTTCACTACTGTTAATGCTGCTGAGTTCTGATCAACTACTTCATAAATCCAACTGGTATGTGGCTATTATGTATTTTCAACATTTATCATTGTCTTTAGATAAGATGGCCCCTGTAACTGCTTGTCTAGTCACAATCTTAGACAGAAACTACGTACAGGTATGCTAAAGCTTTCAATATTCTACGCATTATAGTTGACATTTAACTTATAGAACTTACTGAAAAACCAAAGTTTCATATTGGGTATACGGATGAAGAAAAGGACATACAAAGGACTCCATTGGGACGTACGTATCGGTGATGAAGTCCAGCTGGCTATTTTACAACTGTGATATCTAGCCACAATCTTAGACAGAAAACTTGCCAACAAAAATAGTGAAAACATCTTAAATTAAAGGTACGTATGCTAAAAGCCTTCAAAATTCTACGTATTGATGACATATTCAACTTATAGATCTTACTGAAAATCCAGCACATGCCAAAGCTCCATATTGGGTATACAAGTGATGCAAAGGACTCCATTGGGGCATACTGGTGAAGAAGTCCAGCTGGCTATTGTACAACTGTGATCATAGACTTACTGACCAGCTATGCCTTTATAACAACTGCTGTAGGCAGAATGCTGGGCCAAGGATGGAAGCAGCAGCCAGCACTATTGAACCTTCAATAATTTTGTATCTGCATTTAATTTGGAACTGCATTTTATTGTATGTACAACAATAACAGTAGTTATTATAGCAAAAACCCTGTAGCAATAACGTGACAAATATAGTTATAGCATGCAAAAGTGTACCTGTAATTTTAACAAGCCCAGGACTTGTTAAATAAAGGACAATCAAACAACAAGCATAAGCCTGTTAAAATAACAGGATTGTTTTAACAGTGCGGCTATGAAGTTATATAGCTAGCTACCTGACTTACTCAAAATCAGCACTGACATGCAACAAATAGAAGATCTTTACTTCATCATATAGCTAGCTCAGTAGTACATATACTCAATATACTGGCTGTCACCTGTAGAGACATGCATGCGTGCATATTAATATAATTCATATTGGACTTGGCACCATTGTACGTACTTACAGGGTATAGCTATTACCTTGCGTATATAGGCAATAAATATTGCCATGCGGGCCGAGTCTCGATCACCCGTGATCATCAATAATACCGACGCCACGTCACAGGAAAGGCAGCTATCACTGTGAACTACTGATGTATATATAACTATAAAGCAATTTATCATACACTAACTCACCGTGACTTCAGATTAACCATCATGGCTATGATGGCTGCGTGCTCCTACGATACTAGTACTGAGCTATAAACATGCATGCATGGAGATAGTATGTACATTGTGAGTCACTATACAGTAGCTGCGTATAACACCAGTGATCTTATCAGCTTGGCAATCTGTAACAGCTCAATTCAGTGACAAATCTGGCGATTTTATGAGTTACCTGTCGAGCCGTGACTCTGTCATCCCAGCCGGAGAATCTGACACGCGTTGTTTGCTAGAGTAATTGCTCAACTGTTGCCGCCGGACCATCCATGCACCATCTGCGACTTGAATCTTTAACTCAGTAACCAGCAATAACATTATCTGCCACATACATGCACGTATGCAAATTGCAATCGCGCAGATATAATTATCACAACTTTTTACGGAAGTCGCGTGACCTACTGTGTATATGAATACAAAATTCACGCATAATAATTAACCATAGATAATTATCTATGAATTAACCAATCATCGAGCTTGCATAAGCGTAATTGGACTTCCGTTTTCGATTAGGTGTTGTAAATTTAGGTATAGTATTCACATCGTATTTTTCATTTCTTGCAAAAATTTAGCTAGCTACAGGTGTATCCCATAAAAATTTTGGATTAGCTATATGCAATAGTCCGTAACTCTAGATCTTGCTACGTATATGCATAAATTTAGATATTGTTTACGCTATTGTAATCATACATTCAAAAGAAGAAATTCACCAAAAGGTAATTTCTGGCTAACAAATAGCTATGTTCAGTCAGTCGGTTGGTTATTTTTCTAACATTATTGAATTATCCATAGTCTGGCTGTTTTCCTTTATCTACGCTAATACAAAGGGTCAGGTGCCATTGTTAGGTAGCCAATCCATTAACATGCCTGGAAACTCAATTATAATTATAAAGGAATGTTCCCATGCATCAACACAAAGCCATCTGCGAAACACTTGAGATTTGAGATAGTTATGATAAGCTGGTGCCTAGCTGACTAATTCGTTTAGCTAAAACTACCTACAAGTGTAAACTTCCCAGGCATGACACATCATCTGTAAATCTCTACTGTTGATACTAGCTAATATGAGAATTTCAAAGAGATTGTCTTTAAAATGCAATTGCTAAATACATAGCTAGCTAGCTACCATAAATTTAAAGCCTATATATATACGTATAATAACACACTAAAACCTGTAGCTAGCTAGTCCTAATGCCTATACACAAGTAACACAACTCAACTGTCAATGGCCCATTTTGGAATCCCAAGGGGGATGTCTCGTTGGGATGGGCTCTCAGATAATTTTCTTTCTCTTCTGAGTCAACCTTTTCCCAAAGGGGAAAACAGCTCTAAAGACTTTTGATTTGACTGATGGTGGTACCTCTGGTGTAATATAACTTATAAGTAATATGATTCTTATATAATTGTATTAATTTTGTAACAGTACATTAAATGAGCTAGTACATAAAGATGAGCTGGACATTCCCAGTATAGATGCCAAGGTAATTTTGTGTAATCATCATTTTGGTAAGTTATATTGTACTCTTGTCATGTGAGCCAGACTACTGGTGTGTACTGATGTGTTTGCTCATTCTGTAATTTATGTAAATACACACTTATACTCAAGTAATTGAAGGTTATTTTGTGGATATAGTGAAATGGAAGCCAAAACAGACAATGAATGCGGTTAGCAGCTTTACTTTGTTGTCTTTGAACTATTACTACTGTAAACAGAAGCCAGATTTCAAGTGTACATGAAGATACATAGTATAATGATGAGATGAAATGGATGAAGATGACTAAAATACAGTTTATAACACATACAAAAATAAATGTATAAATAAAATATGCACAATGTAATTACAAAGGGTCACTGAAAATGAGATATCTGTACTTGATAACAGTGAGCTAATGGTGACAAATGATGCACAAATGATGTAATGGATACAAATGATATAATAGATACAAGTGATATAGTGGAGGTAAGTAATGTAAGTACTGCAAGCTTCAAACACCAGCCTTAATGATCAAGCATTTACATTTTCTAGGGAGACCAATTGAAGAATCCGTTTCTGTTACCAATAACCCTGATGTAGAAATATGTAAAACTTTTATTAATAATACCTGTGGCTGTACCCTTGTCAAAGGAACTCCATGTAGTAGTATTTTTCATGCATCTCATCGGTTACAAGCATCTGGACTTGGTAATAATGGGGTCCCTAATGTCAGTTGTAAACAACATCAAGATGGGAAGCATAAAGCCTGTGAAAAGGAATGTACCTTTTGTAATTATCAAGTTTGCCAAGTAAGCTAAACAAAATGTGTATAATTTTTACAATTTTCGGTTGACCGCCACCTTAAGACCAAAATCCTATGGCAGTTATAACAAATTCAGGTGTGGTATTTAATTGGGTAAATACAGTACATTGATATAAGGCCTTATAGGCAAGGAGGTCAATGCAATTGTTACATCACTTTTTTGCAACATTTGAACTTGGAGAAAAGGTTGGACATCTGCACACTGATAATTCATTGCAGTAGCCACAATAAGATTTGCTACATGTATTACCTCATGTAGCGTATTCCTACCGAGCAGGACGGCAAGACCTAGTGTTTCCAATGCCATCATAGATAATACACACCCCTATGGATGTGAAACTAATCACGTGCACGCATGGTTTTCTACAGAATACAAAAGTTCCATCCTAGTTTCGTGCACCTAAAAAGGTGACAGGTGGTTTGAGGTTGTGAAAGCTGGTGAAGACTTATAGGTCTTGCTGTTCATTATCAGAAGCATTTTGGTGAATTATTCACAACCTGAAACCACAAATGACAGGTTGGTTTTATGTTTGTTTTTGGTCAGTCGTAATTTTGTGACCATATTTTCAGCCCAACTATTAGTGGCTGTGCTACAGCTACGATGCATGGTGTTCCTTTATAGAGTTGTGTGTAATAAACTAGGTTTATGCCAGTTCTAAAAGGTAATTTAGCCTTGGTACACTTATTTTTGTGAACGTATTTTCTCGGTACGTGTTCTACCCTGAGCTTTGAATTTTTTACCATTTAATCCTTACTTGTTACAGTGTGTAATGAGACTAAAATCATTGCCGCAGCATGTTTGAGTGTACTAATACCGCAGCATGTTCGAGTGTACTAGTACTCACTTTTTAAATACCGAGTAAAAAGCCGTGTTCTCCTTATTTACAGATGAAGATGATGAAAGGGAACAACAATGTGAACAAATAATTATTATTAATCATACTCGTATTTATACATACTAAATGTTTGTGCCAATTTAACAGAGTGCCTAATGTGTTCGCATGCAGTATAAGGTGTATATGAATATGTGCATTGCTAGTTTGCCTATGTGGTGGTATGTGTACAAGTGTGAATGAACATCTATAAATAGCAGTGCTCATTATTAAAATACACATGATGCAATGTTTAATTAATTACCTGGCTTATCTCAATTTAATCAATAGGCCTGATAACTAACACACCAACAACTTTTCACTTGAACAGGCAAAATGGTACCTTAGTGAACAAGAAGCAGACAAAAGTATCATAATTGCTGCAATTGTATGTGTATGTGTGTGCAGTGGCAGATTTAGGGGTTTAATATCATTATACATGAGCACATAATTTTATACTATATATATGTGACCATCCTTTATTGACCATCTTTCCATCAACAACATGACCTTGCAATGCATACTAAACAATGATCATTGTGTTGAGAGCTGGAATGGACAATACAACACTACATTACAACTGACAACGTCTTTAAAGTCTCTGGTTAAAATGCTGCTAACTGTGAAATCTTACGCAAACTTAAACCCACGAATATTTCTCATGTGTCCATGCACGTGAATAGCAATAATCTCACACACGTACAGTATCCGCTTCATTCCATGATTCATCTCGTGTCTTGTTCATAGCACACACTACACACACTAGCTGGTATGGCACAGGCCCAACCACCCACTCCTAATCTAATCAGTAGTGTATATTAAATACGTGTATCTTACTGGGCTAATGTTTAACATACTTAACTTGGACGAAGTCTCACACGAATCTTCACTCCACAACTTTGTCTTCCTATAGCGCGGGCGCTAGTATTAAGTATGCGCCCTTATAGTTATTACGAGGTAGATCAGTGAATTTAATACTTATATTGATACTGACCATCACTCATATTGTATTCACCATCTAAAAAGTTGAATGTATACGTGTGTAAACCCGGAAAGCTGTACAGACTTTAAGCGCCTTATGATTTCAATAAGCGACCTTCTATATTTAAGCTCCGATGACAAGAAGCGATATTCATTTGTCATTTGCTCGTCAACGATAGCTTTCAGCAGAGTAAAACGTTTCACACAACATTGCATCAACTGTCTCTGTTTGCTAAGCAAATCTCGTGTAGATAGCATGAACAGGTACCACTTGGCATAATTTAAAAAATGCTTCATTCTCAAAATATGACCCCATGTATCTGAAAAACTAAAATAGCAAAATGAGCAAATCTTTGCATGACATCATATTATTACTTGAGAAATATTTTTAGCAATTATTGCAGCTTTTGGTTCAGACAAACAATGCTGACAAAAAATCACTGCGTCCATTTCAGGACACACCCATAATGTACAATTTATTGTGATATTTTCGTATAAGGTGTTTTCAATAATTCAGTACGACATGTGGTATCAGTTTGAGAAGAATAAAACCTTTCTGCAAATTTGTATAATGAAAAACGTGATTTTACTTAAACCAGAATATCTAAACCAGCAAAGCATTTACAAGAACCAAATTTACCATATCCATAGGATACATGAAGATGTCTCTTCTAAGAAAATTTCATAACCTTTCATCAATAAATAGCAGCTACATAAGCAAAAAACTGAATTGACCACAAGCCACACCCACATTTATACAGCATCACAGGCATGCTTAGAATATAATTTAGAACACAAAATGTAGGTGCAATACATTTCTCCAGTTGTAATAAAGTGCAAAATTTGTAAAATATTTACAATGGCTCCACGTCCCACAGGTAACACCCCCAACAAAAAAAATTTTGTGAAATGTTTATCAGCCCCATAAAGAGTCTATAAAAGTTAAAAATTATCTTTCAGCTGAATGTATGATAATTTTAAGGCCTAAAATCATCAGAGCCAATTTTTGCAAAAGCTGAGAAAAATATGGTCTTACTTGAGTGTGAGTGTAACTACGCTTTATTCCTACAAAACACTGAAATGTCATTTTTGCTTTTTAGCATATAAAATTAGCATACATTCTCCTGAAAGATAATTTTTACCTTTTATAGACTCTTTATGGGGCTGATAAACATTTCACAAATTTTTTTTTGTTGGGGGTGTTACCTGTGGGACGTGGAGCCATTGTAAATATTTTACAAATTTTGCACTTTATTTCAACTGAAGAAATGTATTGCACCGACATTTTGTGTTCTAATTTATATTCTAAGCATACCTGTGATGCTGTATAAATGTGGGTGTGGCTTGTGGTCAATTCAGTTTTTTGCTTATGTAGCTGCTATTTACTGATGAAAGGTTATGAAATTTTCTTAGTAGAGATATCTTCATGTATCCTATGCATACGGTAAATTTGGTTTTTGTAAATGCTTTGCTGGTTTAGATATTCTGGTTTAAGTAAAATCACGTTTTTCATTATATAAATTTGCAGAAAGGTTTTATTCTTCTCAAACTGATACCACATGTCGTACTGAATTATTGAAAACATCTTATATGAAAACATCACACTAAATTGTACATTATGGGTATGTCCTGAAATGGACGCAGTGATTTTTTGTCAGCATTGTTTGTCTGAACCAAAAGCTGCAATAATTGCTAAAAATATTTCTCAAGTGATAATATGATGTCATGCAAAGATTTACTCATTTTGCTATTTTAGTTTTTCAGATATGTGGGTTCATATTTTGAGAATGAAGCATTTTTAAAATTATGCCAAGTGGTACCAGTCCATGCTATCTACACGAGATTTGCTTAGCAAACAGAGACAGTTGATGCGATGTTGTGCGAAACGTTTTACTCTGCTGAAAGCTATCGTTGACGAGCAAATGACAAATGAATATCGCTTCTTGTCATCGGAGCTTAAATATAGAAGGTCGCTTATTGAAATCATAAGGCGCTTAAAGTCTGTACAGCTTTCCGGGTTTACATACGTATACATTCAACTTTTTAGATGGTGAATACAATATGAGTGATGGTCAGTATCAATATAAGTATTAAATTCACTGATCTACCTCGTAATAACTATAAGGGCGCATACTTAATACTAGCGCCCGCGCTATAGGAAGACAAAGTTGTGGAGTGAAGATTCGTGTGAGACTTCGTCCAAGTTAAGTATGTTAAACATTAGCCCAGTAAGATACACGTATTTAATATACACTACTGATTAGATTAGGAGTGGGTGGTTGGGCCTGTGCCATACCAGCTAGTGTGTGTAGTGTGTGCTATGAACAAGACACGAGATGAATCATGGAATGAAGCGGATACTGTACGTATGTGAGATTATTGCTATTCACGTGCATGGACACATGAGAAATATTCGTGGGTTTAAGTTTGCATAAGATTTCACAGTTAGCAGCATTTTTAACCAGAGACTTTAAAGACGTTGTCAGTTGTAATGTAGTGTTGTATTGTCCATTCCAGCTCTCAACACAATGATCATTGTTTAGTATGCATTGCAAGGTCATGTTGTTGATGGAAAGATGGTCAATAAAGGATGGTCACATAGTATAAAATTATGTGCTCATGTATAATGATATTAAACCCCTAAATCTGCCACTGCACACACACACAAAATTGCAGCAATTATGATATACAAATTTATAACCCTAACCATAACTAAAACCCATAATTACTTATTATATATTCTGTGAATAGCTTCATCATTACTATCCCCCATTCACACGCACACTGTACTGGGTAAATACAGTAAATCATTACACAATAATACAACAACAAAACAACGTGTGAATATAATGCATTAAACTTGTATGTCGTCCAATCGTGCCTCACAGTATTGAGTAAGCAGTTTTCACGGGACAGTTAGCGCCAGTTAAATAAATTTAATGGGTCCACCTCCCACAAGTAATGTCCCCAACATAATTTTTGTGAAAATGTTTTTAGCCACGTGAAGAGTCTATTAAAGGTGAAAAGTAGCTTTCAGCTAAATTTATCGTTATTTTACAGCTTTAAATCATGAAACGCAATGTTGAGAAGAATATGGTCTGACTTGTATATATGTGTAACAGTACTTTTCTACTCCACAAATGTTGTTTTTGTTTTCATATATACATAATTAATTACCATACATTTAGCTGAAAGCTATTTTTCACCTTTAATAGACTCTTCACGTGCCAAAAACATTTTCACAAAAATCGTGTTGTGTATTTAATTATGTATTTAATGTGATTTTCTGGTGATGTCATATAAATATACTGAAATATACAAATATATTAAAATACAAATAACTACTGCTGCTGCCCAACTTCAGTGCTCTTGATGAGACCGGTGAAGACCCACCAAATCAAAGTAAGTGGGTAGTATAGTTATATTAGACCATGCCAAAGGGCAATCCTGTTTGTGGTCTGCATGTATTCTATTTAATGCACAAGTGTTACTATAATTGCCCAAAGTTATTCATGGTTGACCTGGTAGCACTGTGGGTAAAGCATGAGCTTTGAGATGCAAATGTTTTTGTGATGGCCAAGCGGAATAATTGTAAATTTCCATATCAGTGCACCTCTAGAAGCTAATAGCTACTGCTATACTCACTACACAGCAACTTCACACAACACCTCTTAGTGTGCGTTTCTTCTAGTGCCAGTAGGTTTAGTTGGTCATGTTAGTGGTGAAGGTGATGTTGATGATGCCCGGTTACGTCAAATTGGTGTTGCTGTTGTTTCCTTGAGCAAGAAACTTTACTCACATTCTGCCCATGCACCGGGATAGAACCACATATAACTAACTTATATAGGTTCATTCTAATCGTATGTCATTTTTATGCTCTTTCTAGATCAGAGTTACAGAGTTCACCAAGCAGGTGACTGCAGTGCTACCACCAAGTTATGGACATTTTGGATAAGGCACTCGTGCCTTAATGATGAACAATGAGATGTATGTATAGTATCATGTAACGCATGAACAGTGTGTGAATGTGTGTGGATAGTATAACGCATGAGTGATGTGAAAAAGTAACGTTCACATTTACACACACCATACTATTGACTTTATTGTTATTGTAATTGAGCAACCTACGTATTATCTTGCTACTGTATATATGGACACAAAACAGAGTTTTGTTTTGTTAGTGTACAAGTTTTGTTATAATAACAATTTAATGTTCTAAAATACAATATTGTATGTGCAATTACAAACAATGATAAAATATTTATATACTATTTACTAGTTTGCATTGCTGCTGTCATTTATTTTCCTAGGGGGTGGTGTTCTTTGGTATCATGTAATATGTGCACTCACTGCTGGGACCACTCATTGGTGTCCTAAACAATAAATATACATTAGAACAAACACACAAAATCTCTAAACCCCCAATCATGCACTCACCACCAAAGCCACTTGTTGATGTCCTAAACAGTAAACATATATTACAATACATGATGCAAAACAAACAAAAAATTGCTTACCAAATCTCCAAACCAACCCCTTATAAGGTTTTAACTTATGCCAACTTATGTGAGTGATATTAGCTTACCCAAAAATAGTAACAATAAACAACAACCAGAGTGATGTCTCTTTGGCCTTGTGGTGTGTATCTGGTCTTGTGTGACATCATATGAACTCCATACAGTGTCCTGCTCACATAATGTGGTTCTAATATATTCATTCAATGCAATACCATTCCAACCTATGAAAGGGTCACATGACATAGCCACACCCCTAAAAACAGAACCACAGTCACTGAGGAGGTTCTGGACATTTGGAATTGTAGATGTAGTAATGAAGATGGCCATCCCCATGCCAAATTTCAGACTTATTTTCCATAAGATCTCACATCAAAGCCTTCCTGCAGGAGGCGGCACTATGTTATATTGACTATTGTGGGTGTAGCTAACCTCTTTAGCTAATACTAAAACATCAGATATTAGATCAGGAAGTTTGTGTTTACCGGGTACATTGTAGAATGAGTAGGTTGCCATCAGCAGCTTGTGCACTGGATGATGTACAATGGTGGACGCCTGGACAGCAAGTTATAGCAACTTATTAAATCAGTCACTTTGTGTGTCATCAGGTCCTATGACAACTATAGTTATGTGATCAAGAATAGGCAGAGCTACCTCAACACAAACGTGTTGACGATATCTGGCCTGGGTATAAACCAAAGAGCAAACTGTTCATACATAGGATGGACAATAATAATAATTAGTACCGGTATACTATATATATGTACAAAATGATATAAATTTCACAACTTTCGTGAATGAAGCTCAAATACTTAATTCAGTATTCCCATATAGTATAAGATTCCAAAAGGGTCTGGTTGTCAAAAACACATAAAATTTAAGTTCTTGAAAAATTTTGCACACAACACACACACACGTACATACATACTTACACAACATGTGTATACACATACATACACACACACACATACACAACACACGTATACACACACACACACACACACACACACACACACACACACGCATGTTTATTATGTACATTACACATGCACAAACCATTTCATTAATACAAACAAACAAAAATCCGCTGTAGTTATAATAATGATGATACCATGTAAGTTCCACATGGAAGTAGTTTAGTAAATTGCTTTGGTAGAATTGCCTTATATGAAATGTTTGTGGTGGAGCTGTGGCTGAAACTAATAGGCATGAATTCACTGATAAAAATGTGGTTTGTGATAGTACTAGCCACAGCAAAATCAATTTACTAAACCACTTCCATATGAAACTTACATGGTATCATCATTATTACAACTATAAACGGTTGCACCTATGACAATCTGGGATACCTGAGCACCAAGCAGGGACTTCTAAGTGGGTGCAGGAAAAATCTTCCTGGGGACAGAAATGGTGCCCCGCAAGAGAGCTGCACAAGCGTCATGGACGATAATGTTGGCACAAAGACTCACCTGAACCTTAACCATTAAGTGAGACATTGACACTTGCTATCGATATTACTGATGGCGGGCCTTAGTAACGAAGCGCATTGTGAGTTACTGCAAAATAAGAACAAGGTAATGCAGTGTTAGCCGTTCATTACATAGAAAAGCCGTTTGAACAGCTGTACATTACTAACAAAACAGAGCCTTTCAGTTTTGAAAGTGGGCATGCCATGCGGAGCTTATAATACAAGATTAGCCTATAGTGTTACAGTAAGAATTTTGGCTTAAAACAACTTTGTACTACTTTTAAAACTAAAGTACTGGAGTATATAGCCGGTTTAAACAGAAGAATTAAATTTGTATGCGTTGCTATGTGCCCCTTAGTGATGAGTCAAAGCTTTTTATTGTTGCTGCAGCTACTATTTTATCAAAAGTTAGCTGTGAATACAAATAAAAAGGTAGCTATGTTTTAAAAGGTTTCAAGTGCAATTTAATGATAAAACTTAATATCTGCCCACCCACAGAAATTTTTAAGACAGGTGGATGAGAAACTAATAATTAATTTTATGTGGCCTTGAAGCTTACATTTTGGCCTGCAAGTATTACAAATAGGCTTTATCCCAAAGTCATCAGGGTCTTGTACACTTACCCTCAGTTTATTGTCCCGCATTTGTTAGGTCCCCCTGGCTATTATGTCCTCCAGTGCCCAACTGGTAAATTTTAACTTTATTACCACACTACTGATTACAGTTTGTCGGCTCAGTGCTTATGGGGTGTTTTATTTAGAATAAATTGCTTCAAAATGTTCTGTCTGTTTTAAAACCTTATCAGAACTTAAATAAAGCGCACTAATCTCCGGATGGAGTTATATACGTAATTGCTAAACTTGTGTAGGACAAGTACGGCAAATGTGTTTATACGTACGATACGGATCTAACCATACGCCAATACCGTACAACGGGAAACTTTTACGAAGGGAAAAGTTGACGAATCCTCACTTCAACAGCTTTGACGAAATAAACTTTGACGAATTGCTTGACATCTCTCTATTGCTTAACATTATAAAGGCGCTTATTTGGCTATATTGATTGGTTAAACTTTGGCGAATCCACTCTGATTCGTCAAATTCGTCAACTTTTCCCTTCGTAAAAGTTTCCCGTTGTACGGTAGTATATAAGCATAGATAAGGTATACAGTAACATATATATAGGTACTATATAACTCACGAAATCGTTCCTACTTTTGGAATCACTATGTAAGAACGCGCATCCCTCGAAATAAAAATTAATACAAGCGCAGTCTCTTACATAGCGCTATTGCTTTTATAGCTGTGCTTTTTATACGCGTGCGCAAAAAGTCAATGGCTGAAACCAGCTTTATAAAGCAAGAGTTGTAAAAAGTACGCTTTTTCTTGTATAAGTAAGTGTTCTAGGTTTATTGATTACATGCAGTATCGTGTTGCTTTAAAAGCTGTTTAAATTTTACTCTAATAGCTAATAGCTACACTCAAATGTCGCGTGAATGTATGGGGATTTCTGGTAATGCTTATAATTATTATAACATAAAATTGCATGTGAAAGTCTGAAGGTCATCAATGGTAGCTAAGTGTATGCATGCATCTATCATAGCACCATGCAGGCTTGCCCCACAATGCCATGCATTTCACCTAGTAACTATAGCTTTAAACTGACATAAAGCTCCATATATGCACACCAGGGGATGCACACAATAGCTCCCCACAAACAAAAGATGAAAAATGCTGTCTGGTCATGTGAGACTTTGGCTCTTGGGTGGCCCAGGCCTTATGTAATTCTTGGGCCTGATTCCTGGTTTGCTGCTCGGTTGATTGTGATCATATTCTGAATGTGCTGCATGGTTATAGGTGACTTTTTGGTTGAGCAGTCCTAGGTCTCAGCCTCTTGAGTGGCTTTGTGTGGCTCTTACATGGAACTGTTTCCTGACTTGTTGCCTCCATGCACGTGCACACATTTTGTATTATATTTATGAATGATAATGGATTAACTATGTGTATTGGTTGATTATGGGATGTATTGACTGTGCTGATCAGCTATAGTGTTGCTGAAGATCTGCCATTGACCAATTTGCTGTGCTATGCTGATTGCCTGGGACCGCCTTCTAATATAGCTACTGATCATGATAGCTACATGTATATTTTCACTGAATACTTCAACTTTTTGTAGCTATTCCATGTTATTTCCCCTTTCTGTGGAGCTCTCCTTTATGGAATGGTTCTGAAATTCAGAATTAATTGAATTGAAACTAGTTAGATATTTGGTGCCAGTTTCCTTTACATTTTGTACACAACAGGAAATTTACTAATAACGTTTCCTTTACATTTCATACAACAGGAAATTTATTCATACATTTCCTTTACATTTTGTAAAAGATGAAATTTCATTTTTCGCCCAGTGTTACTATATTAACTTTAAATTGCGTATGTTAGGTGTTGTATGTGTTGTTGGGGAGTTTTCTGGTGGCTTCAGTATTAAATTTTTGTGTATGAGGTGCTGTGTGTTTTATTAGAAAGTTTTCTGGTGGCTTTAAATTTAAATGGGCTATTATTATAGGGTTACTTGATATTGACTGTTTGGGGTAGGGTAGGTTTAGTGTTAGTATTAGTGTTTAGTGTTAGGGGTAGGGTTAGTTTTAGCATCAGTTTTAGTGTTAGGGTTATTATTGGTATGGGCTGCTCAACCCTGTGGATTTGTCACAGTAGCATAAGTTGATTATATTATTGTGTTGTGATGAGTTACAAGGTATACATGTAACAATCATGGTGGGATCCCAGACTAAGTTAGTTCGATTTTGCTGTTGGCTACTGTAACAGTCTAGGGACCGGCCTATTTTGCTTATTTTTTTACCTATTATGCTATGCTGTAGTGCTCAAATTTTTGACCTATTATGCTCAATATTATGCTCATGTAGAAACTGTTCTATTAGAGTATATTCACTTGTATCATAAAATGTTTAACATGTTGACTGTTCTATTAGAGTACATCTAAAGTTCTACACTAACAATTATGTTGAGTGTTCTATTAGAGTATATCGATCATTAATAATATTTTTAGCCAAACACTTCCTATTATGCTGGCATTATGCTTGATGCTTTTAGCTACCTATTATGCTCAAAATTATGCTGGCATAATCGGCTGATCCCTAGCTAACACTGAATGAATGCCAATGTTGGCTTGTGCACCAGGCTGGATACGCCTGGGCTATATATAGGTAGTGTTGTTAAGAGTTTTGGCCAGTTTTAGATGTTATGACAGTCAGGGTTGGTCGCTGTCATAAGTTAGGTTTAGTATGTAGCACTGGAAAAAATTGAAATTTCCTGTTGTCAAATATCAAAGGAAACTTCAGCTGTTCCTGAAAATTTCCTATGTTTACATGACATGTCATGTAAACTATAATCTGAAATTTGAAATTTCCAATTCTTAAAGTTTAAATGATATGTAAGTTGATAGGAAATTTCAAATTTTCGTTCACTTTCCTAATCATCAGGCCACACGAGTTAAACTGGTCTGTCCAACATGCCAAATTTCTTTTACCTTTCCTGATCTTCAGGCCACACGAGTTAAACTGGTCTGTCCAACATGCCAAATTTCTTTTACCTTTCCTGATCTTCAGGCCACACGAGTTAAACTGGTCTGTCAACATGCCAAATTTCCTTTACCTTTCCTGATCTTTAGGCCACACGAGTTAAACTGGTCTGTCCAACAAGCCAAATTTCTGTTACCTTTCCTGATCTTCAGGCCACACGAGTTAAACTGGTCTGTCAACATGCCAAATTTCTTTTACCTTTCCTGATCTTCAGGCCACACGAGTTAAACTGGTCTGTCCAACATGTCAAATTTCTTTTACCTTTCCTTATCGTCAGGCCACACGAGTTAAACTGGTCTGTCCAACATGCCAAATTTCTTTTACCTTTCCTGATCTTCAGGCCACACGAGTTAAACTGGCTTGTTCAACATGTCAAAGAAATTTGGCATATTAGACAAGCCAGTTTAACTCATGTGGGACTAAACCATTCAAGCCAAAGTTGTCAAACTTTCTTTATCTTTAGGCCACATGATTAACCCAAAGCTGAAGTAAAAATCAAGCGTTCTCTATCTTTCCTGACATAATTTATAGCTAAGCCATGTATACGTAATCAGCCAACACAAAAAGTATTAGATGAAGTAGCTATAGCTATAGCTAAGTTTGTTTTGAAAATCTAAGCTTGAATTATTCACATCAACTAGCTACATAGCTACATAGCTATGTAATTTCCCAATACACTATTAGCTACATGATTAGCCAATATTATAATTACCATGCATGCATATAGACTGATATCTGCATGTTGTCCTGATACATATAACTATATCAATAACTATAGCATAGATATATGTAGCTAGCTATACTGTAATTTGTAAGACATATATATTATATATGTAAGACCATTATATAAGACCATGTTATTTGTAAGACCATGCATATATACATACATATACATGTAGCTATGTACATGCTCCCATCATCTGCTATTTAATTTTTTGTTCCTTTTGACTCAGTTGGCAGGCACTGTTTGCTACTATTTGAAGTTTTATTGGAATGGATTTAACCAGCTACGTAATGCAGCTAATGACATGAAGGACATAATATATTTATAGCCATACAAATTTACCTGTATACATGTATTATTAGTATCGTGCCTGTGAGGTTTAAATAGATTGTGTACACTATATTAGAGTAATATACAATGATGCCATTTTATAAATAAGGCTTTCAAGGATAATTTGTAGTTCAACAAAGTTAGCTAGCTACTAAAATTATTATATGATTTGCAATCATTGTCTACATATATAAATAAATAATCCCTGTCATGTATTATAACATACATCTATTAAACACTCTAATAAAATGAACACGCTGAAATTATGCTGCTTTAATATATAATTCCTCCCCCTGTGTACAGCCTTCCTACAGAAAGTTTACACAGTAATGTAAATAATAATTATTAAAGGCCACAGGTCATAATGTATCTATGACACAATTTTGATGGGGAAATTATTAAAACTTTCTATCCATTCATCAAAATGCTTCCATGTAAAGACAATTTGATCTGCTGTGTAAGCTAAACTACTGTTAATCTACTGCTAGCTATTGTTAAGAAAATATAATTGTCATGAGTAACTCACACGAGCAATTAATAAATATAAGTGTTGTGGACTATTATACACCATCATCTACAAAAAATTTTAATATGGATTCCCTCCATGTTCATAAGATATACTGGTGATTAAGAAAGGTAATAAAGTATAGTTATACCAAAAATGTGACATTAATACCTGACATATCTGGACAAACACAAGTTTTGTTCAAATGCTTTGTAGCATATTTCATAGTATGGACAAAATTCCCTGACAATTTTTGTGTTAGAGCTTAAGTAAAGAATGCCTTTGTCCATTGTGTATCTGTTTGTGTGTATACCCCCAAGCTATAAACATGATAGCTACAAATGTTGACATCATTCATAATTTCATGCAAGATAAAGCAGGGTCCGCAAACCAAGTTTTTCTCCAACCATTGTAGATTGTTGGTCTTGCAAAACCCAGATCTGCTGTTGCTTTCTTCATAGAAAATCATATTTGAGAAACTATGTCACTAAATTCAAGTATGTGCTTTATAGCACTCTGAAACTGAAGCTGCATGGTACTAGCTATAGAATTAATTAAAGTCAGCAGCTACCATGCAACTATGGTTTTACAATTACAAGGTGTTTCCAAAATGGGTATATATAGTGAGAGAGTTTCATGATTGCTAATAATTATAATGAATGGCTTTACCATGTCATGGCAACTGTACAAGTGACATAGTACTGAATCACGTCCCTACAAAAGTGATAAACCAAATTAAAAATGTGACTGTTATTACTCATACATACATAATACCTACATACTTATACATCAGAAGAAGTAGCATATCACTGCTCAATCCCTTCCACCACAGTTCAATTGCAGAAGCAAGAACTCGGAATATCAGGGATCAAAAGCCGCTGAGTGACATGATGTATGCTTAATCATTGCTCGATCCCTTCCACCACAGTTCAATTGCAGCAGCAAGAACTTGGAATATCAGGGATCAAAAGCAGTGACATGATGTATGCCTAATCATTGCTCAATCCCTTCCACCACAGTTCAATTGCAGAAGCAAGAACCCGGATATTTCAGGGATCAAACGCAATGTCACTTGGTAAATTATACTTATTAAATGTGACTTACCTACTACATGGACCTCACACAATAGTGACCTCGAACTCATATTCTACATTCACCCGACGTTTGGACTACCCGCCAATACTCGCGCCAACACTCGCGCCACATTAATTTTTCATCACGTGCGATACCAATCGATTGGAAAAAAGGTTATACTAACCGTACTTTCCACTCCTTGTGATAGCTATGTAAGTTATTAGTCATACAGTAATGTGGCACTATAAAATTACTATCATTGCGTATGGATATGTAAAAAGAGCTGATGCTGTCGAGGATGCTGTAATAAAGTTTCTACGTTACGTAACAAGAACAGCAAAATATATAGTAGCAAACATGTGCTTAGATGATAACTACGTATAAAGCTGCTGAATAAAATTAATGTGAATTTCCAATAATGTTTATGTACAGATGTATAGCATAATAGTATGTCATACCATGTATACATAGATAGATTCTGGATAACTGTATTTCTGTATGCAAATTCTAAATAGGATTTTGACTAAAATAGTTCACAACAGGCACCATGTTTGGACGTAAATGGTTATAATATTGCATACATGTGTTAGAAAGCTGTTCCAAGTCCTTGTTTTGTAGATAAGGCAGACTATTTACAATGTGTATTACTCTTCCTAGTGAATAAATATCAGACAATGTAGACAGTCGGCAAATTCCATCACATAGATCAGGAGCAATATGGGCATGATGCGTCTTGTATTGTTCCTTTTCATTATCTGTTAATTTATATAGTTTGCCTTTATATATATCACATACTTTACCAAAATCTACTATCACAGCTTGTAGCTGAGAAGTTGAAGTTGTTGTTAAACAAATATTATCCATTTTCATATCATTATGTAAGAGCTTATACTCACCATGTAAAGAATTTAATCTATTTGTAATTTGTCTGAGTATACTAATCCAAATACTACTGTTATCCAATAAATTCTTGGTAACTTCTGATTTTGATTGCACTGCCGTATGTAATGTTACAGATTTGTCGTTCAAGCCATGATAACTGGTGACTAGTGATAACTCTTCTCCAACAGTAACACCAAAAAGGTATGGCAAGTTTGTATGATTAAATTTTGACAGTGCATTAGCTTCGTGTCTAAATGCATTTTCATTATGTGTTTTAAATGTTTCAACACACACTTTGTAATGATTAGAAATTCTTAAGTGACAAGTTACAAATCTTCCCTCCCCTAAATATTTTTCTTTGGACATGTACATGGTTGTATCTTCTTTTTAAAGGATTTTATAAAAGGTAATAGGGATTCTGCTGCTACAGATCCTTGATATATAAAATGACCACTGGTTCCAATGGTACGGGATCCTTTTTTAGTACTTACCCTACTGGAATGGGTGGTAGGATCCCTTAATACTGCATTTTCTAGTTTAGCCACATCCAGTTTTCTGTAAAAGTACAATTCATAATATAAACTATTATCTACGTATTAAGATTACAATATATCGTACTATTTACTGCAATACAAACATTTGTCATCAATATATTGTGATATATGTAGCTAATAGTTGTAACATACGTAGGCATGAGGGATTTGCCTGATATGTATGCCCAAGGCTAAGGGCATAGCTACAAACCAATCAAACAAGTCCTGCTGCTTTTCAGTTCCTTTATATGAGACTGCTAGCGATATTAGTGATGAGTGTGGCCTTAGTAATGAAGTATGTCATGAGTTACTGCCAAAGAAGGGCAAGGTAATGCTGTGTTAGCCGTTCATTTAACAGTAAAGGGCATTTAACCAGCTGTACATTACGAACAAGATGGAGCGCTTCAATTTTAAAAGTGGGCGTGCTGTGAGCTTATAAAAGAAGACTAGCCTATAGTGTTACAGTAAGTACTAGAGGACAAAAGAATTAAATTTGTATGCGTTGCTATGTACCCCTTAGTGATGAGTCTTTGCTTACATGACTTACTTGTGACATCATTAATTACTATTACAATACAATGAATAGCAGTTGATTAACAGTGGTTTAACTTATCACAGTACCTGGTTTTTAGATGGTAGAACATCAACTTGTTCAAGATAATGTGTTTAACCCATTGAAGACTGAATGCCACTATAGTGGCTTTCAAACGCATGCCTCAGTTTAAACCACCATATCTCTATAACCATTCATCCTATATAAATATAATTAAGCCGATCTACAAGATCCAGATTAAAAAAATGAAAACGCTACTCTTACAGAGGAAACATCGGTAGCACACGGTAGTGTCCAGCATGATTCTGAGTTGAATTTTGCAGAAGAGGAAGGTGCTATTGCCAAGCAAGATAAGGTTATGCCATACAATACAGTAACTAAATATTTAGAAGGGTTTACCAGCGATCATGAAGCTAGTCCCGCTAGTCCAAGTGGTAGTCAGTCTGGGTTTGACCGGAATGTCGGAGTATCTCGCGGAGTATCAACTACACATATGGAACCCGCGGACAGTTCTTTGTACCACACTAATTATTTAAACTTCATGGACTATCCGCAGACACTAGAGTATTCTGATTTAATAACCCATGCATTACCCATCACCCATGAAATATTAGATGCTGAGGAAGATGGTACTGAAATAGCAGAAACAGATTTAGGTGAATCAGAAATGCACAATGACAGCTCTCACCATGAAAATAAACTTTACAGAGATGCACCAATTTCAACTGCTTCTAGCAGTGTGCTCCTTATGAAATTTATAATGAAACATAGGATTACTCAGGAAGCTCTAACAGACTTGCTTAAGGTTCTTAAATTACATTGCCCCTCACCTAATAATCTCCCTTCAACAGTATATCACTTCAAAAAGCAGTTTAAAGATCTGCAGTACCCAATTATCTACCATTATTTCTGCAGCAAATGTTTGGCAGAGGTATCAACCGAATCTACAGTTTGCCATAATACCTATTGCAAAAGTACTTTGACGGAACCTCACACAAAATCATCTTTTATTGAAGTTCCAATTGATCTACAGTTGAAATGTATTCTTGAACGTAAGCATAGCTATACTTACAATATCGTATAATACATGTCATGTGGCTATGTGCATATAGCTACGTATATGCATGTATAATGGATGATTATATACGTACGTATAACATGCATAGATTTTTAGTAAATCACCATTATAGGGGCAACTAGCTACCAGGCTACTACCGTATAGCTGGAAATTTTCGAGGGACAAAATTTTCGATGATTACCTCTTTCCAACTTTTCGCAAATAAATTTTCAAGGTACAAGCTCTTTCACCAATAAATATTATCTTAAAACCAAATTTCGAGGTTTTTATTTTCGAGGATACGTCAAAATCCTCGAAAACCTTGAAATTTTTGTCCCTCAAAAATTTCCAGCTATACGGTATGTGTTCAAGTTTTACGCTATATGTACAAGCTTGAGGCCATATACATATTAAACACTAAATGCTCTGTTTAGTGTAATTATCAGCCCTATGAATACCTATTGCCAATTAGAGATTATTGTGTTAGCACATGAATATTATTTACTCACTTATACTTAATTTTGTTATGGTAAAATATGTAAAGCTTCTGGCTACATTCAGACTGAATGACTAGTTCAGTGTTCTACTGTCTTATTTATCTACATGTATAGGCAATGGATGGAATATATAAAATCATTTGCGAAAGGTTCAACTTGAGGAGGTGGCTTAATAAAGACAGGGTATACACGGATGTGTACAGTGGATCAGTGTACCAACACCTTGTCTCCGCTAAGTTTCTCGATGACTGCAACAATATTTCACTGACGCTAAATACAGATGGCATACCAGTATTCAGGTCTTCAAATTTTTCATTTTGGCCTTTATATCTAATGATTAATGAATTACCATTTCATTTAAGGTAAGTATATACATCATGTGTGTGTGTGCATGCGTGTGTCTATATTTATATATATAGTATACGTATATACGTATTCAACTGACACATAGCTACATGCATTCGTAGCTAGCTACTGCATGCATAGGCATCAGGGGCAGATCCAGGGGGGGTCATAGGGGTCAGATGACCCCCCCTTCAGAATAAACGCTAAATTAGCGCTATGGCACTTAATAATTATTATAGAGGCGCTTATAATTATTAAGAGGCGCTAATTATACAATACACCGTGATGTCCGCGAAACGTCACGGTAGCAGCAGCAGCGCTTATATGGAGAGATATCTGAGCAAGGGCCAGTATCAAAGAAGAGTCTTTCCAAGGGGTTTTTCAAGCACGCTATCGTCCGCGTGTACAAGGTTAGTTAATTAATGACACGGCTGGCGGGCAGCTGCACGATAGCGATAGCTATAAGGTTTCCTATAAGCTTATAGCTAATAGCAACACTTATACACAGCTATAGCTTCATTTTTAGCTATAACTGTAGCTACATAGCTACCTACGTATGTAGCTATATAAACACACGTATATACGTAGCTACTTAGCTATAATAGCTACGTTATGAGCTACGCACATAGCTAGCTAGCTATACGTATATAATTTCATAACGAGGCTAAATGGGCTAGCCATGATGCAGTATATTCATAACATTCCACTTGAAGCTGATGAGGAATTTGATATTCGTCACCCTCAGCCGCGGAAACTTTTGCTGTAATCGACCTGCACCGCAGTAGCTATATATAGATAAATGCACAAAATATCACAATCATCATATAGTTTTAGCCAATGTATACAAATGTTCTATACATAGCTACGTAGCTAGCTAGTCTATTAGTTATATGTGCATGTGTGTATATATGCAGTACATGTACTAGCTTCGTAGCTATATAGCTACTGAGTTTAGGCATATTTACAGTTTACTCAGTATGACAGTTTTTGCCTCAGAATGCACCAGAATCAATCTCAGAGAGTGTAATTTTCAAAAATTTCCTGGGGGGGCATGCCCCAGACCCCCTAGAATGGGCATGCTTTGCATGCCAGTTTTGCTTTGCAAAACTATATATGCATAGCTACTTCTTAGTGACCCCCCCTTTGAGAAATCCTGTATCCGCCCCTGGGCATTGGGAGGGATGTCACATATGTACATGCACATTCATGTATAGAGTCACAGTAAAAACTGGAGACTTTAGTTTTCTATATACATACAGTGTAATTACATTACCTGAGAATAGTCTATTTTGTACACTTCAGGATTGCAAAAGAAATCGAATTTTGGCTGGTTTGTGGTATGGTTTAACAAAACCTGATATGAGTCTATTTTTAAACCATTGGCTGATTCTTTGAAGAAACTCTACAATGAAGGTTATCCTGGTTATGCATTATACTAATGTATTGTCATGATAAAAATTATAATGTGCTCATGTAGGCATTACCATTAACTGCATAAGGTCAACTCCAGATCCAGTTGTATGCCGTGCTGTTTTGTTATGCACTACCTGTGATTTGCCTGCAAGGGCACTGATCATGAATATGGTCCAATTTAATGGGTTTTATGGCTGCTCTCATTGTTTACAGCCAGGTACATAATTACTACACACTGGTTTTTAGATATAATACATGTGTAGGTGAAACTCACCATATTAAAGAGCGGAGTTATACTCACATTTATAAATACATGGAGGCAAATCCTGTAGGACCTAAGCGAACAAAGAGTGAAACATTGAATCATATGAAGACAGCATTCTCTTCTAATGCCATTGTAATCCAATTACCATATGGCGCAAAATTTTGACGGGGAAAATTATGATGAATCACATTTAGGAAAACTTTGACGAGTAAAAATTTGACGAATTGAATCATCCTTATGTACAAAGAGTTGCTGGAGAAAAATTTTGAATGGTAAAATTTTGACCACTTACTGAAAATTCATCAAATTCGTCAATATTTTCCCCTACCAAAATTTTGCACCATACAGTAGTTGGTTTAGTGTATCAAAATTAATCTCATTACAGGTTTGTGGTATTAAGGGAGGACCATCATGGCTATGCAGTATTCCAAATTTCCACACAATTGAAGGAATGTCCATTGATTACATGCACTGCATACTTTTAGGAATAAGCAGGCTTATGCTTCAAGTGTGGTTTCAGAGTCAATATCATCATGAATTGTGGTGCATTGGGAACAGTGTTACTACTGTAGATAATCGTCTTTGTAGTATCAAGCCCCCTGATGAAATACAGCGTACACCACGAAGCATAGAATTAACTGTGAAGTTTTGGAAAGGTATATGTACTGTAGCTACATAGCTATGTACGTACGTAGCTACTTAATTATTATAATACAGCAAAACTAGCACACAATTTGCTTACGCATTAGTATCATTACATAATAATTGTGCATATATATGTATTTGTCATTGAATATTAAAATATACAAAGCTCATGAACTGAGGGCATGGCTACTGCACTACTCTCCTGTTGTTTTGTATGGTATCCTACCTGATGATTACTATCAACATCACTTGTTGCTTGTGGAA
>OZ005749.1:13680038-13697538 GCA_963930835.1 Spongia lamella | reverse complement strand
CTCGATCATGCATATGCACAAACTCAATTAATACGCTTATATACTTCCTTCAGAATATACTAATGAATTTGATCTTTGTTTTGGTTGTTACCTAGAAATATATAGCTATGTTGATACACAGATAGCTTTCTAAAATTAGCTCTGATAAACAAAGTTATAGCTAAATTTACATAAATTTTTCAGTAGCTATATAGCTATCCATGCAGTAAATATTCTGTAAGTATATATGGACGCAGCTAGCTATAGCTACATATTAGGCTAACTATGTAGGTAAGCTATAACTAAAGGTTTGGCTTTTTGGACACAACTAGCCCCAGCCCTTATTTTAGCCCTTGACATATTGTATAGTTAAGACAATGTTCAGCCAAGTAGCTCAGCAATATCTTTAATTAACAATTAGCTATAGGACATCAACTTCTCAGTATGGAGGATTCAATGTTTTCAGGTGGGCACAAAAGCTACATAACCATCAGTTAATGTATTTGTACAGGATTTCACTATGGAATTAATATGTGTATTTGATATAGCTACACTGAAAAAGATGCGCTGAATTAGCTAAAGCTAATAAGTTAGTTGTAAACCTTCAAGGGGATCTATGAAGCAGGAGGTCTGGAATGCAGCCCCCAGAGGCTACCTATAGGCTGTTTAATTTTGTTAAGTAGCTAGCTATATATATACGTATATAGAAATGCCACCTAACTCCGCTAGATTCATAGCCATATAGAGTGGCATATATATAGCTATAATTATAGCTATAGCTATATATAGCTACAACTGAACACATCAAGTTTTGTGGGAAGGAGCTCGAGTGCCCAAAGTATAATAGCTACTAGGGGGGTGGTGGGCACAACCCTAGCCTTTAAAAGTTAAATTTTTAAAACACTATATTTGTGTGCCTTAGTGCATGCGTGTGTGTTGTTTATATATAGCAACACTTCTATCCTTTTGTATTTTCTGAAGTGGCAGCCCCTTAGCCCCACTAAGGTTTTAGTAAGCTATGTATGTACATATATATCTCACCTAATCAAACAGCTACCAGTTAGCTAGCTATGTGCAAGTATTATAGTGTAGCTACTACTGATAGTAGCTATATCAAACAAATAATCAATGCATACACTTTTCGGTATTAGCTAATAATTATCAGTGATCAACATAAGGTGAAGTACCAAGCACACTTGTAAGGAAGTTTTTGTAATCTTTCTTGTACTTAAGGAATGCTTCAATACTGTCATGAATGTCGACCACCAAACCATCATAAAGTCTTCTTATTGTCCAAATAAATTAAGTACATGCATGCACATGCAATTCTGCAATCTACATATAACTGCTACATGTAGCTAGTTAACCAGCCGGCTATGGTTTTAGTCTCACTAAGCTAGTGGGATCAGATAGAACATCATTCCTTGGAACTGCATAGCTATCTTGCATTGCAAGATACAGTAACAACACTTATAATACCAGTTGCTTGCTTACCGTAGATAATATCAAATTATCTTTTAGCTATATAGCTACAGTAGCTACAAAAATATTTCAACACTAATATAACCTACTTCACCATCTGTAGCTAAGCATTAGCTGTTTAGCTACATCATTATCGTGGCACTGAAGGGCATCCACAAAAGGCAGAACCTGTACAAGATGTTACAGCAGTTCAAAATAATTATTCAGAGTAGAGTGGATTTCCCAAGTAGGATTGCATGGAAGCTAGCTATAACAATAACTGGATCAGCATTCTAATTACAACTGGTATCACAAGGTTGTAACAAATTGGTTATTGTTATTATATCATGGCAGTCATAGTAAATGAATACATTACTAATGTAGTTATTATAGTGATGCTTCAAACAATTATAATGACAATTCATCAAAACAACTAGCTGGTTTAGCTATTGGTTCTCATCAAGATTACTGTAACCATGGCAAAAGTAAGGTCATTCAACTATTTAGTTACTTAGGTGAAATTATCTGCTGTGAAGCATACAACCTGACTGCTTGATTATCATAAGCATTTCCTCGATCATATATATACAAGTTGGTATAGCAACCCTTAATGCTACTAATTAGCTATATGTTTGTACTATGTATGAATGTAGCTATAGTTTATCAAACAACATAACTACATACCGGCATTACATAGCTACATAGTAGCTGTGTACGTGTATGATAAGAAGATGCATTTTCATGTGGTAGCCAATGTGAATAAAATTCCTACATGATTTTATCTATTGTCTATTGCATATATACATAAAATCAAACCTGCCATGACCATACCCATATATAGTCATGTAGCTATATAGCTAAGCTTTAATAGAGTTTACTGCATGAATCTGTGGGACTGTGACACATAGATATTTGTATCTAAAGTAACTTTTATAAGATCTATAGTTAGACTTTTTATCCTACAGATAGCTAGCTACGTATATTCTTAGCTAAATGCATTAGATAACTATTTCACTATTTATCTCACCAACCAAAAATACACAAATACTTTTCAGTTAAGTTATAATTACTGCACAGTAAAATTGAAAAGTTATATGTACTCAATGTGGTAGAATTAATCTCTTCAATATGGGGTTATTGTACCATTATGTCAGTTGGTTTGACTGTCCTGGGTAGAATTAATTAATAAGGTAATTTTAAACTATAATGGGTACTGTAACCTATGTTGTATATAGATATGGCAACCATTATTCAATGCGTATATATTTAACTCTCCAATACTTCTTATATAACCTATTTAGTGTGTAAAATATAACCAACCGATAATCGTTTTTACCTATATTCATGCATGTAACTATAAATCACTTTTAGGTTGACATAACCATGCTATCTTAGCATATTCTATCAATCCATACTGGTAAATTTAAGTTTGCGGTAGATTATGCTGACCAAACAAAGTTAAAATAACGCTTGGAAGTTATATTAATCATTATAGCTTAAATTAACCAGTGTTCTTATTGAGCAAAAGCAACAACAAAAAGTGGCAGTAACTCAAAATGGTAAAACAAACAAATTATACAATGGTTGTTTTAATTATCAAGGTTCAAGCAACCATAAAATGATTATCTTAACCGATATTAGCGGTTGTCATAACCACGCATTATTGTATACATCTCATGACAATTCAAACCCACTATCAATCACAACACATTCAAAAGTACGTTACTTATACATTGTGATAACCTTATATAAATAGGTATGTTGGTTACTTATGTATATTGTATTTGTTGTTGTTGTTATTATTGTGTATTGCTATATATAATAGGGTAGATTTGACCACCCTTACAGGTTGTTGTAACCATTATAATCATGGTTGATTTGACCACTCACATGCAGATTAGTATATAGTCCCATTCATTTTATTAATTTTATCTGTACAGTATCTAGTTGAAGTTACTAAAGTATCAGTTGAAGTTACTAGAAACAAACCAGTTATTATTACCAGTGTATATTTATTTTTACCTGCTTATATAGGAGTTATTTTAATTAAAACAAAAAGAGTTGGATATAACCACATTGTTTGAAGTTACTTACAACAAACCATACTGGTTACTGCAACTGTCATATTAAATAGTTGCTAATACCAACATACCAAAGAGATATTATAACCAAAATTTTGGGTCATTTGAATTACAGGTAAAACAACCCAATTTTTTGGGTAGATATAAACTTTTTATTTTACTGTGTGCGTACATGATGACCTCTTGCTGAAATCACTGGAAGTTAGTGAACCATGTATGATCCATCACTAAATCAAATAGCTATAGCTAACTAGCTATTGGCTATTATCATAATTTACATGATTATAGCATAACAGGAAATTCATAACATTAATGAATAAAAACCAGAGTTTGAATGAGTTTGAACCACAGCTTGAATAAAAAGTAGAACCTTTAGTACCTGCATGCAGCTGGTTCTTATGTAAGGCCTTAAAATCTTAGCTACAACATGCATGCATACAGTAAGTAGCTATCAGGCATTGGAACTATTGATATCATCAATGTAACAGTTAATGCATGTTGATAATGCCTGATAGTCATATAGATACATATGTAAAGTTAAATGTCACAAACCATAGTTAAATCTATCAACACAATAAAGAATTGTCATGAATCGTACATGTACATATATAGCTATATGTATAGCTATGTAGATTGCTATGAAATACTCACTGGAACAATATTGGAATTTCCTTCAACTGTATTTATACAGTATAGGGCAGAATTTTTCCTATAGAACTTCCTTACAATTACCGACTGATAAAGAAATTCTGCCCTATACTGTATCTGAAAATTCCTAGTGACTTTGGATTTATATCTGAGACTTGCATTCCCAGCTAAGTATGTATCATATACATACATACATATTAATGTAACACATACGCAGTTACTTATATGTAGCTACGTAGCTTCAAACAACTAACCACAATAATAAGTAACCATGCAATTAATCTTTAAAAGTAAAACCGATTCATTTCTGTGCTAGAAAATCGTTTCATTTCTAAGAATTTAATTGTTAATAAGAAAACTATGGGATATCTTTTCAATGGCAACAGTGCAAATAACATTTTCATAATGGACAAAACACAATTCACTGTTTACATAACTATATGGCTATGTAGGTCTGTGCTTGCATGCCTGAATACATTTTCCACACAAGGTAGTCAGATAATATCCTAATTATTAGCTAATAATTTCTTTCAGAATGTTCCACTTTACCAGTTTGATTTCCCTTTTGTTTAGCTTGCATCCACATTCTTGTGTTATCACAATATAATATATACTTGAGTGATTTTACAATGTGTGAGTGTATGTGTGTATGTGTGTGTGTGTGTGTGTGTGTTTGTGTGTTTGTGTGTGTGTGTGTGTGTGTGTTTGTGCGTGTGCATGTGTGTGTGTGTATGTGCGTGTGTGTGTGTGTGTGTGTGTGTGTGTGTGTGTTTGTGTGTGTGTGTGTGTGTGTGTTTGTGCGTGTGCATGTGTGTGTGTGTATGTGCGTGTGTGTGTGTGTGTGTGTGTGTGTGTGTTTGTGCGTGTGTGTGTGTGTGTGCATGTGCGTGCATGTGTGCATGTGTGTGTATGTGTGTGTTTGTGTGCATGTGTGTGTGTGTGTATAGTTATACTAGCTAACTAGCTATCTATGCACATATGTTTTTGCTCTTGTTTTTACTACAAATATATTCACACATAGCTATATATTTACGTAGCTAGCTATTACTATCTATAGATAGATAGCTAGTTATCTATTACGTAGTTATCTGTAAGTGGATAAGTATGTACACATATTTAATTTACAAAGAGTTTGCATAGCTAAATATGTAGTTACATATATTTAGCCACACAAACTGCATAGTGTAATCACAGTATGTGCTCATCTGCATAGTATAATTAAATATAGTTACATACAGCATGCAAACATAGCATAATATATTATACCTCCATATACATATAGTTATATGCATATACGTATATGCAAAACATACACATGCACCCATGCACGCACGCACACACACACGCACACACGCACGCACGCACGCACACACACACACACACACACACACACACACACACACACACAAACACACACACACACACACACACACACACACACATACACACACACACTACACATACACACACACACACTACACATACACACACACACACACTACACATACACACACACACACACTCACACACACACTCACACACTACATAGTTATTTTGTAGCGGAAAATACAATTTTAAATCACAACAGCAATTAAATACAGAAGTCAAGAGTTCACTAACATTAAACTACAATCAGTTTTAACTAGCTATCTAATTCTGCAAATCTGTTGTAGAAAATGCATACATAGTGACAGTTAGTGCATGGTGCCTATTGAAATGCATCATATGTAGCTAATGCAAGAGTTAGAGTGTATTTTAATTCAACACATCTAGAATACAGAATTCTTGCAAGAAGAAGCAAAATGGTAGCGCGATGGGTACTACCCATAGATTGTTAGCTATGCATTGAAATGTACAGTAATAACAGTATTTGCAAGAATTAATGTTTTCATATAGCCATAACAAACACATCCATTCTTTTTGCATTGAAGTAGTAGGGGGCTGTATATAGTCTACAACTAAATTTTAGCTAGCTCTTGGAGGCCGCTTGCTCCAGAGATCCACTACTGTGCTTAGGTCTGACCCATTCTCAGGATGCTTGCATGCATTGTATTTTTATCTAAGAAATTTGTAACTGTGTCCAGTTATCGTAGAGGTCAAAAATTTTTTTACTGTTAGCTGTAACCTTTAGTTATAGCTAGCTACGTAGCTATAAAATTCACTCATTATATTATGTCGGGTGAATTTTTCCAAATGCAGGGTAGGCAAATCAGAAGCTATTCTATATTTAACCCAACATGAACCTTATTGCTTTTTAATCCATTCTTTTTTCAATTTTAAACAGCTGCATGAAAGTATTAGAACAGTGCAGAATGCATAGATAGCCCATTTTGGATTTACAAGAAGTCAATTTCAGTTGGCTTTTTGTACACAATTAGCCCTAGCCCTTATTTTAGCCCCTGACATATTGTATATAGTTAAGACAATGCTCAGCCAAGTATCTCAGCAATATCTTTAATAATTAATAATTAGCTAGCTAGCTATAGGACAGGAGGATTCAATATTTTCAGATGGGCACAAAAGCTACAAAACCATCAGTTAATGTATTTATACAGGATTTCACTATGGATTGGAATGAATACGTATTTGATTTGCAGCTGTAACTCCAATCCATTGTCATAGTGGCTCTTTTCATCTAAGTATCTGCAGACTACAGTTGAGAGTTATGAGTTTTATCAACAATAGCAACATGTAATAATAAAACTATTGAAAGAAAATATTGGTCTAGGTTTAGTTATATAGTAAAAAAGTTAAATCACAGCATTATATCAAATAAATTTATATATTAATTCTAAATATATTACAAACTTTTATAAAAACTAGCTAGCTAGCTATAAATAAATAATCAATCTGAACAATGATGTGTACAGCTGACATTTTTCAGCACTATAATCAATACAGTGTGAAACTCTGAATTCTCTAGGATAGTTTGCAAAAATTTTCCAATGCTTTCTGCGCATGAGATGTCATCAAAATCAGTTCAGTCAGACTCGCTTATAACCATTTAGCTACAGTGCTGCTTCTGATTGGTCTCACACTTTTGTTACAGCCATACTGTTTTTGTTTTAGGATAGCTATATTGGATTATACATATATATATAATATTATACTATTCACATCAAAGGAATCCACAGGGATACATAAGTCATGTATCCCTCTTCTATTTTCTGTCAGGGTTATATCTTAATGTGCACTGGTGTACATATGGATATATCCTGGGAAAATCCTTTTGTTGAACTAAAGATTGTCAGCTTTAATCTCAAGTTGATTTACTGGTATTGATCAATCTTTTATATAGTGAGCCCTTAAGATTTAATTGTGGATTCCAATGTGACAATGCAATTTGTCTCCTATTTAATATAACAAAGCCTAAAATGTTTAATTACAGTATACACTTTTCTGTATTGCAAACATTACATCATAAAACATCTCATGTTGATCATCAAATTCAAACCCACAATCCCTTGTGCCCACATGTATTACAACTATATATATATAGCTACACACTATGAAAATCAGAGTAAATTTTAACTCCCTACATAAAAGAAATTGAAATAACACAAACGTAGCTAGCCAATTTTATAAAAGGTACTTATTACTGCAAACTAATTTTACAGATCATTTGAAAAACCCATCCATAGGTAGTTAATCAGTGTATATATGTATTATTTCACACAGAAAGTGAGAACAAAACTGCTTATCTATTACAACTACAACAAACAATATACGTATCTTTATGTCCTTACATATACTGTAGTCATAGCAACTGTACCCATTGTAAAATCACTCTATCCCAACATAATACAAGCATGCACATTATGTGGATGCAAAGCTACACAGTTAAATAAAAAGGAAATCAAACTGGTGAAGTGGAACTTTTTGAAAGAAATTATAATAATTAGGATATTAGCTAACCACCTCATGTAGAAAATGTATTCAGGCTAGCACAAACTTACATAACCATATAAGTGTTATGTTGTATCTTGTCCATTATGAAAATGTTATTTGCACTGCTGCCATTGAAAAGATATCCCATAGAGTTTTCTTAGAAATGAAATGATTTTCTAACATGGAAAGTTTACAAGTCAGTTTACTTTTAAAGAATAATTGGCTAAATATTTTTGTGGTTGGTTGTTTAAAACTAGCTACGTGTAACTCCTATGTACATCATTTCAGTGAAGTTTTACATTGAGATGTCTAAGCTATATAATTATGTAGCTATGTACGTATATGTACAATTATCTACGTACATAGCTACTTAGCTGAGAATTAAAGTCTCAGATGATGAAAAACATGACTTCACCAAATAGCAGCCTAATATGTACAACATTAACTTGAAATATGTTGTGACAGTGCATATCTACATGGCTAATTCATAAAACAATGTGTGTAGCAAGCTACGTACATTCATTAGCTATACGTACGTATATTGTAAAATTCTGAAATAGTGCATGCATTAAAATTACTGTTAAATTAGAATATCACTGATGCCTCTATCTAATGCTGTAGGCTAGGCATGCCATGTATGTACGCTTTTTCAAATTTTGGCATGAAGTGTCAGAAAATTTGCATATTATAATATTATATGCCAGCATAATAAGCAATACTTTGTAATGCCCATTGTATGCCTAAAATTATGCTAGCATAATCATAAATTAAAGTAGGTTCAACAGAGCAATCTAATAAGGATATACTAAGCCATGCTTGCATGGACGAATAATAATCTATAGCCACTTCATATTGATCACATATAATTTCATCTGACCCCAATCTCAGTGTAGATAGAACAACATAATTATACAGCTGTGCCATATCTGTAGCTATCCATCAGCCATTTTAAATAACAAAAGCAAAATTATTACAGTACATAGCTAGCTAGTTATTTGTTTAGTAGCTATAAGTTTGTGAGTCAACCATAATTAAATTATAAAATTTTTGCATGTTTCACAAACTGTCACTTCATTCAGTTTAAATAGTCTCAGATTCGCTTTTTCAGAATTTTCTGAACCAGATATGGCATGCTTGCCTGCAGTATGTAATTTGCCCCCCAAACTAAAATAACTTCATACTCTGATTTACTGCCATTTATATATTTTTAGTTGTAGCTATATATAACATGGCTGATTTATGATATGCAGATCTAACAATACATTTTAGTGAAAAATTAACATAAGCCAAATATAGCTAGCTTCCATAACAACTTATAAATTTTCAAATTCCATGTAAGAGGCTTTATATTTCCATAGTTACAGTAGCCTGAAAATGATGCTATAAAAGACCAGCCAGTTTAATGGTTATTAAGAAATAACTCAAACATCTTTGTCTGTCTGGTCACTGTGATATTGACAATACTCAACTTACAATGAATTCTCAACCTGCTTGTGTGTTATTGAGCACTGTGATGTTGTTGCTATTGAATAGTTCCAAACAACTGAATGCTTATCCTGTCTTACCTTGTTCTCAAATAACTTATTCTCCTAAGGAAAATTCATTGTATACCTCGTACTCCTTAGACTACTTAGAATTATTTGGAACTGCTACATCACTTAAAGATATTGAGGCAATCAAATACTATTGTACTAATTATTTGATATTATCTACAATAAATATGGAAATGGTATGTTATGTGTATTTGCAGTGTAATGATTGGTATGTTTCATATTTTATAAATTTGCAGCCAAATTTACCAAGGCCAGTGTCTTGCAATACTGTGACATACAATCAAATTCTATCTAATTACACTTTGGAGGGCTTGAACAGAATTCTGGATGAAAATAGTACTGTAACTACCTGCAAATACTATGAAGAGATTAAAGCATACCAATACAAGTTGCATAAATTCTTTACTAGCCAGAACACATCAAACACTACCATTGCGTCCATCACATATCTACTACAGTCTGCAGCGGAATCACTTCAAGCTATTCAGGTAAAGTTATGCTACATAATTACAAATCATCAATTATTATGATCATTACAGTATAGTAATGATCAGACATTTTGTACTGATTTTGTTGAACAAGAACAAGAAGAAGTTTATGATGCTTTGGTGGCAAATAATCATGACAGCATTGAAGCAGTTTTGTCATGCTTTAAACAAAGGAAAGATTGGAAAATTAATAGAAAGTATCCTGAAGTGTTCAAGACTTCGCCTTGTGTTAATTATAATGATGAAAAGTGTCAACTCTACACATCATTGTACGTACACATCTAATACAACAATATTAGCTAGCAAGAAGATATGATAATCAACAGCTATAGTTTGTAAATTTTACATATTTTGATTTAACATAAAGAAAATTGATGCACGTCTATCTGTTCAATGAGCTATGTATCTAGTAGCCAGTTATAGGTGGCCTGTTGTGCTTTCAAAGTTAGCTAGCTACAATGTACGAACTTTATAGCTAATAGTTTCAAAATTCTTTCTATTGGCATATGATATATTTATATGCAGCTGGTCCCCCATATTGTGTAGAAATCTGCTGGAATTGTGCTTGATACTTTCTCATACTTACATATGTAGCAAACTATTATGTATTTAATCAATTACATGTGTAGCTAATATACCAAGCTGTAGAGTTACGTACATCCATATACCCATACATGTAGCTATGTCTAATGTATAAACATGATTTAGTTGGATATGTAGCTATACATACTGCAATCATCGCTATCTAATCACTTAAGGCCAAACGAGCACATTATAATACACAAATACATATAATTATAATTACGCTAACTAGCTACGTACATTTTATTACATGTCTATAGCTATAGGTCACTGGTGTGGCCACTGTTCAAATGTAAATGTATCATGCACCACAGTCTGCTGAGTTGTAGCAATCAAGTTTAATCCTTTATACTACATGTATTCGACTTCTATCTGTTCTGTAGCCTCTAATAGTACATACATATTTGACAATACATAATTTTTTATTATATATATTTTATTTCTGAATCATTCAACATGTATGCATAGCAAAATAATAAACTGCATGCATCTAAGTGCATGTAGTCATGTACACATACGTGCACAGTAGATGGTCTGTAGCTAATTATCTTCAATAAAATAGTTTGAATACACTCTACACCTATGTAGCTATGTAGATTGAATATGTATACCATGCAGTCAGGATATTAATAGCTATTTGTGTAATGTGGGCAGCATATCCAGTACATCAAAATGTTTAAGAAGCTTTCGCACTTTGTTTGCAAACTACATAAAATCTAACTAGCTAGCTATAGCTATGTAACTACTTTGTATGACCTTTTCAAATCATTCTTAGCATAGCCACTTCATAAACAACTTTAATTTATAGAATACAATAATGCATGTTAAATGATGATCAGTCAGTTAAGAATTATTCACTTGCTGTGTTAAAGATCTGTACAATGATGTGTAGAAATAACACTTTTCATCATTATAATCAACACAAGGTGACGTCCCAAACACTGAAGGATAGTCTTTGTAAATTTTCCAATCTTTCCTTTGTTTAAGGCATGAAAAAACTGCTTCAATGCTGTCATGATTATTTGCCACCAGAGCTTCATAAACTTTTTCTTGCTGCCCCAAAAAATCAGTGCAAAAATTTTGACTATTACTGTACTATAAAATGATTATAATAATAATAATAATATATGTATAATATGCTATGCAAATATTACTTACTTCAATAGTTTGGAGAGATTCACCTGCTAATTGTAGTAGGTACATGATGGACACAATGGTAGTGTTTGATGTGTTTTGGCTAGTAAAGAACTTGTGCAACTTGTACTGATATGCTTTAATCTCTGCATAGTATTTGCATATGATTTTAGTAGTATTTCTATTAAGAATTCGCTGTAACTCTTTTGAAGTGAGTGTCTCATTTCTTATAGTTGTATTGCAAGATAACCTTGGTAAGTTAGGCTGCAAAATTATGAAAGAATATGCAGCAATTACTATTGCGGCGCTATAAATATTATTCTTACCAATTCCCTGCTTATTGTAGATAAAATCAAATCATTAGTACAATAATATTTAAAAGCTTCAGTATCTTTAAGTGTTGCAGCAGTTCCAAATATTTGTGAATGCGAATACAGTGAATTATCTTCAGAAGGATTGAAAGCTACCTGAGAGCAGCTGCTATTAGCCTCCGGTGAAATGATGATATGTGGAACAGCATTTAACTGTATGAAACTGTTCAATAACAGCAGCATTACAAAGTTGCACAACAGTTGAAAATTCATTGTACATTCAATAGTATAAATATGCTCAGTGATGTTTCTAGTGATAATTCATCAAAATGGTTGGTCTTTTATAGTTACTTGCCATACCTCTTCAAGATAAGTGTAACCATGGAAAAGATAAACACATAAAACACAAAGGTCATACTGAGCTAGTTATGTAGCTACATGAGTGAAATTATCTGTTGTAAAGTATGTAGCTAATGCTTTAACATACTTGACTGCTTGCTTACTATAAACATTTCCTCAATTATGCCATCCAGTGCCTAACCAGTTAAGTTGATAACAACAATAATAATGGAATAGATAATAATACAGCAATTCTTAATTATACATTCTTAAGGCATTCAGCTACCACAAATGATATGCTCTGTAGTTGTGTATGACTAATACTCTACACATTGTGCTATTTATCAAACAAAAATATATAGCTACATAACTGTGTGATTTGTAGTAGCTTTGGGCAGCTAGCTAGCTAGCTAGCTATACCTAAGACTTTATTTTTTGAAAGTGCTTTAATATTATTGTGGATGCAAATTTGGTCAAGAAGATTTCATCAATGTATAGCTGGTAATGTGACTATCCAAACAAAAACCAACTTAGTCCACACATCATAATCAGATTTTGCCAAATTAATGGGCGATAAAATCTACTTGAGATGATACACAAAGCTCAAATTTTAAGCAGTGATAAAGGTGGTTTTCACTAATACAGTCACAATTTTGCTCATTAGCTATGTAGCTGTATTAATTATTACCATATATGCACATATGCATACCTGCATGCCCATGTATGAAATTATAAGATAGCTACGTATAGTTATCAAATGTACATCACCAACTTTTGAAGAGATTGTATTCTTTGCATGTACGTAATTATGTATGTAATGTAAGCATTAGCTAGATATTCCTTAACCACAGATATGCAAACAATACAATATGAAAAATATATGAAAATTTTAATAATTTCAGTTAAATTATTGTGCACTCATTTATGTGCACACTGACCTCTCACATCTGTAAACCTCTGGAAATAATCATACTACATCAACTAGCTGGGTAAACATACCATGACATACGTAGTTATATGACATTGCATAAAATATAGCCACATCTTTACAGAAGAGTGAAAGTATCTATCTACGTATATAGCTATTAAAATATACGCATGTAGCTATGATGTATTTGAAGCAAAATATTTTGGATATTTCATAAAGTTATAGTTATATATAGCAACAGAATATGACAAGCTTGAACCTCAGTTCACAACATGTAAGAAAACAACCCATCACACCTCTCATGTGTGTGTGTGTGTGTGTGTGTGTGTGTGTGTGTGTGTGTGTGTGTGTGTGTGTGTGTGTGTATGTGTGTATGTCCCATTTAGTAAATCATGAAAACCACGGGCACAACATGATAGAATCTGCATGTTAGCTACATAGTAGCCAATACAACAGCCTAATACAAACAGCCAGCAAAAGGATTAGAGATATATCAGCTATACATGTGTAAATTAAATGTTGAAATCATCTGTATAATATTATGTGAATTGCTATGCTACCCATAATATACTTAGCTATTGGTCTTACAAGAAAACTAATATAAGACATTATTGGTTACAATTAGCCAACCAAATTTAAGTGTAAGATAATATTTGAGCTAGCCGCAGTGTAGCTAAGTGATGATATTGTTTATGTGATCTTAGCCATATCTATGTGGTTATCTATGCATGGCTGAGAACATATCTGCTATAAAAATTGAGTTAAGTGGTTAGTGTCATTTTCAAAATTACATCATTCAACTTCCAATGGCACAGTTATATAAATACCAACTGCAATTAGCTACATACATTTATGAAATCACTGAGGTGATAATTAAGTGATAGCTACAAATACGTACATACTTATCCATGCATGTTCAAAAGGTTTAATTTAAAACAACCTTTTATATTATTGCCATACAATTATAGCTACTAAATCCCTAGCTACCTCAGTGAAAATACATATACGTGGCTAATATGCACAGCTGGAGCTGTAAGGTGGTTACATACAAATAATAGCTAACTGGGAAATTATTATGATTACATTAACAATTTTGCAAACAATCCATTATGGGTAGCTAAACTGCTTATCTATTAGCATAAATATACTTTTCAATAGAAATATCCAAAAATTTGGTGATCTCAAGAACATTACAAATAGACACATTTGCACATAGCTACGTACATAGATCAGTGATTACATCATAAACAGCAAAGCGATAACTAGTAAGGTCAATGATTGAATACAAAGAGAGAGATGGTAATTACACACAGTCAGCTAATAGCTAGTTTCAATATACAGATGGTAGAATGGCGAAGGATCAATACAACAATCAGATCATTGGAAAATATGTTATTAGTTATCACCATGGATACTGGTAATTGTATCATATTGAACTATACATATGTATTAACATAATGAGTAGCAGTTCATTTCCTGATAACATTTTCATGCCTTAAATAAGTTGTCATAGCTACATGCAATGGTTTGCTATGTGTACATATATAGCAAACAATGTAGGTATTTGTGAGTGCATGAAACTTAGTTAAAGTTTTATGTAACATTTATACATTTATATGTGACCCAACATGAGAAAATATAAGGCTTATATGTGCACATCATATTTTTGGATTTCAAACTTAGCTAAATAACTTCATGTATACATGTAGCTATACATGCAGCTTTTCATAAGGTAATTTATATACTTTGTAAATCTTATACACTATATACTATATTGGTGTATTTTGTGTACATAAGCTGGTTTTCTCATACTGGATTACATTTATACGTAGTTAACTTATATAATGAATAATGTAAGACCATGCTACAGGCTTAATTATATACATGCATGCAGTTGCACTAAAGCTAGTTAGATGAATATTAGCTAATAAGCTAACAATGTTGAATTATAGTCATTTTAATAGCTGGAAGGCAGCTAGCTATGGAGAAGTATATAAGGTTGGCTAGCTAAGTGTTTATTGATTATAATTAATCAATGGTAGCAACATTAAATTTATGTAATAGCTATAATTTTATGCATTAATTTTTATTTGTATAACTGATAGCTAATAGTTATATAGCTAGCTACGTAGCTGTATAGCTGCAGCTGTCAAGTTATAGACTATAAGTAATGATTCAAAACCTAATAGCTATAATTACTGAACACTGTGCTAGCTAGCTAGCTACATGGAAAAAGTTGGAAGCGTAGCTACACTGCCACTGCGACTACACTGCCACTGTGACTACACTGCCATGCACTACGACTACACTGCCACTGTGACTACACTGCTACTGTGACTACACTGCCACTGTGACTACACTGCTACTGTGACTACACTGCCACTGTGACTACACTGCCACTGTGACTACACTGCCACTGTGACTACACTGCCACTGTGACTCAACTCCTTTGGAGTCATCACAACTAGCTACTTATTTTTAACAGTATTGCTATAGTCATGTATAGAAGCAGAAGAGTTGCAGTTTTCGCCATTTATATTGAGTGGACTATGGACAAGGCAATAGATGACATTTAGAGGGATTCTCCGGAGATAGATACATGCCGGTGAATAGAACGATGATCACTGACTCACTGTAGCTACTGTAGTTATTGTGGATCATGAATTTGCATGCTTTCAAGCATTTACAAACTTCATCTGTTAACTTGTAAATCATTGGTAGAGACGGGGGTAGAGCTCGGCTAGTGGCGCCTGTATTAATGCACTTACTTCCTGTACGCATGCGTATATATATGGTTTCTTTCCTATGACGTATGGTCTAGCACATAATTATATGTATTGATTTATTAACTAATTTCTGGAAAACAGGGCTTTCGTTGAATTTAAAGAAGGGTTTGCAATTTCCACTAGAAAATAGGATATACGTAAAGCTATAACAAAGCTACTATAGTCAAACAGGAAATATATAGTGGTCAGCTACAGGTCATGCATGGCTAAGCTAGATAGCTATATAGCTAGCTATGTGAACTAGCTATTTACATACACATCCCTTGACTACTTAGCTACCAGTCCACAATAAAGGAATATAATAATATAGCTATATATGTACAATAGATGAATAATATGTCAGATATTTAATATCTAACGTTTTTGCTGGTCATATAGGCGATGACATAACACATACACACATACACACATGCATGCATGCATCACTTACGTACAACAAAATTAATGTACATATAATTGCATACATACACATATTACATATAATTATTATACAAACTTTCAAGGGATTGTAGTCACACAACGAAATGCAGAGTGAATATTTATGATATTATGAATTAAAGATACTGATGCTTAACAACTAGCTATGATTTTTGGTCCTACTTATGTTTCCTCCATACTGACAAGGTGCTATCATCAAGCTGAGCTTACTAAGAAGAGGATGTATGACTGATGAACATGCAGGCTTGTGAATTTGAAAGAGGAACGTAACTTTCTCTCCTCTGCAGCTTCCAATGGTGATGATTTACTGAGAATTTACAAGCAAACATATGGCTAACATTATCATTAACATGAAGCTGTTGAGAAATCTTATAAAATAGCAGTTCATTGGTCAGTTATAAACTTCGCTGATTAATATAGCCGGCTATATTCATTTTATGTATCTTGGTTGACTACATAATGAAATTTTCTGTCTTTGAAGTGTCAAAAGCAATAGACCTTTGTAGTTATTGATTTACTTAGCTACTAGCTAATATGGATATAAAAATGCAAATCACATTCCATAAATTTTAGCTACCTATTAACTAAATTTTTAGGTAGTTTATAGCTACCAGCCTACCAATTTGTCCCATGCACTAGCTGTGCCGGCTCAAAAATTATTTTGCTTGTAAGCTTTGCATATTTTCCATACTATAATGCTTGTATGTATGTAAGTGTGATGTTGTTACTATAAACAAAAATTTAAAATTTAAATAGTGAGTAGAGATCGACCTCAGTGCTCCAAAAGGTAAGCAGCTAGTTATGTTATTATTACAACATGTGCTATGCTACTTGGCTGCTCATTTTGCTATGACATCTGTTTCAAATTCTTTGACTATTTAAGA
>OZ005749.1:13667538-13675038 GCA_963930835.1 Spongia lamella | reverse complement strand
CATACATACATACATACATACATACATACATACATACATACATACATACATACATACATACATACATACATACATACATACATACATACATACATACATACATACATACATACATACATACATACATACATACATACATACATACATACATACATACATACATACATACATACATACATACATACATACATACATACATACATACATACATACATACATACATACACGTAGCTACCCTTGAACTTACGTACCTGATCTTTCATTATAGAAAATATCAAATCATTTATACAATAGTATTTAAATGCTTCAACGTCTTTGGGTCTGGTAGAACTTCCAAATACTTCTGAGTGATAGTACAGTGAGTTGCCCTCAGTTGGAGATACTTGAGTGCACCCTCCAATGTTGATGATCGCCTGAGAATTTGCAAGCAAACATAATATTATCATTAACAAGAAGCTATTGAGAAATCTTGTAAAATTGCAGTTCATTGTTACTTGAAATCAGCTGAACTTTACTGTTTATCTATAGCTATTAAATTTGCATGTCTTGGTTGATTAACATTTGAATTTTTTGTCTTTTATATTAAAATTCAGTGTCAAATGCAACAGACCTTTGCAGTTGCTATGGAAAATGTATACTCACATCCCATTATATTTAGGTACTTTTAGCTACCTATATTTCCAAAAACTTTTAGGTGCTTTACAGCTAGTTAGCTATCTATTGGACTTGCTGTAGTTACATAAAAAAAATTTGCATAGCCATACATTTTAACCACACTATATGCTTACAACTGTTATGATGCTAATATAGCTGTACATGAAATTTATGGGTGCAATTATTAGCTAGCTATATTATTAATGCATTACTATCAGCATAGCCAGCTATGAATGAGTACTAGTTAACTTGGCTGTTCATTTTTGGTATACATCCATTTCAAATATATGTTAGCTTCTGCCTATATTTTGATTAGAAGTTAGCTACATAGCTATACATATAACTATGTAGTTATTTTCTATAGAAATGTTGTATATAGCTATATAGCTAGATTCTGGATGCATAAAATTTATCATGAATGTATGTGTACATTGTAGGCATATGTATCTGCATAGCTACACTCATAGCTATATAACACAATAATTATATACGTAGCTATCTAGCAAAAATTGATGCATCATGCATACGTTGGTGCTTGCCCTAATAGCACCGATTATTATAAGGTCTGTAAGAATAATCATGCAAAGCAAGTGAAACATTTTAGAATGTATATCATTGTTAATTAATATTTCAGCACCCTGCTGTTGGTTAGAAACATTTTGGGTCATCTAAAGCTATATGTGAGTGAGCCTGAGAAAACCAGTCTTATCTAGCTACATGTAAAATTTGACCTTGTCTTAACATACGTACTATTCACAACAAAATATCATCATAATTATAGCTATAGCTATGAGCTATGAGCTATGCAGCATATTGTTTACAGACTTTGAATAGGTGTATACTTTTGTAGATAAGGCTAGTTTTCACAGGCTTGCAATTGGTCACATAGCAGTAAATGTCATCAAGCCAAAGTTAGCCTATCATATACGTAAATTTGTTACTGTATTTAGCAGTAGCTACTTTTAAATCCTGAGGTTTTAAATTACATACGTAGCTATATGCATGTAGTTACATAGCTATATGATATAATGTTACTATGGCAATAAAATGTGGTTGAATATACATATACATAAAGGAAATGATTTAAGTGAGCCAAGGGAAAGAAACAGGGTACATGCAGTAATTTAATAATTAGTTAGTTACTATACTGATATGTTACATGTATCCAGGGAACATCAAAGAATGCACATGTATACAAGTGTTTATGAAACTAGGGCTGGGCAAATAATAATGTGACTATAGCTAGCTATGTTTTAATAGCTTAGGGGCAATATTGATGGTGTTTTAAATAATGTATTTAGATTTTTAATACCATAACACTATAATATTATGATTGTAAAACTTTTCATATGAATATTTAAGTACTAGACATAAGTGATCTAATTACATTTATATATATATTTATGATAACTGCTGTCATGACGTTATAAACTAACAATATGTGAATAGTCGCTTGTTAAGTTCAATTAAATGATACTCAATAAAATGTGCAATGTATTTTGGTCCTAGTAAAACATATATACGTACCTGTTATATGTGGTTACCTACCTCAGGAGCAGTCCACTTAAATGGTACTTTTCCTCCTGATGTGATGTAGTAGTTCTCATCAATCAAATCATGAGACATTCCAAAATCAGCAATCTGTACAGCATATGGTGTGTCATACTATCTGTGTTTCGTATGTGTATGTGGTTACTTTGCATGTACTTGTTTCTGACACTAAGATGTTTCTTGCTGCCAAGTCTCTATGAATGAAATGCTTACCATGACGGTGCATTATAAGTCTTACCAATGCTTCCTTCACCTTCACAGAGAGTCTGATAAAATGATTCTTCAGCTGCTGTTGACTCAGCCATTTTACATGATGATATCAATGCCCTTGTTACTGTACACAAATTATTTGCAATATAAGGCTGTTTACTAAGTGATGCATTGTTTGGAGCAGCATGCAGATATTTGAGTTCTATTCATTGAAGACAATGCCTTTTCAACTACAGAAATTTTTTCCTTGTAGGATGATAAACTATGAGGTTCTTTATAGAGTGCTACAAGAAGTTGATAGAAATTGGTGCTAATCTAGCATTTTCTATTTGACATCAAGCCTAATAAGTCGAGTTGTTTTGCTAGTTAATTATTGATGGTTGATTTTTTACATTGGTAACCCTACCTAATGGCAGGAATGTGATAGTACAGGGTCTCATCTAGGATACTGCTAGTAGTTAGGTGGCCTCTCAGTTAGGAAAAAAACCTTTATGGGTAAATTAATTGCTGAAAGGCTTTTTCCCCACATGATTTGCACTTTTTTCCCCACATGATTTGATCTTCACATGATTTACTATTTTGCACCCAAGATTTGTTATGTATAAAGTTTAGCCAATGTTTTCTGATCCCAATTAAAAATGGGAATTATTAGACATTGAGAAATATATTTGGAGGATTATCCCCTGGCAGTTGAGATCCCTGTACACCTGCCAAACCCCACCACAACCAAGAGGTTGATGGTGGCAGTAAGTGCTGTCATGACAACAAAGTTGGACACAGTGAATTGGTACTATATACAGGGTAAGTGAATAACATTAATAAGAAGTTAATGCATACCATTTCCTTGTTGTTGTGGTTAATAAGTTAATGGTGCATGTAGTGGCATAGCTATAATGGTGCATGTAATAGTTACATGGCTAAATTATTAATATCAGCTCAGCCTGCATACCCTTAAGCTGTCAACATCACATGATGCTATAGTTAGTTATATATGTAGCTCCATGTAGTTAATTTTCTGATGTAAAACATTGAATGTTTAGAAATCTACTTGTATTCATATATTGGATAACTTTGTAGCTGTACAGATAATTAAATTCATGGTAGCTATCACATTTGGATGTAGCTAAACGGTCATTTTCAATAATCTCCTGTCTTCGCTATAGATTATAGCTAGCTAGTTATGCGAAAATGTTGGCAATAAAATTCATTAGCTAGCTATGTGTACATAACACTGTAAAAATCTGCATATAATATACGTAGCTACACTCATATGGCATAATGATCAAGCACACTTTCATGTATCTACAGCACAAATTTTAAAGTGATGTCTCATGCTGGCATTCAGCTCTAGCTGATAGCTACGTAGCACTGATAAGTAATAGCTATAGCTGTTAGTGATACACATGATCTAGTCAATCAGTAGTTAAATGCTAACTGTGTCAACACTAGCTTTCTAAATTTTAAACTCAGGAGTGTTTATGTAAATAAATGGCTAGCTATATATAGTTAATTACATACATAATAAAGTATATATGTAGCTTTAGATTTCAGGAAAGAAAAACAAAGTATACAGTAATATGGGTTACATGGGTTATACCCATGTAAGGAACATCTTTTAAGTTACAAAGAATGTATATTATTAATATCTAGCTAACATATCTATAAAATTCACTCATTATATTATAAGCCGGGTGAATTTTTCCACATACAGGGTAGGCAAATCAGAGGCTAAATTTAGTTATTATACATTTAACCCAACATGAAACCTTACTGAAGAATTTAATGCCATTCTTTTTTAAAAAACTACATGAAAGTATTAGAGCAGTGCAGAATGCACCGATAGATTACAACTAGCCCATTTTGGATTTACAAGAAGTGGATTTCAGTGCACACACACACACACACAATCACACACACACTCACACTCACACTCACACTCACACTCACACACACACACACACACACACACACACACACACACACACATACACACACACACACACACACACACAACACACACACACACATACACACACACATACATACACACAACACGCATGCACACACACACAACACACGGCACACACACAACACACGGCACACACACACACATACACACACACACATACGCACACACACACACACACAACACACACACACACACACAACACACACATACACACATACACACAACACACACACAACACACACATGCACGCACACACAACACACACACACACACACAACACACACACATACACACACAACGCACACACACACACACACACACTCACACACACACACAACACACACACACACACACACATACATACACACACGCACATACACACACAACACACACACACACACACACACATACATACACACACAACACACACACACACATTCATACACAACACACACACACACACACACACACACACATACACACACATACACACACACAACACACGGCACACACACACACACATACACACACAACACACACACACACATACATACACAACACACACACACACACACACACACACACACACATACACACACAACACACGGCACACACACACACACACATACACACACAACACACACACACACACACACACACACACACACATACACAACACACACACACACACACACACATACACAACACACACACACACACACATACATACACAACACACACACACACAACACACACACTTACTCACTCACTCACACACATATACATGTGCACTGAATACATAATAGCTAGCTACATACATAAATCAGCTGCCTCAGAAATTTTAAATCATAGCTATGCATTCAAGCATGCGGTTACCTACAGGTGTATGTAATTTGATAGTTAGCGATAATGAAGGTTCTAACAAACTATACTACTATTAATATTCATTTTTGTGTACTTCTGATTTCTTTCCTTTAGATGCATAAAACTAACATCCACTCGATCATGCATATGCAGAAACTCAATTAATACACTTATATACTTCCTTCAGAATATACTAATGAATTTGATCTTTGTTTTGGTTGTTACCTAGAAATATATAGCTATGTTGATACACAGATAGCTTTCTAAAATTAGCTCTGATAAACAAAGTTATAGCTAAATGTACATAAATTTTTCAGTAGCTATATAGCTATCCATGCAGTAAATATTCTGTAAGTATATATGGACGCAGCTAGCTATAGCTACATATTAGGCTAACTACATAGGTAAGCTATAACTAAAGGTTTGGCTTTTTGGACACAACTAGCCCCAGCCCTTATTTTAGCCCTTGACATATTGTATAGTTAAGACAATGTTCAGCCAAGTAGCTCAGCAATATCTTTAATTAACAATTAGCTATAGGACATCAACTTCTCAGTATGGAGGATTCAATGTTTTCAGGTGGGCACAAAAGCTACATAACCATCAGTTAATGTATTTGTACAGGATTTCACTATGGAATTAATATGTGTATTTGATATAGCTACACTGAAAAAGATGCGCTGAATTAGCTAAAGCTAATAAGTTAGTTGTAAACCTTCAAGGGGATCTATGAAACAGGAGGTCTGGAATGCAGCCCCCAGAGGCTACCTATAGGCTGTTTAATTTTGTTAAGTAGCTAGCTATATATATATACGTATATAGAAATGCCACCTAACTCCGCTAGATTCATAGCCATATAGAGTGGCATATATATAGCTATAATTATAGCTATAGCTATATATAGCTACAACTGAACACATCAAGTTTTGTGGGAAGGAGCTCGAGTACCCAAAGTATAATAGCTACTAGGGGGGTGGTGGGCACAACCCTAGCCTTTAAAAGGTAAATTTTTAAAACACTATATTTGTGTGCCTTAGTGCATGCGTGTGTGTTGTTTATATATAGCAACACTTCTATCCTTTTGTATTTTCTGAGGTGGCAGCCCCTTAGCCCCACTAAGGTTTTAGTAAGCTATGTATGTACATATATATCTCACCTAATCAAATAGCTACCAGTTAGCTAGCTATGTGCAAGTATTATAGTGTAGCTACTACTGATAGTAGCTATATCAAACAAATAATCAATGCATACACTTTTCGGTATTAGCTAATAATTATCAGTGATCAACATAAGGTGAAGTACCAAGCACACTTGTAAGGAAGTTTTTGTAATCTTTCTTGTACTTACGGAATGCTTCAATACTGTCATGAATGTCGACCACCAAACCATCATAAAGTCTTCTTATTGTCCAAATAAATTAAGTACATGCATGCACATGCAATTCTGCAATCTACATATAGCTGCTACATGTAGCTAGTTAACCAGCTGGCTATGGTTTTAGGATGTAGGATTCTCACTAAGCTAGTGGGATCAGATAGAACATCATTCCTTGGAACTGCATAGCTACCTTGCATTGCAAGATACAGTAACAACACTTATAATATCAGTTGCTTGCTTACCGTAGATAATATCAAATCATCTTTTAGCTATATAGCTAGAGTACAAAAATATTTGAATACTAATATAACCTACTTCACCATCTGTAGCTAAGTGTTAGTGATTAGTTAGCTGTTTAGTTATATCATTATCATGCCACTGGAGGGCATCCACAAAAGGCAGAACCTGTACAAGATGTTACAGCAGTTAAAAATAATTATTCAGAGTAGAGTGGATTTCCCCAAGTAGGAATGCATGGAAGCTAGCTATAATAATAACTGGATCAGCATTCTAATTACAGCTGGTATCACAAGGTTGTAACAAGTTGGTTATTGTTATTATATCATGGCAGTCATAGTAAATAAATAAGTACATTGTTAATGTAGTTATTATAGTGATGCTTCAAACAATTATAATGACAATTAATCAAAACAACTAGCTGGTTTATCTATTGGTTCTCATCAAGATTACTGTAACCATGGCAAAAGTAAGGTCATTCAGCTATTTAGTTACTTAGGTGAAATTATCTGCTGTGAAGCATACAACCTGACTGCTTGATTATCATAAGCATTTCCTCGATCATATATATACAAGTTGGTATAGCAACCCTTAATGCTGCTAATTAGCTATATGTTTGTACTATGTATGAATGCAGC
>OZ005749.1:13657538-13662538 GCA_963930835.1 Spongia lamella | reverse complement strand
AATGAGTACTAGTTAACTTGGCTGTTCATTTTTGGTATACATCCATTTCAAATATATGTTAGCTTCTGCCTATATTTTGATTAGAAGTTAGCTATACGTAGCTATACATATAACTAGTTATTTTCTATAGAAATGTTGTATATAGCTATATAGCTAGATTCTGGATGCATAAAATTTATCATGAATGTATGTGTACATTGTAGGCATATGTATCTGCATAGCTACACTCATAGCTATATAACACAATAATTATATACGTAGCTATCTAGCAAAAATTGATGCACCATGCATACGTTGGTGCTTGCCCTAATAGCACCAATTATTATAAGGTCTGTAAGAATAATCATGCAAAGCAAGTGAAACATGTTAGAATGTATATCATTGTTAATTAATATTTCAGTACCCTGCTGTTTATTAGAAACATTTTGGGTCATCTAAAGCTATATGTGAGTGAGCCTGAGAAAACCAGTCTTATCTAGCTACATGTAAAATTTGACCTCACTTCATTTTGTCTTAACATACGTACTATTCACAACAAAATATCATCATAATTATAGCTATAGCTATGAGCTATGAGCTATGAGCTATGCAGCATATTGTTTACAGACTTTGAATAGGTGTATGCTTTGTGTAGATAAGGCTAGTTTTCACAGGCTTGCAATTGGTCACATAGCAGTAAATGTCATCAAGCCAAAGTTAGCCTATCATATATGTAAATTTGTTACGGTAACTAGCAGTAGCTACTTTAAATCCTGATGTTTTAAATTACATACGTAGCTATATGCATGTAGTTACATAGCTATATGATATAATGTTACTATGGCAATAAAATGTGGTTGAATATACATATACATAAAGGAAATGATTTAAGTGAGCCAAGGGAAAGAAACAGGGTACATGCAGTAATGTAATAATTAGTTAGTTACTATACTGATATGTTACATGTATCCAGGGAACATCAAAGAATGCACACAGTACTTTATTAATAGCTATACCAACATCCACTGCATAACTATAATGTATTATATGTATATCAATATATTTTGGGGCTGTCATATATAGCTAGATATTGACTATTAATTTTAAAACTATGTATATACGTATGCAAGCTAGGACATTACCAAACATTTTACCTGCTACAACCCATAAGTCCCATGATATCAGAAACTTTCATTACATGTACAGCTAGCAACATATACCTATAGCTTTAGTAACAGAGACCCACCCAAACAACTTAACTATATGTAATTGTAAGTCCATTTCACCATGAATATTGAACCTATGTAATTCAAATTTAGAATCAGAGTGCTGATGTTTGTTTTGATGAAGTTGTGATATACAGATTGAATTGCAAGCTGCTACAGAAAGCTGAAGGGATTTTCCATATTTGTGCATGCAGTTACATGCACCAATAGCTAGCCATGAGACATTAACCTAGCAACCATAACAACCATGCAGGAAATGGTATGCATTAATTTCTCATCAATATATTCAGTATCCATGGACAGAGACTTAGTAACACTTGAATAGTCACTTGATAACAATTATAATGTCATTGAGTACAGTTAGCTTAGTTGTTAACACATTGCATTCCAGTTTATAACTATATAACTGCATGTCTTATGGTAGCTATCACTTCTACACAATTATATATGAAGGCTGCATGGGACAAAGTTTAAAACTATTAAAGCTATGTGGATAAATTGTATTGCCGCCGGAGAGTAAATAATAGTATTTACTCTTGCATATAGCTAGTTAGCCAATAGCTCTATTTCCAAATGTGATCCTATTTAGTTGCTATATACATACATAGCTATAGTCATAATCAACATTGCTCAAGTAGCTATCTACGTCGTTAATGCTACAACTACGTATCTGGGTATAGTTGGCTATATGGAACTTATAGCTAATTCTCTAGTTGTTGTACACACCATGCTAGCATGTAGTCACCTATGCATTAATTCTAGTTAAGACACTTATATTATAAACTAACAATTAACATTATCATCATGAGATAACTGACCATACTATTAACTACATGTTATTTCCACTATAAAGTCATTTTAAAGTATTTGTATCATTTCTAGGTAGCTAGTTACCTGTATCTATGGATACCACTTGCTAAATACATGCAGGCCATAGAGCAGGGCTATTAGCTAAGCTGGTTATATAGTCACATGAGTAGCTGGCTAGCTAATAATATATATGGCCGGTAATATAATTATTAGCTATAGCTACTAACCTCAAGTAGCTATAATAGCTATGTGGCCTTATAGTGATTATAATTACTAGCGCTTAATTATAATATAAAGCATATCAAATTATGCATAGCTACGTATTAGCTAATCAAGACTCACGATAGTGAGTCGCGAGGCCAAGAAGAAGCAGCATACGCGACCACTGAGTGAGTTATTTACATGTAGCACCGCCCTCAAACTCGCAAACGCTCTAGCTAAGCCGCCATGAAAGCTATCGCTTAGTTATCACAGACCCACAACGTTCTTACTATATAGAATCAATAAACCAAGAATGGTGGAAGTCGGCGTCACCATTCCTAAGTACCAGCCATTGCGAGTTTTATGGCGCCGTTCGTGCGCCCACGTACGACGAACCATCCCTTCCCCCCCCGATTCGCCCGTTACTCGAGAATTAGTACCTTCATTGTTTGAAGAATCAATAACCTGAAGTTCGTCGAAATCGGTTCAGCCAGTCTTCAGATACGGCCTTATAAAATCCTTCCTTTCACAAAAATTTTTTTGACGCGGCCGTCGTTTTTTTTTCTAATTCTTCTTCTTCTTCTACTTTCATTTTCATCGCACATTTTTTTCGTGGGCTTGCGGGAGTTTGCGTGAATCCCGGAAGTTTTTTTCAAACTCTCTTTTTGTACATTCACTTGTTTGTCTAATAACTCACTCATTTCTTCATGGATTTCAGCCAAATTTGTATCAGCACTTTTCCTATGTATGCTCTACCTGTCTTACAACTTTCAGCCTGAAGTAAACACTTGAATGTATTTGAGAAAAGCTATTACACTGCAGGTTGATAGTTGCCATAACTTGGATCCCCTTGAAATGATTTGCATAAACTTTCAGATACACAATCTATATTGATGTATCACTCTGTAGTGAAAGTTAAAAAAAAATTGTAGGCTTGAGTTTTTCAAAATTCAGCTTCAAAGTTAAATTTACAATATTGTATGCTAAGCAAGTACAAGTTATGCCCATGCAGCAGGGGTGTAGCCAGCCATTTCCTGATGGTTGGGCAACGGTTCAAGCATGCAACTAAGTATTTTGTTATATATTAATGCATACATATGCCCACTTTCATGTGAACATTTACTTCTTATGAAAAGTGTATGCACACTATCCTAGCTATGATGTAATGTATAACAAATGCTGCTGCATGAAGCTATAGGTACTCGATCAAAAGATCCAGGAAACTATCCAGCGATGATCATGACTATACGAGCTCACGTGCCTCTGGATTACTTGAATGGGCATCTACTAGACATTGAAAATATATATTAGTTATTATAATGTTTGAAATAATAATAATTTCTGCAACCACACAAGATCGCATGTATATACACAAGGCCAACAGTAAGGTTTTCACACAAGTGCTTAATTTTATAACCTGGCACACGTTTATACATGCATTGCTTAACCTTGATATCCAGTTGTCTCAAAGCTCCAGTCTGCATGCATGTTGAAGGCTGGAGGCTTCATCAGTAATTCTTCTATATGACCCTTGTAAATGATATTACTTTTGTCACGCGACTTGTCACCAGCATAACAACACTGCTGATACCACTCCTCTCAGTGTATTTTAACAGAAGTATCTAATGCTGTATCAGTGACGGTCGGGTAAATGCCCCACCATGCCCACCCCTAGCTACGCTTCTGCCATGCAGTACTTCTCTGCTGCTTGCTAGTAATACGTAGCTAACATCTGTTTCCAAAAAAGTAGTGATATGCTAAACAAAAACACCTTGGGTGTAAAAAAAGTGCGAGGCCAATCAGAAGCAGCATTGCAAACAGGTGCAACCAAAAACTTTGATATCAGTTGAGGCCAAGAAGTTACTTATCAAAAATCTTTTTCACTACTTGAATGACATACAATAGTTTATAGCATATTTTCACAACTATGATTGGCTTTGTCACTTGGCCACCTTTTTCACACCATCATTATTAATAAAGGTGGCCAAGTGACAAAGCCAATCATAGTTGTGAAAATATGCTATAAACTATTGTATGTCATTCAAGTAGTGAAAAAGATTTTTGATAAGTAACTTCTTGGCCTCAACTGATATCAAAGTTTTTGGTTGCACCTGTTTGCAATGCTGCTTCTAATTGGCCTCGCACTTTTTTTACATTACGTATACGCGTAGCTTATAATATACGTATATAGCTATAGCTGTATATAGCTAGCCAGCTATACGGGATGTAACTAGCAATATCACTCCAGCTGAAGCTTTTAGCTGTTCTATGCATACAATAATGCAAATCACTTTTAAAGAAGCCATATTTTAGAAACATGCGTGTGCGTCACAACAAGGAAGCCAACTACGTCCATACCGGAAATATAGTTATCGCGGATGCAATTGAGCGGTAATAGGATGGAATTATTTATAGCTACCGGCATAGCTAATAATCATGTAGGCAAATTTTATCACAGGATATTTTGAAAGTGGACCATTTTATCAAGCTAGCTATATAGCTATAGTTATCATATATCTAGCTATATAGCTACATGATATAGCTACCTAATCTCACCATGGAGTATAGCTACACTGAAAAAGATGCGCTGAATTAACTATAGCTAATGAATTAGTTGTAAACCTTCAAGGGGATCTCTGAAGCAGGAGGTCTGGAATGCAGCCCCCAGAGGCTACCTATATAGGCTGTTTAATTTTGTTAAGTAGCTAGCTATATACGTATATAGAAATGCCACCTAACTCCGCTAGATTCATAGCCATAGAGTGGCATATATATATAGCTATA
>OZ005749.1:13497538-13652538 GCA_963930835.1 Spongia lamella | reverse complement strand
AAACTAGCTAGCTAGCTATAAATAAATAATCGATCTGAACAATGATGTGTACAACTGACATTTTTCATCACTATAATCAATACAGTGTGAAACTCTGAATTCTCTAGGATAGTTCACAAAGATTTTCCAATGCTTTCTGCGCATGAGATGTGCCAAGACCATTTCAATATTATTGACATCATCATTTGCCACTAGGATCTGATACACCTTTTCCTGTTGTCCAACAAAATCAGGGCAGTACTTTTTATGATTGTAAAACTGTAAAGACAAATTTACAGTGATAATTGCACATACGTATTTACCCAGTAATACAATATTAGTTACATAACTAGATAACTTTAGCTATACTGCAATATTAACATACTTGAATTGCTTGGAGAGATTCTCCTGCATTTTGTAACAGATACATAATGGAATTGATTGTGTGATTTGATATGCTTTCATTGTTTTGAGTACCAAGAGACTTGTGTAACATATACTGGTATGCTTTAATCTCAGCATAACGTTTACATGTAGTAGTAGCTTCTAGTAGTTTTGGTAACTGGGAAAGACTGTCCTTGTGAATGCCAGAAGGCCTAGGATACTCCTGTAATTGTAAATATAGTCGTACTTAGTTATAGCTACTACTACATACATACATATACATAGCTACCCTAGAACTTACATACCTGATCTTTCATTATAGAAAATATCAAATCATTTATACAATAGTATTTAAATGCTTCAACATCTTTGAGTCTGGTAGAACTTCCAAATATTTCTGAGTGATAGTACAGTGAGTTGCCCTCAGTTGGAGATACTTGGGTGCACCCTCCAATGTTGATGATCGGCTGAGAATTTGCAAGCAAACATAATACTATCACTAACATGAAGCTATTGAGAAATCTTGTAAAATTGCAGTTCATTGTTACTTGGGATCAGCTGAACTTTACTGTTTAGCTATGGCTATTAAATTTGTATGTCTTGGTTGATTATCATTTGAATTTTTTGTCTTTTATATTAAAATTCAGTGTCAAATGCAACAGACCTTTGCAGTTGCTATGGAAAATGTATACTCACATCCCATAATATTTAGGTACTTTTAACTACCTATAATTCCAAAAACTTTTAGGTGCTTTATGCTAGTTAGCTATCTATTGGACTTGCTGTAGCTACTTAAAAAATTTTTTGCATAGTCATACATTTTAACCACACTATATGCCTACAACTGTTATGATGCTAATATAGTTGTACATGAAATTTATGGGTGCAATTATTAGCCAGCTATGTTATTAATGCATTACTATCAGCATAGCCAGCTATGAATGAGTACTAGTTAACTTGGCTGTTCATTTTTGGTATACATCCATTTCAAATATTATATGTTAGCTTCTGATTATATTTTGATTAGAAGTTAGCTATACATAGCTATACATATAACTATAGTTATTTTCTATAGAAATGATGTATATAATTATATAGCTAGATTCTGGATGCATAAAAATTTATCATGAATGTATGTGTACATTGTAGGCATATGTATCTGCATAGCTATGCTCATAGCTATATATAACACGATAATTATATACGTAGCTATCTAGCAAAAATTGATTCACCATGCATACGTTGGTGCTTGCCCTAATAGCACCCACTATTATAAGGTCTGTAAGAATAATCATGCAAAGCAAGTGAAACATGTTAGAATGTATATCATTGTTAATTAATATTTCAGTACCCGGCTGTTGGTTAGAAACATTTTGGGTCATCTAAAGCTATATGTGAGTGAGCCTGAGAAACCAGTCTTATCTAGTTACATGTAAAATTTGACCGCCTCACTTCATTTTGTCTTAACATACGTATACTATTCACAACAAAATATCATCATAATTATAGCTATGAGCTATGAGCTATGCAGCATATTGTTTACAGACTTTGAATAGGTGTATGCTTTGTGTAGATAAGGCTAGTTTTCACAGGCTTGCAATTGGTCACATAGCAGTAAATGTCATCAAGCCAAAGTTAGCCTATCATATACGTAAATTTGTTACGGTAGCTAGCAGTAGCTACTTTTAAATCCTTAGGTTTTAAATTACATACATAGCTATATGCATATAGTTACATAGCTATATGATATAATGTTACTATGGCAATAAAATATGGTTGAATATACATATACATAAAGGAAATGATTTAAGTGAGCCAAGGGAAAGAAACAGGGTACATGCAGCACTGTAATAATTAGTTAGTTACTATACTGATATGTTACATGTATCCAGGGAACATCAAAGAATGCACACAGTATTATGTTAATAACATCCACTGCATAACTATAATGTAGTATATGTGTATCAATATATTTTGAGGCTGTCCTAGATATTGAATATTAATTTTAAAACTACATATATATGTATGCAAGCTAGGACATTACCAAACATTTTACGTACTACAACCCATAAGTCCCATGATATCAGAAACTTTCATTACATGTACAGCTAGCAACATATACCTATAGCTTTAGTAACAGAGACCCACCCAAACAACTTAGTTATATGTAATTGTAAGTCCATTTCACCATGAATATTGAACCTCTGTAATTCAAACTTAAAATCAGAGTGCTGATGTTTGTTTTGATGAAGTTGTGATATACAGATTGAATTGCAAGCTGAAGGGATTTTCCATATTTGTGCATGTAACTATCAGTTACATGCACCAATAGCTAGCCATGAGACATTAACCTAGCAACCATAACAACCATGCAGGAAATGGTATGCATTAATTTCTTATTAATATATTCAGTATCCATGGATAGAGACTTAGTAACACTTGAATAGTCACTTGATAACAATTATAATGTCATTGAGTACAGTTAGCTTAATTGTTAACATATTGCATTCCAGTTTATAACTATATAACTGCATGTCTTATGGTAGTTATAACTTCTACACAATTATATATGAAGGCTGCATGGGAAAATGTTTAAAGCTATTAAAGCTATGTGGATAAATTGTATTGCCGCCGGAGAGTAAATAATAGTATTTACTCTTGCATATAGCTAGTTAGCTAATAGCTCTATTTCCAAATGTGATCCTATTTAGTTGCTATATACATACATAGCTATAGCCATAATCAACATTGCTCAAGTTTCTGCATTGTTAATGCTATAACTACGTATCTGGATATAGTTGGCTATATGGAACTTATAGCTAATTCTCTAGTTGTTGCACACACCATGGTAGCATGTAGTTACCTTTGAATTAATTCTAGTTAAGACACTTATATTATAAACTAACAATTAGCATTATCATCATGAGATAACTGACCATACTATTAACTACATGTTATTTCTACTACTAGAATGATAAAAAATTAAAAATTTAAAAGGTAAGTAGGGATTGAATTCAATGGTGCTACAAAAAGTAAGGAAACAAGGAATAAGATTTTGGGACGAGAGAACATTCTGGCATGAGATAATTTATAAAAGTTTAATCCCTACTTTTGGCAAACCTATACTGAAGTGTTAGTTTTGTTCAGTTGTTGTAGTTTATCAGTTGTATATTGTTTGTCATTGAGGACCTGTATACCTACCTTCTGGTAGATACAGCCATCCTGACTAAATCAATAATAATAATAATAATAATAATAAGTGAGCCAAAAGTAGGGATTAAACTTTTATAAATTATCTCATGCCAGAATGTTCTCTCGTCCCAAAATCTTATTCCTTGTTTCCTTACTTTTTGTAGCACCATTGAATTCAATCCCTACTTACCTTTTAAATTTTTAATTTTTTATCATTCTAGTTTGTTTGCTTTTTATACATGCTAAGCATTCATAATAATCTTTCAGCAGGCGCACAAATGTTACAGGCGCTTACGTAATAATTATGCTTGTTTTCAGGCGCTTGTTAACAACGCGCTTACATGGCAAAGCAGCTGTGTGATAGCAAATAACGCTCGAAAAACAGCAAAAGCTATTTGTCCAAGGCTATAGTCTCGAAGTTCACGATGTAATAAAGTACACGCGTACACGCGAAAACATCGTGCTATGGTGCCACTGTAACTAATTATATCACGTGCAAGCCAGGTTTTAGCGTGACGTAATAAGCAGAAGCCGTAACAGGCTATCGTCACCTTCGAAGGTGAGATTCACACCTTGCTAGGAATATAGAAGAACAAGGAAGGGAATGAAGGATAAAAGGAATCGCCATGGCGCAGTGGGTAAATCGTCTTCGGAACAACATTTTCGTAAATCCGCCGCCATTACCTTTATTGTGTGAAAGTTCTGGAGCCCTACACCTGGCGCAACCGGGTCTTACGGCAGGCTGGCAGGCTGGCAGACGAAATACAGGTGAATTTCTAAATTTTCAAAGTTGGCTGTAGGTCGAAATATTCGACTTGTTGCTTCGTTTAACCAAGGTACAGCATCATTACAGCCTTAGCAATGCATTCCAGTCGGTTTTTTCGGGTAAAGCCTATTGGAAGGTTGTTTTATGAAGTGCGAAAAATCGGGAAACCATACAATTTCTTACCAATCCCTACTATTAAGTACTACCGTACTTAATGATAAGGTCATTTTAAAGTGTTTGTATCATTTCTAGGTAGCTAGTTACCTGTATCTATGGATACCACTTGCTAAATACATACAGGCCATAGAGCAGGGCTATTAGCTAAGCTGGCTATGTAGTCACGTGAGTAGCTGGCTAGCTAATAATATATATGGCCAGCAATATAATTATTAGCTATAGCTACTAATCTCAAGTAGCTATAATAGCTAGGTGGCCTTATAGTGATTATAATTACTAGCGCTTAATTATAATATAAAGCATATCAAATTATGCATAGCTACGTATTAGCTAATTACGTATACGCGTAGCTTATAATATACGTATGTAGCTATAGGTGTATATAGCTAGCCAGCTATACGGGATGTAACTAGCAATATCAATCCAGCTGAAGCTTTTAGCTGTTCTATGCATACAATAACAGGGGCGGATCCAGGGTTTTTTGAAGGGGGGGTCTCAGTTGAGACATTGGTTACGTATTAAGTATATTATATAATACATTGCAATTATTCACATTATTATTTTTTAATGAAAAAGTGCATTGTAACCTACTGAACACTATATATATGCATGAAGCTACTCGCTGCTGTTCCTGCAGCTCAGTGATTGTATAACTACGTATAGTATACCATCGGGATATTTAAGTGTGCTTGGTTACTTATTTATATGGAACCATGTGCATTCAAGTGTGCTTGGTTACTTATTCATATAGATACTTCATATCACGCTGCTTCTTTCCTGTAGCCAAAATCTTTTTAGTGCTTCTGCCGACAATTCCTCACGTGAGCATAAATTCAAATCATTGAGTGATCTACTCTAGTTGTTTCCGCAATTCTTCACTTGTAATGCTCACAATCGATCATCCATCTGTTACGTAGCTTGAGTTGTTCTGCCTTATTCCATTAAATAACGGATCTGTGACACCTCGCGTGACACAACAGAATGACGGGTCCTAATGACCGATAAGCTGAATGTTAAATTCCTGGAAGAAATGACGTACAGACTTCTCGTGACGATTAAATCTTCAGTACTTCAACCATTTAACCTCACAACCCGACTGCTCATGACATCCGCCATATTAAACCAGTCAAATGATTAGTAGACTAACCGGAAATAATTATCTAAAATAATCTTAATGGCGCTTGTATCGGCAACTCGACGTTTTGAGTACTAGCTAGTAGATGGCTAGCTCACTCCTTTCAGTCCTTTGAAAGGTACGTATATCATAATAGTAATAGTTGTGTACACAGAGCACAAAGTTGATAGTACTTTATTTGAACTGTTACGTACCTGCACGGGTACGTGAGATACTGATGGTGGGGCCAGCCGCCACAGAAGTAGGATGATCGCGCTCAGCTGGAGTAGCGTGCAAATGAGGCTACGGAATGCTAGCACGTGGCCACCGAAGTAGCTGAATTTCCGGTCAGCAATTTATCATTTATACTAACCTTTCAGATGCAAAAAAAGTTCTGATATCCGTGGTGCATTGTTTCTTTCGTGAATCCTCAGACATGGTTCTATAGCGCTTAAAAGTACAAATACTAATAATTATTTTAGCGCCTATAATAATAATTATTTGAAGCGCTTGTTTTAGAATAAGACCCAACTTGGAGGGGGGGGTCTCCAGACCCCAAAGACCCCCCCCTGGATCCGCCCCTGAATAATGCAAATCACTTTTAAAGAAGCCATATTTTAGAAACATGCGCGTGCGTCACAACAAGGAAGCCAACTACGTCCATACCGGAAATATAGTTATCGTGGATGCTATTGAGCGGTAATAGGATGGAATTATTTATAGCTACCGGCATGGCTAATAATCATGTAGGCAAATTTTATCACAGGATATTTTGAAAGTGGACCATTTTATCAAGCTAGCTATATAGCTATAGTTATCATATATCTAGCTATATAGCTACATGATAGCTACCTAATCTCTTATGTTAATTTTTGTCACCATGGAGTATAGCTACACTAAATTTTTGTCACCATGCATGCATGAGTATAGCTACACTGAAAAAGATGCGCTGAATTAGCTATAGCTAATAAGTTAGTTGTAAACCTTCAATGGCATCTCTGAAGCAGGAGGTCTGGTATGCAGCCCCCAGAGGTTACCTATAGGCTGTTTAATTTTGTTAAGTAGCTAGCTATATATACGTATATAGAAATGCCACCTAATTTCGCTAGATTTATAGCTAGAGTGTATTAGCTATATATAGCTAGCTATACGACTGAACGCATCAGGTTTTGCATGTGGGAAGGAGCTCGAGTAACCAAAGAATAATAGCTGTAGCTAGCTACTAGGGGGTGTGGTGGGCACAACCCTAGCCTTTAAAGTTATAACACTATTTGTGTGCCTTAGTGTGTGTGTGTGTGTGTGTGTGTGTTTATATAGCAACACTTCCATCCTTTTGTATTTTCTGAGGTGGCAGCCCTTTAGGTTTAGTCTCACTAAATTTACAACTGGTTTTTGTAAGCTATGTATGTACCATAGATAATATCAAATTATCAGTGATCAACATAAGTGATCAGTGATCAACATAAGTGATCAATAATAAGTGATCAATAATTATCAGTGATCAACATAAGGTGAAGTACCAAGCACACTGTAAGGAAGCTTTCTTGTACTTAAGGAATGCTTCAATACTAGTACTGTCATGAATGTCGACCACCAAACCATCATAAATTCTTATTGTCCAAATAAATTAAGTACATGCGCATGCAATTCTACAATCTACATATAGCTGTTATATGTAGCTAGCTAACCAGCCGGCTATGGTTTTAGTATGTAGGATTCTCACTAAGCTAGTGGGATCAGATAGAACATAATTCCTTGGAACTGCATAGCTATCTTGCATTGCAAGATACAGTAACAACACTTATAATACCAGTTGCTTGCTTACCGTAGATAATATCAAATTATCTTTTAGCTATATAGCTACAGTAGCTACAAAAATATTTGAACACTAATATAACCTACTTCACCATCTGTAGCTAAGCATTAGCTGTTTAGCTATATCATTATCGTGGCACTGGAGGGCATCCACAAAAGGCAGAACCTGTACAAGATGTTACAGCAGTTAAAAATAATTATTCAGAGTAGAGTGGATTTCCCAAGTAGGATTGCATGGAAGCTAGCTATAACAATAACTGGATCAGCATTCTAATTACAACTGGTATCACAAGGTTGTAGCTAACAAGTTGGTTATTGTTATTATATCATGGCAGTCATAGTAAATGAATACATTACTAATGTAGTTATTATAGTGATGCTTCAAACAATTATAATGACAATTCATCAAAACAACTAGCTGGTTTAGCTATTGGTTCTCATCAAGATTACTGTAACCATGGCAAAAGTAAGGTCATTCAACCATTTAGTTACTTAGGTGAAATTATCTGCTGTGAAGCATACAACCTGACTGCTTGATTATCATAAGCATTTCCTTGATCATATATACAAAAGTTGGTATAGCAACCCTTAATGTTGCTAATTAGCTATACACTTGTACTATGTATGAATGCAGCTATAGTTTATCAAACAACATAACTACATACCAGCATTACATAGCTACATAGTAGCTGTGTACATGTATGATAAGATGATGCATTTTCATGTGGTAGCCAATGTGAATAAAATTCCTACATGATTTTATCTATTGTCTATTGCATATATACATAAAATCAAACCTGCCATGACCATACCCATTTATAGTCATGTAGCTATACAGCTAAGCTTTAATAGAGTTTACTGCATGAATCTGTGGGATTGTGACACATAGATATTTGTATCTAAAGTAACTTTTATAAGATCTATAGTTAGACTTTTTATCCTACAGATAGCTAGCTATGTATATTCTTAGCTAAATGCATTAGATAACTATTTCACTATTTATCTCACCAACCAAAAATACACAAACACTTTTCAGTTAAGTTATAATTACTGCGTACATGATGACCTCTTGCTGAAATCACTGGAAGTTAGTGATCCATGTATGATCCATCACTAAATCAAATAGCTATAGCTAACTAGCTATTGGCTATTATCATAATTTACATGGTTATAGCTTAACAGGAAATTCATAACATTAATGAATAAAAACCAGAGTTTGAATGAGTTTGAACCACCGCTTGAATAAAAAGTAGAACCTTTAGTACCTGCATGTAGCTGGTTCTTATGTAAGGCCTTAGAATCTTAGCTACAACATGCATGCATTCAGTAAGTAGCTATCAGGCATTGGAACTATTGATATCATCAATGTAACAGTTAATGCATGTTGATAATGCCTGATGGTCATATAGATACATATGTAAAGTTAAATGTCACAAACCATAATTAAATCTATCAACACAATAAAGAATTGTCATCAATCGTACATGTACATATATAGTTATATGTATAGCTATGTAGATTGCTATGAAATACTCACTGGAACAATATTGGAATTTCCTTCAACTGTATTTATACAGTGTAGGGTAGAATTTTTCCTATAGAACTTCCTTACAATTACCGACTGATAAAGAAATTCTGCCCTATACTGTATCAGGAAATTCCTAGTGACTTGTGATTTATATCTGAGACTTGTGTGGACGCAATTAATGCGAATTGATTCGCATTCAATGCGCATTATTTTCATCGTATAGACAGGCCATTGCATTCTCAGCTAAGTATTTATCCTACATACGTACATATGAATGTAACACATATGCAGCTATATGTAGCTACGTAACTTCAAACAACTACCCACAAAAATAAGTAACCATGCAATTAATCTTTAAAAGTAAAACTGATTCGTTTCCGTGCTAGAAAATCGTTTCATTTCTAAGAATTTAATTGTTAATAAGAAAACTATGGGATATCTTTCAATGGCAACAGTGCAAATAACATTTTCATAATGGACAAAACACAATTCACTGTTTACATAACTATATGGGTATGTAGGTCTGTGCTTGCATGCCTGAATACATTTTCCACACAAGGTAGTCAGATAATATCCTAATTATTAGCTAATAATTTCTTTCAGAATGTTCCACTTTACCAGTTTGATTTCCTTTCTGTTTAGCTTGCATCCACATTCTTGTGTTATCACATTATAATATATACTTGAGTGATTTTACAATGTGTGTGAGTATGTGTGTATGTGTGTTTGTGTGTTTGTGCGTGTGTGTATAGTTATACTAGCTAGCTAGTTAGCTAGCTAGCTAACTAGCTAGCTATGCATATATGTTTTTGCTCTTGTTTTTACTACAAATATATTCACACATAGCTGTATATGTAGCTAGCTATTACTATCTATAGATAGATAGATAGTTATCTATTAGTTATCTGTAAGTGGATAAGTATGTACACATATTTAATTTACAAAGAGTTTGCATTGCTAAATATGTAGTTACATATATGTGACCCAGCATGAGAAAACCGGGCTTATGTACATGAAATACACCTATTCATGTTATAGTAAGTATCTCCCCTACTGTATAAGATTTTCAAAACCTGTAACCTGCATGAGATTTCTCATTAACAGCTGCATAAATGGTAAAAATTGTGTTAGATTCCTATGTTTACACAAAACGTTATTTAATTTTCAAATCCAAAAATGAGGTCAAATTTTTTTTGTGCACATAACACCCATTTTCTCATGCCGGGTCACATATTTAGCTACGCAAACTGCATAGTGTAATCACAGTATGTGCTCATCTGCATAGTATAATTAAATATAGTTACATACAGCATGCAAAGATAGCATAATATATTATACCTCCATATACATATAGTTATATGCATATACGTATATGCAAAACATACACATGCACCCATGCATGCATGCACACACGCACACGCACACACACACACACACACACACACACACACACACACACACACACACACACACAAACACACACACACACACACACACATACACACACACACACACTACACATACACACACACACACTACACATACACACACACACACACACACACTCACACGCACACTCACACACTACATAGTTATTTTGTAGCGGAAAATACAATTTTAAATCACAACAGCAATTAAATACAGAAGTCATGAGTTCACTAACATTAAACTACAATCAGTTTTAACTAGCTATCTAATTCTGAAAATCTGTTGTAGAAAATGCATACATAGTGGCAGTTAGTGCATTGTGCCTATTGAAATGCATCATATATACATATGTAGCTAATGCAAGATTTAGAGTGTATTTTAATTCAACACATCTAGAATACAGAATTCTTGCAAGAAGAAGCAAAATGGTAATGTGATGGGTACTACCCATAGATTGTTAGCTATACATTGAAATGCACAGTAATAACAGTATTTGCAAGAATTAATGTTTTCATATAGCCATAACAAACACATCCATTCTTTTTGTATTGAAGTAGTAGGGGGCTGTATATAGTCTACAACTAAATTTTAGCTAGCTCTTGGGGGCCGCTTGCTCCAGAGATCCACTACCGTGCTTAGGTCTGACCCACTCTCAGGATGCTTGCATGCGTTGTATTTTTATCTAAGAAATTTGTAACTGTGTCCAGTTATCGTAGAGGTCAAAATTTTTTTTACTGTTAGCCGTAACCTTTAGTTATAGCTAGCTAGCTATAAAATTCACTCATTATATTATGTCGGGTGAATTTTTCCACATGCAGGGTAGGCAAATCAGAAGCTATTCTATATTTTAACCAACATGAACCTTATTGCTTTTTAATCCATTCTTTTTTCAATTTTAAACAGCTGCATGAAAGTATTAGAACAGTGCAGAATGCATAGATAGCCCATTTTGGATTTACAAGAAGTCAATTTCAGTTGGCTTTTTGTACACAATTAGCCCTAGCCCTTATTTTAGCCCCTGACATATTGTATATAGTTAAGACAATGCTTAGCCAAGTATCTCAGCAATATCTTTAATAATTAATAATCAGCTAGCTAGCTATAGTACAGGAGGATTCAATACTTTCAGATGGGCCCAAAAGCTACAAAACCATCAGTTAATGTATTTATACAGGATTTCACTATGGATCGGAATTAATACGTATTTGATTTGCAGCTGTAACTCCAATCCATTGTCATAGTGGCTCTTTTCATCTAAGTATCTGCAGACTACAGTTGAGAGTTATGAGTTTTATCAACAATAGCAACATGTAATAATAAAACTATTGAAAGAAAATATTAGTCTAGGTTTAGTTATATAGTAAAAAAGTTAAATCACAGCATTAGCTATATCAAATAAATTTATATATTAATTCTAAATATATTACAAACTTTTATAAAAACTAGCTAGCTAGCTATAAATAAATAATCGATCTGAACAATGATGTGTACAGCTGACATTTTTCATCACTATAATCAATACAGTGTGAAACTCTGAATTCTCTAGGATAGTTCGCAAAAATTTTCCAATGCTTTCTGCGCATGAGATGTGCCAAGACCATTTCAATATTATCAACATCATCATTTGCCACTAGGATCTGATACACCTTTTCCTGTTGTCCCACAAAATCAGGGCAGTACTTTTTATGATTGTAAAACTGTAAAGACAAATTTACAGTGATAATTGCACATACGTATTTACCCAGTAATACAATATTAGTTACATAACTAGATAACTTTAGCTATACTGCAATATTAACATACTTGAATTGCTTGGAGAGATTCTCCTGCATTTTGTAACAGATACATAATGGAATTGATTGTGTGATTTGATATGCTTTCATTGCTTTGAGTACCAAGAGACTTGTGTAACATATACTGGTATGCTTTAATCTCAGCATAACGTTTACATGTAGTAGTAGCTTCTAGTAGTTTTGGTAACTGGGAAAGACTGTCCTTGTGAATGCCAGAAGGCCTAGAATACTCCTGTAATTATAAATATAGTCGTACTTAGTTATAGCTACTATTACATACATACATATACATAGCTACCCTTGAACTTACGTACCTGATCTTTCATTATAGAAAATATCAAATCATTTATACAATAGTATTTAAATGCTTCAACGTCTTTGGGTCTGGTAGAACTTCCAAATACTTCTGAATGATAGTACAGTGAGTTGCCCTCAGTTGGAGATACTTGGGTGCACCCTCCAATGTTGATGATCGGCTGAGAGTTTGCAAGCAAACATAATGTTATCATTAACATGAAGCTATTGAAAAATCTTGTAGAATTGTAGTTCATTGTTACTTGGGATCAGCTGAACTTTACTGTTTAGCTATAGCTATTAAGTTTGTATGTCTTGGTTGATTATTATTTGAATTTTATGTCTTTTATATTAAAATTCAGTGTCAAATGCAACAGACCTTTGCAGTTGCTATGGAAAATGTATACTCACATCCCATAATATTTAGGTACTTTTAGCTACCTATATTTCCAAAAACTTTTAGGTGCTTTACAGCTAGTTAGCTATCTATTGGACTTACTGTAGCTACTTAAAATTTTTTGCATAGCCATACATATTAGCCACACTATATGCCTACAACTGTTATGATGCTAATATAGCTGTACATGAAATTTATGGGTGTAATTATTAGCCAGCTATGTTATTAATGCATTACTATCAGCATAGCCAGCTATGAATGAGTACTAGTTAACTTGGCTGTTCATTTTTGGTATACATCCATTTCAAATATTTGTTAGCTTCTGCCTATATTTTGATTAGAAGTTAGCTACATAGCCATACATATAACTAGTTATTTTCTATAGAAATGTTGTATATATATAGCTAGGTTCTGGACGCATAAAAATTTTATCATGAATGTATGTGTACATTGTAGGCATATGTATCTACATAGCTACGCTCATAGCTATATAACACAATAATTATATATGTAGCTATCTAACAAAAATTGATTCACCATGCATACGTTGGTGCTTGCCCTAATAGCACCCACTATTATAAGGTCTGTAAGAATAATCATGCAATGCAAGTGAAACATGTTAGAATGTATATCATTGTTAATTAATATTTCAGTACCCGACTGTTGTTTAGAAACATTTTGGGTCATCTAAAGTTATATGTGAGTGAGCCTGAGAAAACCAGTCTTATCTAGCTACATGTAAAATTTGACCTTGTCTTAACATACGTACTATTCACTTCAAAATATCATCATAATTATAGCTATAGCTATGAGCTATGAGCTATGCAGCATATGTTTACAGACTTTGAATAGGTGTATGCTTTGTGTAGATAAGGCTAGTCTTCACAGGCTTGCAATTGGTCACATAGCAGTAAATGTCATCAAGCCAAAGTTAGCCTATCATATACGTAAATTTGTTACGGTAGCTAGCAGTAGCTACTTTTAAATCCTGAGGTTTTAAATTACATAGGTAGCTATATGCATGTAGTTACATAGCTATATGATATAATGTTACTATGGCAATAAAATGTGGTTGAATATACATATACATTGTAGGAAATGATTTAAGTGAGCCAAGGGAAAGGAACAGGGTACATGCAGTAATGTAATAATTAGTTAGTTACTATACTGATATGTTACATGTATCCAGGGAACATCAAAGAATGCACATATATATTATATTATGTTAATAGCTATGTCAACATCCACTACATAACTATACAGTAGTATATGTGTATCAATATATTTTGGGACTGTCCTAGATATTGAATATTAATTTTAACTACATAGCTATATATACGTATGCAAGCTAGGACATTACCAAACATTTTACGTACTACAACCCATAAGTCCCATGATATAAGAAACTTTCATTACATGTACAGCTAGCAACATATACCTATAGCTTTAGTAACAGAGACCCACCCAAACAACTTAGTTTTATGTAATTGTAAGTCTATTTCACTATGAATATTGAACCGCTGTAATTCAAACTAGAATCAGAGTGCTGATGTTTGTTTTGATGAAGTTGTGATATACAGATTGAATTGCAAGCTGCTACAGAAAGCTGAAGGGATTTTCCATATTTGTGCATGTAACTATCAGTTACATGCACCAATAGCTAGCCATGAGACATTAACCTAGCAACCATAACAACCATGCAGGAAATGGTATGCATAAATTTCTTATTAATATATTCAGTATCCATGGATAGAGACTTAGTAACACTTGAATAGTCACTTGATAACAATTATAATGTCATTGAGTACAGTTAGCTTAATTGTTAACATATTGCATTCCAGTTTATAACTATATAACTGCATGTCTTATGGTAGCTATCACTTCTACACAATTTTATATGAAGGCTGCATGGGACAAAGTTTAAAGCTATTAAAGCTATGTGGATAAATTGTATTGCCGCCGGAGAGTAAATAATAGTATTTACTCTTGCATATAGCTAGTTAGCTAATAGCTCTATTTCCAAATGTGATCCTATTTAGTTGCTATATACATACATAGCTATAGCCATAATCAACATTGCTCAAGTTTCTGCATTGTTAATGCTATAACTACGTATCTGGATATAGTTGGCTATATGGAACTTATAGCTAATTCTCTAGTTGTTGCACACACCATGGTAGCATGTAGTTACCTTTGAATTAATTCTAGTTAAGACACTTATATTATAAACTAACAATTAACATTATCATCATGAGATAACTGACCATACTATTAACTACATGTTATTTCCACTATAAGGTCATTTTAAAGTGTTTGTATCATTTCTAGGTAGCTAGTTACCTGTATCTATGGATACCACTTGCTAAATACATACAGGCCATAGAGCAGGGCTATTAGCTAAGCTGGCTATGTAGCTGGCTAGCTAATAATATATATGGCCAGCAATATAATTATTAGTTATAGCTACTAACCTCAAGTAGCTATAATAGCTATGTGGCCTTATAGTGATTATAATTACTAGCGCTTAATTATAATATAAAGCATATCAAATTATGCATAGCTACGTATTAGCTAATTACGTATACGTATAGATGTATATAGCTAGCCAGCTATATACGGGATGTAAAACTAACAATATCGCTCCAGCTGAAGCTTTTTGCTGTTCTATGCATACAATAATGCAAATCACTTTTAAAGAAGCCATATTTTAGAAACATGCGCGTGCGTCACAACAAGGAAGCCAACTACGTCCATACCGGAAATATAGTTATCGCGGATGCGATTGAGCGGTAATAGGATGGAATCATTTATAGCTACCGGCATGGCTAATAATCATGTAGGCAAATTTTATCACAGGATATTTTGAAAGTGGACCATTTTATCAAGCTATACTGTAGCTATATAGCTATAGTTATCATATCTCTAGCTATATAGCTACATGATATAGCTACCTAATCTCACCATGGAGTATAGCTACACTGAAAAACATGCGCTGAATTAGCTATAGCTAATAAATTAGTTGTAAACCTTCAAGGGGATCTCTGAAGCAGGAGGTCTGGAATGCAGCCCCCAGAGGCTACCTATAGGCTGTTTAATTTTGTTAAGTAGCTGGCTATATATACGTATATAGAAATGCCACCTAACTCCGCTAGATTCATAGCCATAGAGTGCCATATATATATAGCTATATATAGCTACAACTGAACACATCAAGTTTTGTGGGAAGGAGCTCGAGTACCCAAAGTATAATAGCTACTAGGGGGGTGGTGGGCACAACCCTAGCCTTTAAAAGGTAAGTTTTTAAAACACTATATTTGTGTGCCTTCGTGCATGCGTGTGTGTTGTTTATATACGTAGCAACACTTCTATCCTTTTGTATTTTCTGAGGTGGCAGCCCCTTAGCCCCACTAAGGTTTTAGTAAGCTATGTATGTACATATATATCTCACCTAATCAAATAGCTACCAGTTAGCTAGCTATGTGCAAGTATTATAGTGTGTAGCTATACTACTGATAGTAGCTATATCAAACAAATAATCAATGCATACACTTTTCGGTATTAGCTAATAATTATCAGTGATCAGCATAAGGTGAAGTACCAAGCACACTTGTAAGGAAGTTTTTGTAATCTTTCTTGTACTTAAGGAATGCTTCAATAGTATCAATACTGTCATGAATGTCGACCACCAAACCATCATAAAGTCTTCTTATTATCCAAATAAATTAAGTACATGCATGCACATGCAATTCTACAATCTACATATAGCTGCTATATGTAGCTAGTTAACCAGCCGACTATGGTTTTAGTATGTAAGATTCTCACTAAGCTAGTGGGATCAGATAAAACATCATTCCTTGAAACTGCATAGCTATCTTGCATTGTAAGATACAGTAACAACACTTATATAATACCAGTTGATTGCTTACCGTAGATAATATCAAATTATCTTTTAGCTATATAGCTAGAGTACAAAAATATTTGAACACTAATATAACCTACTTCACCATCTGTAGCTAAGCATTAGCTGTTTAGCTATATCATTATCATGGCACTGGAGGGCATCCACAAAAGGTAGAGCCTGCATGTACAAGGTGTTACATGCAGCAGTTCAAAATAATTATTCAGAGTAGAGTGGATTTCCCCAAGTAGGAATGCATGGAAGCTAGCTATAATAATAACTGGATCAACATTCTAATTACAACTGGTATCACAAGGTTGTAACAAGTTGGTTATTGTTATTATCATGGCAGTCTTAGTAAATGAATACATTGTTAATGTAGTTATTATAGTGATGCTTCAAACAATTATAATGACAATTCATCAAAACAACTAGCTGGTTTAGCTATTAATTCTCATCAAGATTACTGTAACCATGGCAAAAGTAAGGTCATTCAACTATTTAGTTACTTAGGTGAAATTATCTGCTGTGAAGCATACAACCTGACTGCTTGATTATCATAAGCATTTCCTCGATCATATATATACAAGTTGGTATAGCAACCCTTAATGCTGCTAATTAGCTATACACTTGTACTATGTATGAATGCAGCTATAGTTTATCAAACAACATAACTACATACCGACATTACATAGCTACATAGTAGCTGTGTACATGTATGATAAGAAGATGCATTTTCATGTGGTAGCCAATGTGAATAAAATTCCTACATGATTTTATCTATTGTCTATTGCATATATACATAAAATCAAACCTGCCATGACTATACCCATATATAGTCATGTAGCTATACAGCTAAGCTTTAATAGAGTTTACTGCATGAATCTGTGGGACTGTGACACATAGATATTTGTATCTAAAGTAACTTTTATAAGATCTATAGTTAGATTTTTTATCCTACAGATAGCTAGCTATGTATATTCTTAGTTAAATGCATTAGATAACTATTTCACTATATTTATCTCACCAACCAAAATTACACAAACACTTTTCAGTTAAGTCATAATTACTACATACATGATGACATCTTGCTGAAATCACTGGAAGTTAGTGATCCGTGTATGATCCATCACTAAATCAAATAGATATAGCTAACTAGCTATTGGCTATTATCATAATTTACATGGTTATAGCTTAACAGGAAATTCATAACATTAATGAATAAAAACCAGAGTTTGAATGAGTTTGAACCACGGCTTGAATAAAAAGTAGAACCTTTAGTACCTGCATGCAGCTGGTTCTTATGTAAGGCCTTAAAATCTTAGCTACAACGTGCATGCATTCAGTAAGTAGCTATCAGGCATTGGAACTATTGATATCATCAATTAATGTAACAGTTAATGCATGTTGATAATGCCTGATGGTCATAGATACATATGTAAAGTTAAATGTCACAAACCATCGTTAAATCTATCAACACAATAAAGAATTGTTATGAATCGTACATGTACGTATATAGCTATATGTATAGTTATGTGGATGGCTATGAAATACTCACTGGAACAATATTGGAATTTCCTTCAAATGTATTTATACAGTATAGGACAGAAATTTTCCTATAGAACTTCCTTACAATTACCCACTGATAAAGAAATTCTGCCCTATACTGTATCAGGAAATTCCTAGTGACTTGGGATTTATATCTGAGACTTGCATTCTCAGCTAAGTATGTATCATATACATGCGTACATATGAATGTAACACATATGTAGCTACTTATATGTAGCTACGTAGCTTCAAACAACTAACCACAAAAATAAGTAACCATGCATGCAATTAATCTTTAAAGGTATCGTTTCCGTGCTAGAAAATCATTTCATTTCTAAGAATTGAATTGTTAGTAAGAAAACTATGGGATATCTTTTCAATGGCAACAGTGCAAATAACATTTTCATAATGGACAAAAAACAATTCCCTGTTTACATAAAACTATATGGTTATGTAGGCCAGTGCTTGCATGCCTAAATACATTTTTCACACAAGGTAGTCAGATAATATCCTAATTATTAGCTAATAATTTCTTTCAGAATGTTCCACTTTACCAGTTTGATTTCCTTTCTGTTTAGCTTGCATCCACATTCTTGTGTTATCACAATATAATATATACTTGAGTGATTTTACAATGAGTGCAGTTGTTATGACTACAGCTGCATAGATTTACATAAGGACATAAGGATATCATTCAGTGTTTAGCTACTGTGGTTATGATATTCAGTAAATAAAATAGATAAGAATGTTGTTTGCACTTTCTGTGTGAAATAATATACGTATTAACTTATGGGTGAAATTAGAAAGTTTTTGTTTTATGTAATTAAACTTTGTTTAAGAGGGAGTTTAAAATTCACTCTAATTTTCATAGCAAGTAGCTAGATGTAAAATAGTTATGTAGCTCTATATTATATAACTTAAAATTTTATTTTTCATGCAATGTTTATTTGAAATGACTTGTATGTACACAATTAAGCTTAAGCAGATATTTTTCATATAGCTATATGTAATAGTTATAACACAGGCAAGAGTGCTTATATGCCTGAGGGCGAGTGCGTATATATCAGGCAAAGCACGAGTGCCTGTGTTTCAACTAATATGTTAGACTTCCGGCACTCTAAAATCTGCCCAAACGTTATGGCAATTCTTGGGTCTCTTTATATAGTAACAGGTACTCGTTGCGGTGATTGTGGAATCCTATTTTTATCGTTGTCATAACGTTTGTGTATGTTAGTGGTAGTGATTGTGGGTTTACCAAAAATTTATAAAACTGCAGGACTTATGATGGGCTGAAAATCACTTTAAATCACTTAATAAGGATAAGTGTTATAAATAAAATGATTAGAGTAGATTGATATACATGCAGTCGCGCAGTAAATAGATTATTTTTATCACACGAGAAACTCACCTCAAATGGCATCCTCTGACTTTTATTGGCTTAAGATAACAAATACAAACATTTTAGACTAGTAACAAAGTTTACTTTTGAGTTTACAAAATTAAAACCCACAATCAATATCATATTCATATGCATATCTCATTAACCCCTAGGTTAATGAGATACGCGCACCGATATCAGTGCGTATATCTCATTAACATTCCATAGCCTGTGCAATATCACATATATACACTGGCATTTCCCTTTGATCTGAGCTAGGTGTGAAAGTGTTACGTAGTTATATAACAGTTTAAAATGTGACCGGATTTGCGAAAATGTGCATTGTTCGCACATGTACAAGTATTTAGAAATACCGTTTTGAAATATTCAATTCGTAATATCTCGAGTCTGCTTTATGCTACTAACACACAATTCTCCACAAATCTGTAGTTGTACAAGATAATTAAGTGGGTCTACTGTTGAAAGGCTTGCTAGCTGAATTGCCCGCCATTTTAGATAGTTTTTAAACAGTACCACAAGTGATTATATAGGGGTGGTTGGTCAGGGGTGGTGGGGAGCCACGGCAGTGGCGGGGAAACACACGTCAAGTATTCACACTTCCAAATGGGCATATTTGTGCTGTAGATAGCACAAAAAGTAGCCAAATCAATGGATAGCATCACTAGGCAGTCGTGCGGCGAGTTACAGCCAGGTGGCTTTTCAGTGACAGCCACCAGAGCCAATTGAAGACACTACGGGCACCCGTGGACGTCTGACACACCCTAGAAAGCAGCCGCAGCAAAAGCAAACTGATGGCATCCATACACACATGCACTGTTAGTTTATTGATGTAGCTATCGAATGGTGGTGAAATCTGTGTTTCCATATTGTGTGCGAACTATGCACATTTTGCCAAATCTGGTCACAAATGTTCATTTCATGTGTATGCTTATAAAAGCCAACCAAATAGCTACACATATATATAGACATTACAGTTTGTTATTTACACCTGTAAAAATCTGTAGGTATGTACCAACCACACTATCCTGTATGTATGTATGTCATCTGCAGATCATGATAAAGATGGTTTGCTGATTCCAGCGGAGCCCCTAAGGTCATAGTCTCTTTGTTACAAACTTGAATATCCTCATCAGACCATCCCAACAAGTGTATATCATTACCAGCCAGCATGTTTACAAGTTGTTATTCAAATGGTGGTCTTGATCTTGGATCAGGATTCCTATGTGCAAAAATAGAGCTACTATTCCTTTATCATCTCTGCAAATTTCAGATCTACGTGCAGTACTACTGTATATTATTATAAATGTAACTGTTCACTTGTGTGTGATCGTGTGACTATACAGTAGACACATACCAACACTTAATCATTGTCCTGTAAATGGCTCTTGGACAACCAGGAGGAGGTGGCAGTCTGTATCTGCTTTCAATTTTCCTTATTGTCTTTAACAAGAACTTAATATGAACTTTTAATTATATGTAACTATAGCTACATAGCTATACACATGTACAGCTGAGTAGCTATACACAACCTACTTCATCAGTGTCCATTGTCTCAAAAGGACTATGTCCTAAACTCCATATCTCATACAACACACAACCGTAACCCCACACATCACTGTAGACTGAATATTTTCGATAATGTAATGAAATTATAGAATGTCAAACATAATTTTAAGCAGTTGGAACTGTTGTATGTCTTAGACAATTAAATGTAAGATCTGCATGGCTGTGTCTCAAGTTTTGGATACAAATATCTAGCTACTGAGCTATTGTGACTAATGAGAGAATATTTTAAGAGATGATGGGTATTACAATTTTTTGTACTTTGAACAGTTTCAAACAGATTGCTCTGGTGAAATGGGATGGTACTTGAATGGCCATATTGTGCATACATACTTAAAACATCAGTTTTGTCACATAAGGATTATCTGTAAGTACATCTGTGAACCTACGATCTTATTGTTGTGCATTATCCTTGTGAACATAGCAACATTTCAACACTTTATGTAATACACATAAGATTATAACTCAGAAGACACCGTATATGACAAAACATTCGAGGGGGAAAACTTTCGCAGTTTTCGCGGATTTTGTTCAATCGCAAATGTTTTACACTGAATAGTTTACTACATTAGGCATTCATTATTAAAATAAAGTTGCTACTGCGAAAGTTTTCCCGTGAATTTTTGTGTTTATTCTAACCACGAAAGTTTTCCCCCTCGAATGTTTTGTTGTATACGGTAATTCAGAATTGTAAAGTAGTGAATAGGCAGCTTATAGGCCTGAGTCAATGATGCTAATTTGCCTATCTTTTGCCTATCACATGCTCTTCATCTTCCCCATTATGCTTGTATTATGTGCAAAATTACCCTTAGAGATGTAAGTAAACCTGAGTGCTCCATAGAGTGTGTATCAATCTAGTTAATATTCTTCACTTACCCTGTATAGTAACAATTCACTGTCCCACTTCGTTGTCATGACAGCACTTACTGCCACCATCAACCTCTTGGTTGTGGTGGGGTTTGGCGGGTGTACAGGGATCTCAACTGCCAGGAGATAATCCTCCAAATATATTTCTCAATGTCTAATATTTCCATTTTTAATTGGGATCAGAAAACATTGGCTAAACTTATACATAACAAATCTTGGGCGTGGGGAAAAAAGCCTTTCAGCAATTAATTTACCCATAAAGGTTTTTTCCTAAGAGGCCACCTACTAGCAGTATCCTAGATGAGACCCTGTACTATCACATTCCTGCTATTAGGAATGGAGATGTTGCTTTAAGCAACAGTGACATAGCTGAGCTGTATCAATAACAAACGGCGGCGGCGGCGGCTTGTACAACACAACTACACTGGTCTGAGACAGTGGTGGCAGTTACTACTACCAGTCTGGACTCAGATAGCGGCGGCTGCTATTATCCACAACAGCTACACTGGCGGCAGCGGCGGCTGCTATTATCTAACACAACTAGCTAGTAGCAACACTGGTGGCGGCTTGTCTGAGATGGCGGCGACAGCTGCTATTATCCAACACAACTAGCTAATAGCTACACTTGCGGCTGGTACTGGTGTGAGACAGCGGCAACAGCTGCTATTATCCAACACAGCTACACTGATGGCGGCTGATACTGGTCTGAGATTACGGCAACAGCTGCTATTATCCAACATGGCTACACTGGAGATGGCTGGTACTGGTTTGAGATGACGGCGACGGCTACTATTATCCAACACAGCTCCGCTGGTGATGGCTGATACTGCTACAATTATTATTGCTTCTGTTGGAGTAAGGTAGATTACCTGTAGCTGAAATAACTAAGCATTGGCATGCATGCACACAAAGAAATTGTGTATTAGCTAAATTTTGGGAGTGGGTTTGGGTGGGAAGAATTCTTGCTATTGTGGCAGTCGAATCCACTGTACACACAGCACTCAAATTCACACATATGTACACGTGTTACTGTGCGCACCAATATTCCAATAATGGCCCATTGTCACATGAATGCGTTTCTGTGATCAACACCTTGCCTGATGGTAGACAACAACATGAGCAACATCGTTCCAACATTAACTTAGTTTAATTACATTAAACTTCATTTAATATTGTTCACTTACCCTGTATAGTAACAATTCACTGTGTCCCACTTCGTTGTCATGACAACACCTACTGCCACCATCAACCTCTTGGTTGTGGTGGGGTTTGGCGGGTGTACAGGGATCTCAACTGCCAAGGGATAATCCTCCAAATATATTTCTCAATGTCTAATATTTCCATTTTAAATTGGGATCAGAAAAAATTGGCTAAACTTTATACATAACAAATCTTGGGTGTGGGGAAAAAAGCCTTTCAGCAATTAATTTACCCATGAAGGTTTTTTCCTAAGAGGCCATAGAAAGGTATTGCTTGGCAGAAGGAAGATCTTTCCACCCAAGCATTTGTTAGTAAGATGAGAAACAAACAAACAAACAAATGGCAACTAACTGTGAACTACATAGCACACATAGTAATGGTATACATATGCAACTACGTAGGTATATCAGTTATAAACAGTTAGAATTATAAGTTGCTAACACAATGCTGGATGCATCTAGACATATGCACAGCCGGTTGGTATATTTAGTTTTATGAACCTCTACAATTTCCACATGAGTGGAGACAATTGGAAGAACCTTCCAAAATGTGAGGCCAGGTCAAAATTTAACCTGATATTGAATGCCATAGATGTTAGCTTGCTATATATTAGTGGTTGGCTTCAGTTAGTTAGGTGTTAACTAATCAGTTAAACAGTGCAACAAATGTAACATTTTAGTGTAGACCAATGTACAGGTGAAGGTAATTACCACTCTGCAAGGTGCTAAATAAACAATGACTCATGTCATTTAGGTGGCCCTTAATTTTGTCCTTTTTAATCGCTGATGTCCCAATGTTATAATTTGTATGAGTTGCACATAGTAGTGATATTTCCAACATTTACGAATACATAGCAACACACAGATGGCAGTAGTAATATTTACACCTACAGTGACAATAGATAACAGCAGCACAGGGGCGGAGGAAGCAATTTCACATTGGTCCGGCAAAATATAAGCAGCATGTGAAGTATTAAATAGGGTGGTCTTGGAGCATGCCTCCCAGGAAGATTGATGCTGATAAAAAAATTTTTTTGACATCTAACTACACACTATGTACATTATTACCTTATTTATGCCATATGCTGATTTGTCAAAGATTTGCATATTATTTATTTAACACGCATTATAATTAATTTTGGAGGCGCCTAATTCGGGATGAGATTTTCCGTAAAGAGAGGGACCGGTATTTGTTTTCAGTATTGTTATTATTACATTTAGAGCAATGGTTTTGCGCAAATAGTGGGTTTCTGCATAGATTATATGAATGGTTTCTGTAACTTTGGTCCAGCAGTTGCCAGGTCTGCCGGACCTGTTCCGGCGCCCCTGTCAGTAGTGTGTGCACATGGTGGCAGCGACATTCATACGGTGACGGCAACATTCATGAATAGAGATGCAATAAATTTCCAACATGTTAAACATACCAGTGACACTATTTACCCACGATGACAGCAGCATTTAAATATATGGTGCAGCAGTGGCATAAAAACAAAAGGTACAAGAAAAGGTGGCAACCTTTATATAGCATGGCAGAAACTGTCTATGTAAAAGCTCTGAAGCTGTGAGCAGATTTAGGCGTAAGACTCGATCAACAGTGTAATTTAATGTTGACATGGGGAAAGCTCACTGATGTCCCAATGATCAGGAGTGGTCTGTGTAGTACGTAAGGATGGGGAAATGCTTAACCAATAGGTAGCGCTGAGCGGTATTGATATTTTCACAGACAGTACGGATTTGCTTGAAATACTGCGGTGTAACTAAATCATTACAGTATATGTAAATGGTCCTAAAGACTATTATCACGAGATTCACTACTCTTTTAAAGAGATGTGGTGCTGTACAAGGGAGTTGATACAGTTCTTGCCTTTAGTACAGCTACGTATAATAATATTTACAATCTTAAAAAGAATTGTTCAAGGAGGAATATTGTGAAATATCTGTACTTCACAGTACTGCGGTATTCAAAAATTTGACGGTATAAGAAAATAATATTGCGGTATGATTACAAAGCCAGTATATTGCTCAGCACTACCAGTAGGTACGTAGGGTCAGCTTGCATTAGGGATGCCACAACATAAAATGTTTTGTCATGTCTTGGAGAATTATGTCACAACATGTGTATCACAATGCTTTCTTTTATGCCTCGCTAATCAGCACAATTTACATTAATGGTAGGCATTTTCTTGTATTCTGTCAACAATACCGTATATTGCAAATCGTTCGAGGTGGAAAAGTTTCGCGGATGGACAAGGTACTTCAAATTTGCTGGAAAACTTTCACGGTTCGTTCGCCCTGGTCAAAATGTGCTCACAATCAACCGTGATATTCCCTAGAACAAAAAAGTTTAGCTGGAAAAGTTTCGCAGTCACCAATTAATCCGCAAAAATCGCGAAACTTTTCCAACTCGAACGATTTGCAATATACGGTATTTAACGACGATAATTTTAACAGCAATGTTTGTTCATTTGCTATAGAGCTTTTAAATCAATAAAACTGTGCAATTTTAAGAGTTGTCTGTCATGGCATAAAGCAACCTATGTCAAATCGTATCGTGGAATTGTGCGTCACATGTCATACGCACGCATGGCACAACTACAGTGGAGACTTTAACAGTTGAGGAGTAATCTGACAAATGTCAGACAAGTGTGGAGGTTGGCCAATATTGTTGTGCTTTGATCTGACATAATACCTGGAGATAATAACAAACAGCAAGGTAACCACACTCCAAAGGGAGAAACTCCTCCTTGGGTTGGTATGTGGTATCTCCTAGCAACCAGGTGTAATATATTTATAGGATACATGCATAAACAATGGCTTATGCATGTGACACCCACCTATATATACGTAGTTAAGGCAATAACCGTGATAATCGTGATATTTTTGCTTCATAATAATCGTATGCCAAAATATCAATATCACCCATCCCTACTCAGTAATAAGAGAATAATTAATATGTTGATCATGCTTATTTGTGTTTATGTAGGGGAAAAGCATATGACCATCAACATCCATAACCTACTGCATTTACCTGACGTAGTCAGGAATTTAGGTCCATGCACTATGGTCTAATTCCTGCTTCCCCTTTGAAGCAGCAAATGGAGAACTAAAACTTTTTCATGGTTCTCAGTCAGTAGAAAAACAGGTTAGCCTAAGTAGTACTCATGAATCTATTTTATTTAAATTTACAGGTAATCAGACACATTAGTGAATACCAAAAATTACCTTCACATGCACAAGAAACTTTGGAACCAGGAAGCAAAGAGGAATCACTTTTTAAAAGCATGAGCTATTCAGAAAGGTATGGAATGGATTGATTGGTCAGTTGTTTAGCTATGTAAATCCATGTAGCAGAAGTAGAATAGATTGCCTGAAAAATTCTGTCAATGGGAAACCATACAGTGGAAACCTTTCAGATGATAAAATCACTTTGCTATCAAATTATAACATCACTGATTACAATGCTATATTTTATCCATGTATTATTTACATACTTTGCTTGTAGTGCTTTAGAGACTGAAGCAATACCAACTGACTCTATTATTGAGAAATGTATGGATATGACATCAGAACTTGGACTGGTCTTTGTCAGCCAATTTCCGAATAGAGTTGAAGTTGAATAATATAAACAGTATACATACGTACATACACATATTATATACAGTGTACGTAGCTATAAACTACATTATCTTTTGCAAACTGTACAAATTGAAAATTATATAAAACCAATAATATAGCAGCTAATTCAAATCCAAAAATCATTTTTAAATCCGCGTTTGATTATACTTTGCACGATTATACTGTTTCGAGTTATCCGCACCGGTTCCTTGATCAGTGTACTTATCGTTCTTTGGAGGTGTTTAAGAGGTCTTATAGGGGAAGGATTTCTAACATCTGGAACAGTCTCCAATCAGATCTGCTGGCTACTTCTAGACCTTCCTGGTCTTCCTGCTGCTGACCACTACAACGTTTATGCACTGTTTATTTATGACATTGATTATAATGTGTATTGATTACAATGTGTACATCCCTCTGTTATTTACTGTATAAAAAATGTACATCTAGATAATATTCATAGTAGCAATAGTAAAACACAATCATATACTGTACACAACAGAACATTTGAGGGAGAAAACTTTCACAGTTTTGTAACCGCGAATGTTTCCCATCGAATAGTTCACTACATCAGGCATTCGTTATTAAAAGAAGCTGCTACTGTGAAAGTTTTCCCATTTTTATTCAAATTGTATAAGTTTTCATCCTCGAATGTTTTGTCGTATATGGTTCATACGTACGTGTGTATATATATATATACATACTATGATGAAGCCATACATCAAAGGAATTCCAAGGTGTATATACACCTACTAGCGTGCATCATAGTATAGCACACATACGACCCTTGTCCTCGGTCATAGAACGTTTACCATGATAAAACCCTCACCCTTTGGGCTCGGGGTTTATCATGGCAAACTTCCTCTGACCTCAGACTCAAAAACAGCCGCTTGCACATGTGACAAAATTAGTATAATTATGTGTTCCAGTTAATGCTATTAACAGACACTGTGTTTTGCATGTTCTTAACCTAAAACATAACTTAGACAATAGATTTCGATGTTTTTTACTATAATTCAGCTGCTTTGTCATGTTAACACTCTTGTTAACAAGCGCCTGTAAAACATAATTAAGAAGGCGCCTGTAATGCCGTTTTATATTATAATGAAGATTTATACTGGCTTGATATCACCATAGGTTATAAAAGGGGCGCATTTGCGCCCTTTTTATAATCTATGGTGCTACACATCATGGGAATGATACACATCAGGACTATACTAATTACTTATTAGAAACCAACTTGGATACAGACGCGTTCGTTCACACTGTCCATACTTCCGTAATCGCCATCCTCTTCACCATCTCAGCTTCCATCTTACGGTTTTTGTTATTATTTCATCTTTAAGCGCCACACTGCGCTTAAACCGTTTACAAGAGCACCTCTACTACGCATGCGTGTAAAGTCAAATGAGGCGGGACATATGAGCGGGATAAATCGAAGACAACGAAAAAAGAATGTGAGTCAGACTATAAAGGCTCGTTCCCGAAGGCGCATCTGTTTCGCTGAGGTCTGGAATTTCTACTGATTCCACGCCACCTCTACCTATGCCTCTACATACGTAGATAGAAATTAGTTACACATGTTGCATTTATCCTAGTACTGTATGCGTGGTCTATTCATAGCATAGCATCTGTATAGCTATGCAGGGTCTGTTAAGGCGCCCAGTCGCCCAGGTATATAACAAACAAGTAAATCAGAATTTTTCCTAATAGAACGTACTTTATATGGGTATGCGTCATCAATGATAATTGAAGATTTGATATAATACTATGCGTTGAATGTTACAAATGTTCCATATTTTTACTGATACTTGTAAGAGTAATAGCACGGGTGTGAACATTACAAAATATCCGTTTAGCGAGGTTTTCGCGAATTTCTCGAAAATTAATATCCTCAAATTTTACTTAAAGAGTACAATATGGTGAGTAATGTATTCGCGAAAACTTTACTAAAGCCTAATCAACGAAAATTTTATACCTCAAAAATATCTAGCTATACTCTAATTAAACAGTCTTTAGAAATTTTCAATGCAACATAGCATAATAGCTAGGTAAATAAAATCAACTACGTATAGCACATAATTTGGTCAGACATTTTGATTTGGAAAATATTGCATCTTGGACTATTATAATCTTATACAGTAAATTTTGTTTGCATTAATTCCTTATAAAAATTATTATGAGATCCTCACTTTAGGTCTACTTCTGCTGTTGGGATCTATTGAAATCAATAGCTTGTGTTTATGAATGTTAACAGTAGTGAGGGGTTTGACTGTTATAGAGCTCAAATCTTGAGCAAAGCTGTGTTATAACACAACAGGGAACCTTTAGGGGAGGGGATTCTATATCAATATTGTAGATTAACTTGTGAACGTTCTATTAGGTTATTTTACTGTAACTGACTGCATTAATAGAATATTTAACTGCTTAATGTTGGGATGGAGATATTTGCAAACTTCAGGCCTAAAAATGAATCCCACAAGTAAATGCGCATGTCACTTAACGTATACTTTTGTAATCCTTTAAAGGCAGACAGGCCATATATAAGGCAACTGGTATATATCATGGCTTGCTGTGGTATACCGTATGGCGCAAAATTTTGACGGGGGAATATTGACAAATTTGACAAAATTTTAGCAATTCGTCATTTTACCATTCAATTTTTCTTCCAATAGCTGTTTGCATGTAAGGCTAATACAATTCATCAAAATTTTGTGCTATACGGTATCAGTTATATACCACAGCTCAAGGCTTTGATGTTGCCCATGCAAAGTGTTACTTATCTTAAAGAAATTATGACAGAAATTGTAATCTTAAATATTCCTATTGCATACCCTAATATGTAAATATGTGATGGTTTTAATAGTGATGAAAAAATTATCATCATCACTTATCATATATGGCCCAATTGTGCACACGTTGTTGCTAAACAGTATATATTTGCATGTGTATGTAGCTACAAAGGCTGCTAAAAAACTTTTAAGAGTGTTGATAAAGTGTTGTAGTATAACTGCAAGTGTCTATATTTACTGTATGTTTGCGTAGAAAGTATATTAATTTTAGTGATCTGTGACTATCCTCAAGCATGTGAAGCATTGAATTTGTCATAACTTTTATAATTTTGTCGCTCGAGTCATATATTTGTTGAATACACCTAGTAACCGCAGTTTATATTACTCATATAATATGTTACGTGTTTCAACATAGTCTATCCATTCAAGCATATACATGAAATTGAAAGGTGGAAAAAATATGGGTCACACATTGATAATGTTATCAAGAAAGTATATTACTGAAGGGGTTTATTTCCAGATTCACATAGTTTTATTTAAGTATAGTAGAGCTGAAACAGATATCCGAATTTTTAGGATATCCATTTGAATTCCACTATCCGGATCCTGATCTGGAACCTTCAGGATAGCAGCTAATTATTTCAAGCAGCTTTGAAATATATATTTTGAATTATCAAAGTATCTAAGAGTGTTTCAAATTAACATCAGTACTGTAAAAATATGCTTAAGGTACATACTTTATTGGGTGAGCTTAAAGCACCTTAAGCATATCACAATACATTTAAATGGTTGAAAATAGAAAACTGATGATGTCACTATCCGTAGGATATCTGTGAAGTATTAGGATCAGGATGTCCGGATAGTACGGTACAGCTCAGTTTAAACTTAACACTCGCGTGTACCATACTTGCGTGTTTGCCATTGATTTTTGCATATACTCGCAAGTTGCTCGCGAACGAAATCACACGCGAGCGCATGAGAATAATCCAATTTATTCACAAGCAAATTTGGTAAATGCGAACCTCGTCACAAGCATAAACAAGAGCCTCGAGACGTCTCTCGACACACACCTTACTTGTAAGTTATTCGCAATGCACATACACTTATGCCTTACACTTCTGAAGGGACAATTCCAACATGGCGAGGCTAAGTATGGAGTCTAGATAGCCGGCGAAACATCGCCCTTCACAATAATTACTGTCTTACCTCTTATTCAATCAGCTGTAGGTGTTATCCTTGACTCCAAAAACGCTGCAACTGCTAGCTAACAAATGTTGCACGTGTTACTACCGTCCAAAAATAATAGAAACTATTCTGAGCACGTGCTACCACTTATACGTAATAAGCGCCATCGCTGGGACCTTATACGTGGTACTGTGTCTGTATTAAATAGGTAGCTACGTAGTGTATGATGACCAGCTGTAGTTAAACAGTTTGGACGCTTATACTTCATGTAATGTGCGCTAAAACAGCGTATGAGCTGGATTCAGTAGTGGCGAGGCACGAGAGGATAAACTACATGCGTGTTTGCTCGCGTGCTATAGAGCACGTAATGTGATACGTGCGTACGTAGCTCGCGAGTAAAGTAGCACGTCACGAGCGTATCACTCGTCTGGAGGATCGAATAGCATCACTCGAACTGTGCGCTTGCGCACAACTCGCGAGTTTCACGCCAAATCTCTCGAGTGACTCTACTAGCACACGCGTGAAAATGTCAAGTTTAAACTGAGCTGTGCCGTAAATTCACTATCCGTTTCAGCCCTAAAGTATAATACAGTATAGACCTATCCATGCACCACAAGCACTCTATATTAGGACTAGTCACCAATATGTGAGTACCGTATAGCGGGTTTTTAATGCGGGCACAAACAATCGTGAAAATAAATAGTTGCAACACAAAATATTGCGATTCAACTCATTCGCAGGATTAAATTTCTTGCAAAGATTTTAATATCCCGTATACCACGCCGCACCTTAATCGTTGGATTAGCTGCGAAATAGCTTGTCTCTAATACGAAACGCGTTCTCCATTGCTCGCTCAGGTAGCCACGTAGTCTTAGCGTATAAACATATCATTGCGTGCGCCGTGCTGCTTACTTGTCTCGGGACTATTCGAGACGAAATCTCGGGCCATTGCTTTCCCGTGCACTTGCGAAACAGATTTATTTGTAGTGCATTGTTGCACTTGTTTTATTTGTCTGTTAATTCATCGAAATTCCATAGCATAGCTATTTACGTACGATATATGGACAACGGAACCCGGCCGGCTTCAGTAGCTACATGGATGAAGGGACGCCGACGAATACGGCAATAGAATCACAGATTTAAAACTCCTGAAATATATACCTTTAAGCCATGCAGTTTACCTCAGAAACTAAGTGATAATTATTACGAGACAATAAAGTCACGAAATAAAAATTCTTGCGGATTTTAATATTGCGAATTAGGCATGTCGCAATATTAAAATCCTCGTAACAAAAACCCGCTATACGGTATATTATATACGTTTGTTAGTGAAGGTACTACCTACATGTACCATTTGTACTCTAATAAAAACCAGTCTTGATTACATAAGCCAGGTGACCCACATAACCCGGGTTGAACTAACTCAGTTTCAACCCTGGTATGTATATGTATATGACATTCATTTTCAGCAGTTAGTAACATAGTTTCCCCGGTGTGTAAACAATTTATTTTCTAAATGTGCTTAAAATCCCCAAGTCAAGCTAAGCAAGTTGATGTTTTATCATCTGTGTAAGTTATACGTTAATCAACTGCTATTCAATTATGGTAATAGTATTTAATAACCCTTTGAAGCGCAACTTAATTTTAACAGGAGGAATGCGACTTAAGTATATTAAATGCCAAGTATCAGTCACCATGCAGGGAAAGCAGATATGCTATTCTGCTAATACTATATAATTATGAAACGAAAGCCAGCTAAACAATCTATCAAATTATCTAAAAACTTCTGGTATATATAAAAGATACTTGCTATGAAGCGATGAAGCTAGCTGTCGCCTTCTTCTTCACCTGTAAACATCTCCGTTTGCGATTTTCTAGTCAGCCATTTATCATCACGTGATCTTTTATATATCATTTGAATTGGCAGCACGTGACGAGTAAAATGACGTCAAGTATTTGTTGCTGTGACGAAGTATGGCAAAGATACAGCCGACTTTGTAAAGACGGGTAACAGAAAAGTTGAATAATGGTGAAGATTATTGAAGCTATTGTTTCATTGGAGCTTCTTCACAAAAGGTGGATTCATCGGACCCATCAATAAATGGTACCATTTTGAACAGTATTTCACGGCAAGTAAAATAGAAGAATTTATACAACTAATACTTCTTCTGTTGTATCGATTTATACATAGGCATGCGTTATTGCCACTACACGGGCCCTTGCGCTTTGAATGGTTAATGACATCACGAGTAAGTTATGTGGGCAATTGCAAAGACTCATCACTAAGGGACACATAGCAACACATACAAATTTCAGCACTTTTGGTGATAAAACTTTTTAAAAGTAGTATAGAGTTGAAATTCTTACTGTAACACTATAGGCTAGTCTTTTATATAAGCTTTGCTACCCACACAGCATGTACACCTTGAAAACTAAAACGTTCCATATTGTTAGCAAATAGTAATGTACAGCTGGTTAAACGGCTTTTACTGTGAAACGAATGGCTAACACAGCATTACCTTGCTCTTTGGAAGTTACTCACAACGCGCTTCGTTATTAAGGCCACACTCATCAACAACATCAATAAGCAAGTGTCATATAAAGAAACTGAAAAGCAGTAAGACTTGTTTGATTGGTTATTCAGTTTTTAATAGCCTGGGGAGCGGACATACACACACACACCACAGACAAAAGCAATTTCAAGAAACCAGGTGTATGTGGCCGGCGCACGTCTGGTTCAAAAAGTCTTCAGGTTTGTAATATTCTCTAATATAGCAGTCACAGGTAATATTACTGATCTTTGTATCGATTTAGTTGTGGGTTTTTAAATAAATATAATCCAGGTCAGTGGATTATACAAAAGTATCACTGTCTAATTAACTTTTCACCATTGTAATCAATTAATGCTGGAAGTGGGAAATAAATGCCTAGTCTCCTAAAAAGCTCTATATTAGCCTTTAAATGATGGGTCTAGATGCTGAAAAAATAAGTACGTAGATTCTGGTGTTATAACATGACAAGCGTCCGAGCCAAAATGTATTACTTCAATAATTTTCATGTGTCCAAGCACTATTTAATCCTTATTTCAAGTCCTGTAAAAACTACATGATCACACATTATAGTTTGCCAAGGCCTTACACCTTTTTAATTATGTGATCCAGAATTGTCTGTTCATTTCACCAAGTGAATGTTTTATTAGGATATATGTACATACTATGCATTAGCCACCGTTAGTTGAATTTACTTATTAACTATATCATACCCGATAGCTAATTAGCATGTATCTAATTGCAGGTAGCAATGATAACAAGCTGGCAATGATCATTTTTGAATACATATAGAGCTTAAGTTGACGAAACTATGGGAAACTATGGAACATAGCTACGTAATATTTAGTTAGTTTATTTTGTATTATGTACGTATGTATATTGCGTGCTTCAAATTTACAAGTAATTATGCATTTTTTGTATACATATGTTTTATACATATTGAAAATCAAACATTGTTACTGATATATGTATCAAGACTCACGATAGTGAGTCGCGAGGCCAAGAAGAAGCACAGCAACGCGACCACTGAGTGAGTTATTTACACGTAGCACCGCCCTCAAACTCGCAAACGCTCTAGCTAAGCCGCCATTAAAGCTATCGCTTAGTTATTACCGACCCACAACGTTCTTACTATATAGAATCAACAAACCAAGAATGGAGGAAATAGGCGCCACCATTCCTAAGTACCAGCCATTGCGAGATTTATGGCGCCCGTTGTGCGACTATGCACGACGAACCATCCTTTCCCGCCCAATTCGCCCGTTTACTAGACAATTAGTACCTTCATTGTTTGAAGAATCAATATCCCAAACTTCGTAGAAATCTATTCAGCCATTCTTCCGATACAGCCTTATAAATGCCTTCCTGTGACCACAAAAATTTTTACACGGCAGTCATTTTTTTTTTCTTTTTTTCTTTCTTTCTTTCTTTCTTTGTTTCTTTCTTTCATTTTCATCGCACACTTTTTTCGTGGGCTTGCGGGAGCTTTCGTGAACCCCGGAAGTTTTTTTCAAACTCCCTTTTTATACATTCACTTGTTTGTCTAATAACTTACTCGTTTCTTCATGGATTTCAGCCAAATTTGTATCAGCACTTCTCCTATGTATGCTCTACCTGTCATACTATTATCAGTCTGAAGTAAACACTTGAATGTATTTGAGAAGGGCTATTATACTGCAGGTTGATAGTTGTCATAACTTGGACCCCCTTCAAATGATTTGCATAAACTTTCAGATACACAATCTATATTGATGTATCATTCTGTAGTGAAAGTTAAAAACTAATCTCGGTCTTGAGTTTTTCAAAATTAAGCTTCAAAGTTTAATTTACAATATTGTGTGCTAGGTAAGTACAAGTTATGCCCATGCAGTACTTCTTGCTGCTTGCTAGTAATAACATCTGTTTACAACATCCTGCAAGGTGTAATAAAAAGTGTGAAACCACTCAGAAGCAATTAGTTTTTAGCTGACTTCTTGAATGACACTAGAAACATTTTTCATAATCTCGGGCTTGAGTTTTTCAAAATTAAACTTCAAAGTTTAATTTGCAATATTGTGTGCTAGGCAAGTACAAGTTATGTCCATGCAGTACTTCTCTGCTGCTTCAGGGGCGTGGCCAGCCATTTCTTGATGGTCGGGCAATGGTTCAAGCATGTAACTAAGTATATTGTTATATATTAATGCATACATATGCCCACTTTCATGTGAGCATTTACTTCCTTTGAAAAGTGTATGCACACTATCCTAGCTATGATGTAATGTATAACAAATGCTGCTGCATGAAGCTATAGGTACTCGATCATAAGATCCAGGAAACTATCCAGCGATGATCACGACTATACCAGCTCACGTGCCTCTGGATTACTTGAATGGGCATCTACTAGACATTGAAAATATAGCTATATCAGTAATATAATGTTTGAAATAATGTAGCTAACCACACAAGATGGCATGTATACATAAGGCCAACAGTAAGGAGGCACCCTGTTTTCACACAAGTCCTTAATTTTATAACCTGGGTGTTGGGACACGTTTATACATGCATAATTGACCTTGATATCCAGCTGTCTCAAAGCTCCAGTCTGCATGCATGTCGAAGGCTGGAGGGTTCATCAGTAATTCTTCTATATGACCCTTGTAAATCAGTGGACAGTCATTGGGCTCACCTGGTCAGGTACTTCGGCATGTACAAACCATTCAATTGCATGTCTTGTATCATAAAATACCTACGGTACCTGCTCACAAAACATGAATCAGGTGGGGCGACAATGGTGATCCACTATGGCACATCATTGCAGTCCACCATATTTGCGACTCCATTTTAATATCATTAAACTAATGGATCACGTGACCTTACTTTTGTCACACGACTTGTCACCAGCGTAATAACACTGCCGATACCACTCCTCTCAGTGCATGTTAAAAGAAGTAACGTTGATTTTACAATAGCTACATTATATATATTTTAAATCTTGATGGTGGGGCACAGATCAGTGACGTTCGGGCAAATGCCCCACCATGCCCACCCCTAGCTACGCCTCTGCTGCTTGCTAGTAATAACATCTGTTTATGCTTCCAAAAAAGTAGTGATATGCTAAACAAAAACACCCTGGGTGTAAAAAAAGTGCGAGGCCAATCAGAAGCAGCACTGCAAACAGATGCGACCAAAAACTTTGATATCAGTTGAGGCCAAGAAGTTACTTATCAAATTTTTTTTAACTACTTGAATGACATACAATGGTTTACAGTATATTTTCACAAATATGATTGGCTTTGTCACTTGGCCACCTTTTTCACACCATCATTATTAATAAAGGTGGCCAAGTGACAAAGCCAATCATATTTGTGAAAATATGCTGTAAACCATTGTATGTCATTCAAGTAGTTAAAAAAAATTTGATAAGTAACTTCTTGGCCTCAACTGATATCAAAGTTTTTGGTCGCATCTGTTTGCAGTGCTGCTTCTGATTGGCCTCGCACTTTTTTTACACCCAGGGTGTTTTTGTTTAGCATATATATTACAGCACCAAAAGGACGAAATAGCATGGTGGATAATAGTATAGTATGCATATGGTTGCTGAATAGTACAAGAAATTTGACATTTACTGCATGTCTGAATAGCACAGGAAATTTGAAAGTTCCTGTATTACTGAGTAGTACAGGAAATTTGATATTTAATGTATATCTAAATTAGTACAGGAAATTTTATATTTACTGCATGTCTGAATAGCACAGGAAATTTGAAATTTCCTGAACAAGCTTTCATGTTATTAGTACACACCATATGTGAGATATCAGGACAGATACAGTTCACATCAGCTTTCATGTTATTAGTACACACCATATGTGAGATATCAGGACAGATATACAGTTCACATCAGCTTTCATGTTACTAGGAAATGACCAGAAACGTGTCCTGTGCTGTTAGGAAATGCAAGGAGGAAATGTGAAATTTTGGGGAAAAGTACAGGTCAATGTTCCATGGTGTGACCTGCTAATTTAGTATGCATTTCCTGCCTCAGGACACGTGAATATTTTTCCAGTGTAGTGAGGGCTGTGAGGCCAAGTTAGGCTGAGCAGCCACGGTTGGTTACCATAGGTAGTTAGGGTTAGGAATAGGGCCGGATTAGGCAATGGTTAGGATTAGCTAATATATATCTAGTGTAAATGACTATTATATAGGGTGTCTAGAATCAGTAGAATGGAATGGTGGAATGGAACACTGGAATGGAATACTGGAATGAATAACCTGTGCTAAAAAGCCTTTTAAAGCCATTACTTTAATGCTATTCAACAATACATGAACTTACATGACAGTCATGTACATACAGTACATATGTAGATAATATCAATAATAATTATTATGGACTATTGATATCTTTTACACCTATAGCTAGTCATTTATGTACATATATAATATTATAATTATTTATACTACTTGAATGGTATACAATAGTTTATAGTATATGTGACCCGGCATGAGAAAACCGGGCTTATGTACACAAAATACACCTATTCATATTATAGTTTGTATCTTCATCACTGTAAAAGATTTACAAAATCTGTAAACTGCATTAGATTCCCTATGAAATGCTGCATAAATGGTGAAAATTGTGCTGATCTCCCATAATAATATTATGTATACATAAAGTTATTGAATTTTAAAATCCAAAAATATGGTCAAATTTCATGTGCACATAAGCCCTATTTTCTCATGCCGGGTCACATATTTTCACAACTATGATTGGTTTTGTCACTTGGCCACCTTTATTAATAATGATGGTGTGAAAAAGGTGGCCAAATGACAAAGCCAATCATACATGTAGTTGTGAAAACATGCTATATATATTAAATAAACTATTGTATATAATTATGTAACCGGATTTTGGAAAACAGACCATATTGGGAAAAATTTTCACGAATGCCCAGTATTGCCATTATTCACGAGGAAAATTTTCACGAATGCATGGCTGTTACTAACACTGCTACACTTACTTCAGCAATTTCACAGGGAAAATTTTCACAAATTAAGCTCAATTCACAAAATTCGTGAAATTTTCCCCCCTCAAAAATAACCCGCTCTGCGGTAGTTAGTCTTACTGCGTATAAGTTTTAATGTTATGTAGCAAGTTATTAGTTCATGTACAACATTATCTTAGATGTGTATGTACAATAAAGCAGGAGGTACCAAAAACTATATTAACTATGTAGCTATGTCATTTTAACAGCCTACGCTACAAATCAAGCAAATCATTGTTTATTCATGTGTATTGTATGAATGTTAGTTGCATGTATGACAATATGGCTAGTTATTTCAATACTTTATCCTTAATTTGTTCAGCAACACTGGGAAGATCATTTTCATACAGTGCATCAATCAGTTTAGAGTAACTAGCACTGGTGTCAGTTTCCAACCATTTTATAAGCATATCAAGACACTTATCATTGTTAGGTTTAGTCGAAGACTCAATGCTCTTAACATCTTCAGGTTCAAGTAATTCATTATGCCATTATCCTCCAATATGTTGTTAAGCAACTGGTGATTCGTGACAGCACTCTGTGTGTTGGTTTTTCCTTCAATTTGACTAAAAAGTAATTGTCAAACATAAAGCAAATCTATGCATGCATACATACACATTAGCAGAATGTAAATGCATGCTTTTACGATGAAAGATATCTAGGACCTTAAAACACAATAATTTACTATATATATTACCTACGTAACTATCACTTGATTAACAATACAGCTAGCTAGCTAGCTACGTAATAGCCACTGCTATACTGCTACTATAATAGGTAATAGGTAATATTATCCTAAAGGAGGGATTAAATCATAGCTACTAGTTAAATGTATGCTATGATAATCATTTAGGCAACAAGTAGATAGCTAGCTATATAGCTATAGCTATAGGTTGTAAATAATTCAAGTTATTAATCTGGATTAACTTACATTAGCTAGCTACATCCTATGAGATACATAACTATAGCTATGCTATGTAGCTACCACTGTTTTTGTTATGTATGTAGTTAAAGGCTGACAAGTAGCACTTAGGGGCCTGGGGCAAAAGAAGAAATCTGGGGCCCTTGTATAAAATATTTCCCTCTCTTGGCTCCCCTGATGTAAGTAGTTACAGGTGAATAGCTGGCTGGCTATAACTTAGAACAGATACTATACAACAGTAGTTTATAAACATACCATCCTTAGTAAATGTAGAAGTAGTGTCTACTATTGGCACTGGTTTAACTGATGATGGTTGAGGTACAAGTAGTGATGGTTGAGGTTCAACTGCAGCAGCTAGAGGTTCAACTCTCGGTGGCAATGGTTTAAGTGGTGGTTGAGGTTCAACTGACTGTACTGATGTAATTGCTCCTAATAATATATTAAATACTAATGTGCAATGTACACCATAGCTATAATAGTTTACAGTGCTTTATAGTTAATAATTCCCAGACACTTAAACACAACTACATATGTACAGTAGTTACATACATACAAGGTGTAATATTTATACACTCACAAATTTGCAAGACTTAACCAAAATTAGATATAAAACTTTACAAACTCATTGGGCATATTCAGACGGAATCAAACTAATGCTTCATCAATAATAAATACTCGATAAAAGTACAGGCACTCATGATCATACTAATGATAAATCTACACCCGCAGACGAAGGTATTACTATAGTATTTCTTTGCTCAAGGCTAATGGTTAGCTAAGTACCTAGATGTAGCTATCATTTTAAAAGTACTGCATTATTTAATGCACACTACAAGTAGGCTTGTCAGCATTTTGAATACACAGATATAATTTGCAAACAGAAACGTAATGAAATTCATGATTTTATGTGATGAAAGATAATTTTACTAACAGAATTATCTATTCCGTTATAATCATTCCGTATTCTGCGTTAAAAGGTTATAGTGTTCCAGCTATAGCTATTTACCTGCAAAATTAAATTTAGACTCCGAGCATAAAATTTAAGCTGATAGCTACGTATTTCCAAATAGCTTTTTTAGTAACTAGTTAGCTAGCTATGTACGTATACAATACAAGTAGCTAAATTTCTCACTAGCAATAGCACTATTCCCTAGTGCCCTTTGAATTTCCTCCTTAATTGTTTGGGCTAGCTTTCCTAAAGGAATACTACCATAAGATTCCATTGCTGATAATAGAATATCGAAAGATTCATTGTCTCCACACTGAGTCTCTACTGTAGGCTTAATCACATTGTCTAGGAAGTAAGTAGCTGCTTTAGCTTCTGTTATCTGTGAATCCACTTCCCCTTTACGATTACCAGGTAGTAGTTGACACAAATTTGAAACAAATGTGGGATCTTTCATTGGCAATAATCGTACCAGTTGTGGGTAAAATTTACGATAAATTTCACTGAGATCTGTAGCTGTACAATCACAATAATGTTATCATTAGCAGAAATAGTTTGTTAATGGTTTTATAATGTTAAAAACTATTATATAATCTTAATATTCATAAGTAGATGATTAATTCAGCTAGTAGTGCTTAATACCGTATAGCGGGCTTTATTTTGTGATGCACAATATTTTTGGATCATTGATTTTTAGTCTAGCAGTAATATTATTTGCTATTGTGAACTGCGTGACAGCTACATAGAAAAGTTCATTGGTATATTTGTACATATCTCAGTTTAAAGTTTGCTAGCTTGCGATTCCTCGAATAAACTAGAAAAATTAGGACCTTGCAAATAAAACCTGTTATACAGAATGTCTGTGTGGGTTGTGCTTTATTGCAATCAGAGGGATAGCTAATATAGAACATTGCTTTATTATGATTGGAGGGATAATCTAGCACACTGTGCACATTATGAATAATATAGCACATTTTAATGGTGGACTTGGATGGCTTCATGCAATAAATATAATTGAAATAATAGTTATACGCATACACCGTTAAGTCTACGAAATTTATAAACCCGAAGGCCCGAGGATAGAGTGCACGAACGTAGCAAGGGCACTACTAAAGGCCTGAGGGTTTATAAATTTCGTAGACTCCACAGTGGATGCGTATATATGATAGTTTTTTACTCTATTTACGATAGTCTTACTATGATTTGTCATTTCGACCAACAGCCCTGAGAAGAGGTCGAGTAAAATCTAGGCCACGTAATACGTACTTAAGCGTCGGCATGTAAATTCATATATAAAGTAGTCATCACAACAAACAAATCAATATGCATGGTTCTCAGCGTGGCCGAACTAACAAAGTCTTTGTGAAAACTTATTGTTAAAGAGTAAGCCAATATTTTATTGGTCGTTCTTTTCAACTGTAAATAATGATACATGCTTATACTGCTACTATAGGTAATACTGTAGCTAATACTAGACAGATGTTTCAACATCGTGGGGCGAGCCTTCGCGAAGTTATAGCCTGGCTATATATAGTTTAAAAGTAAGGTCACATGACCTTCGTGTAAAATTTAAGTGATGAAAATGGAATGACTCCTTCAATAATCACAAGTGACAAGATCAGTGACTGGTGATGCTGATAATTGTCTATAGTCTCTATGATGAAGCACACTCTATAGTTACATGACTCTTGCATAATTACATTAGCTATTGATGTATAGAACTTTGTATTAAATTAGTGCAATTAGTCTGCTTTGTTAATTAAAGCATCTTGTCTCTATGCATAAGCCTATATGCATATAAGCGCATATAACTGTTTATAACAAGCGCTTATATAATGGCGCTTAGATTGGAAATATTATCGCCAAAACTTTATTTCTTTGCCAGTCGTGAGTAGCAATATATCTATAGACCTTGTGACAGGTGTTAGGGTTAGGGTTACCCTAAATGAGGGATTAACTAATTAAATGTATACTATGATAATCATTTAGGCAAGAAGTAGATAGCTAGCTATATAGCTATAGCTATAGGTTATAAATAATTCAAGTTATCAAGACTCACGATAGTGAGTCGTGAGGCCAAAAAGAAGCGCAGCAACGCGACCACTGTAGGGAGTTATTTACACGTAGCACTGCCCTCAAACTCACAAACGCTCTAGCTAAGCCGCCATTAAAGCTATCGCTTAGTTATTACCGACCCACAACGTTCTTACTATATAGAATCAACAAACCGAGAATGGAGGAAATAGGCGCCACCATTACTAAGTACCAGCCATTGCAAGTTTTATGGCGCCCGTTGGGCGACTACGCACGACGAACCATCCTTTCCTGCCCAATTAGCCCGTTTACTAGACAATTAGTACCTTCATTGTTTGAAGAATCAATGTCCCGAACTTCGTAGAAATCTATTCAGCCATTCTTCTGATACAGCCTTATAAATGCCTTCCTGTGACCACAAAAATTTTTACACGGCAGTCGTTTTTTTTTTCTTTCTTTCTTTGTTTCTTTCTTTCTTTGTTTCTTTCTTTCTTCATCGCACACTTTTTTCGGGGGCTTGCAGGAGCTTTCGTGAACCCCGGAAGTTTTTTCAAACTCCCTTTTTATACATTCACTTGTTTGTCTAATAACTCACTCATTTCTTCATGGATATCGAGGGTTGTCCAAGTTTGCCTTCAAATTACACTGTACGTCCTATTGTACCATGGACAGGATGGACGGTACAACGGAATCCTACTGTCTATATACATATGCTTTATCCTACTGTCCATCCCGTCCTATTGTACCATGGACAGGATGGATGTACAATGGAATCCAACTGTACATATACATATGCTTTATCCAACTGTCTATCCATTCCTATTGTACCATGGACACTGGACAGGATGGACGGTATGATGGAATCCTACTGTCTATGCATATGCGTTATCCTGTTGTCCATCCCGTCCTATTGTACCATGGACAGGATGGACGGTACAATGGAATCCAACTGTCTATATACATATGCTTTATCCTACTGTCCATCCCGTCCTATTGTACCATGGACAGGATGGACAGTACGATAGAATCCAACTGTCTATATACATATGCTTTATCCTACTGTCCATCCTGTCCTATTGTACCATGGACAGGATGGACAGTACGATAGAATCCAACTGTCTATATACATATGCTTTATCCTACTGTCCATCCCGTCCTATTGTACCATGGACAGGATGGACAGTACGATAGAATCCAACTGTCTATATACATATGCTTTATCCTACTGTCCATCCTGTCCTATTGTACCATGGACAAGATGGACGGTACGATGGAATCCAACTGTCTATATACATATGCTTTATCCTACTGTCCATCCTGTCCTATTGTACCATGGACAGGATGGACGGTACAATGGAATCCAACTGTCTATATACATATGCTTTATCCTACTGTCCATCCTGTCCTATTGTACCATGGACAGGATGGACAGTACGATGGAATCCAACTGTCTATGCATATGCGTTATCCTGTTGTCCATCCCATCCTATTGTACCATGGACAGGATGGATGTATGATGGAATCCAACTGTATATATACATATGTTTTATCCTACTGTCCATCCCGTCCTATTGTACTATGGACAGGATGGATGTATGATGGAATCCAACTGTACATATACATATGCTTTATCCAACTGTCCATCCCGTCCTATTATACCATGGACAGGATAGATGGTACAATGGAATCCAACTGTCTATGCATATGCGTTATCCTGTTGTCCATCCCATCCTATTGTACCATGGACAGGATGGACGGTACAATGGAATCCAACTGTATATATACATATGTTTTATCCTGTTGTCCATCCCATCCTATTGTACCATGGACAGGATGGATGTATGATGGAATCCAACTGTACATATACATATGCTTTATCCTACTGTCCATCCCGTCCTATTGTACCATGGACAGGATGGATGGTACAATGGAATCCAACTGTATATATACGTACATATGCTTTATTTTACTGTCCATCCCATCCTATTGTACCATGGACAAGATGGACAGTGATAATCGATGGACTCCAACTGTTCATTCAATATTGTTTCAAGCATTCATGATCCTATAAAATTTCTGTAAATTTCCTACAATATTGTACTAAACTTGTAATACTATGTTATGCTAAAATTTTAGTCTTTTGGATGGTGTAGCCCCATCCTTGGACCTCTTAGGACTATGTGAGCCTTCCTTTTCCTTTTTAGGAGTTTTCTCCCTATCAAATATCAGAATAATAAATAACATACGTAACTGAGTACATAATTTACATTATATCTCATAAGTAATATTAGGGCGTTAATATCCCTTGCTTAGTCATACTGCAATATGACTTTGATACCAACCAATATTTTGAATACCGAAATATCATTATTTATGTAAGTAGTTTAAAAATATAATTATATATTACATGTATTTAATTTTTACACAATAAATCTTTGATACCTGGATATAATTGATATATGTATCATATAGCGGGAAAGTTTGGCGGTGAGAAATTTTGGCAAATTATCATTTGGTGAGGAAAAGTTTGGCGAATGGATAGATTCAGCCATAAGGTAATAATTATAAGTAAAAATTTGTATGGTTTTAGTTTGGCGAATCACGGACGATTCACCAAATTTGCCAAACTTTCCCGCTATACGGTATTGTATTTGTAGTGTATCATGTATGTATTTGTCAACAATGTGATTATGTCATTGAAACCTGTTAGTACATTAGTTGTTATAGCCAGCTATGTGGTAAAATCATATATTCAAGTCAGTCAATATTTTAGTTATACCGAGGTATTTATTACCAAGGTATTCTATAGAAAATATCGCCCAATTCTAGAGTAATGTGCCATTATTATACGTGTACTGCATTTACTTAATTAAACTTCTATTGATCATCTTCGCTAAATTTAACCGTGGCTACTATTCAAAAACCAGGTTAAGTTTTGAGCACGAAGATCTACTCAGTAGCTACCTCATAGATATAAGTTTTCTAAATAGATCGATCTCCCTAGCAAGTCCCACCATAGTTTCACATAGCGTAATACCCATTAATAAAAACCTATTAATACTAGATCCTGCATATTTACTTTGAATGACGAAAACTTTAATTAACAAAATACCAAAACTCACAAGCTGTTTACCAACTACTGTAATATCAATAGTAATTTACCATTACTATCACTCAGCCTTGCTTGTAAGTACATAGCTAGTTAGCTACAGTAGATGTTGTGCAATGAAATATATACACTTATGTATGTACGTAAACTACATATACGTAACTTACATCGTGGCTTCCATATTTCTAGAGTATTCCAAAAGGGATATGTTGTACTTCGCAAGTTTTTCTGCCAAGTCACCTTTCTCTTCTAATTCTTCAGGAATGGTCCTTTTATGAAATTCCCATGTCTGACAATTTATATACAGTGTAGCTACTTAAGATACAGTATTATCTTGAAACTATTCACCTTCACAGAACCTTTGTTCTTTTTTTCTTTTAGTTCTCCCATTCCATCTTCTACTACCTCATGGCATGAAGAGCTCCTTCTCTACCACCTTTATTTCTGAACTTTTTCTTAATGTTTACCAGATTGGAAACATCCAAACACTTGCCTGGGAGTGTTAAAACGTAGGCCTCTCTTGACTTTTGTGTCGGTATAGTTGAACCTATGCAGAGTTTTACTTTGTTTATCCATAAGCACAATATGAATAATATAAATAATGGCTACTAGGTGTATATTCAACAAATATACGACCTGAGTCCAAGGTCAGAGGAAGTTTACCACTGATAAACCCTGAGGTTGAGTGAACCCATAATCGACTGTTAAGGTTGCACATGACGTTACATATTTATACCTTTTGCTATTCATATAAGGTAATAAGAATCCTTAGGTAATTATATATACCAACCTGCTACCAGGTGAGTATATAGGCGTAGGAACCTGCCAAAAACTGAGGGGGGCTATTAGAAATATCTGTATGAAGAAAAATTATAATCCTAAGGAGTAACAGTGAAAACTGGAGGGGCTTTAGCCCTCCCCAGCCCCCTGTTCCACCACCCATGGGTGAGTATATATATATATATAATATATATATACCAAACCTGCCATGCATGTGTACGTATATATGCCAAAATAAACATCATGTTTCAAAGGCAACAACAGGTGTCGGTGTGTATAATCGCATACAAGAAGGTCTGAATACCAGTAGCACTGGCACACAAGTGGCACCCACCGCTACAATCCACACCGGGTGAGGATGGATCGGTTGATGATGTGCTGCTATGGACAGCCCTCACCCCAGCATGGCGGAGGTGCTTTCACTTTCCTCACCAAAGGGCTCGCACACATGTTGCACTCCTTGGTCAATGGTCCCATCCTCCCTCTGGCATACTCTACGGGTAGAGGTTTGGCTCTAGTGGAGCACGGTATGTATGTTTGTACTAGTTCGTCAAGCATGATGTAACTTCACTCTTTTAGCAGGTTTGATAACATGTGTAATTAAATATGAGGTGACAGACTTATCTGACATAGACAGCAGAAGTAGGGGGGCCATGGTCCCTCTTAAATTTTAAGACTCTCCATAGGAATTAATAGGCTCCTTAACTTTCAGTAGCTTCCTCTGCCCTTGCTTTATCACTAGTGTTGTTCAAGGCGTTTCTGTACTTTTACTTACTGGAATGATTTATTTTGTGTGATAAGGTATATATTTTATAGCAATTATGTTATTAACTTTGCATTGAAGTACGTAGCTACCGTACAACGGGAAACTTTGGCGAAGGGAAACTTTGATGAATCTTCACCTCAACAGCTTTGACGAAAATTCTACCAGAGTCGCCTTCCAGGTATACATAGGCCTAAACATAAATGTTATAACACAGGATTTGACTGATATATGCGCATTCTCCCTTGAGTCGTGCATATATACATATCAGTCAAACCCTTCATGGCTGAGTTATAATACGTATATTAATATACACCTAATAGCCATGGTATATACGTATTATATACACACATATGTATATGTATATCATTAAGTATGGTAATACTTAATAGTAAGGATTGACAAGGAAACTAAGTACGTAGTTACAAAAACAATATTGCAATGACAATATTGCAATAACAATATTGCAATAATAATCGCTCCAAAAATGTAGCCATACGTAGATCTGTTGGCACAATGTTACAATCCCAGTATGCATTAGAAGTGGTTTTCTTAACAAGATTTTTATCTGTCAGCCTACTGCCTGACCACAAGAATAGAGTGAATAGCTATGTACGTAGCTACCCAGCTGTTATGCAGGTATGGAATGTTACATATGGTATGCATGTGTTTATATCAAAACTGCTGGTGAATTCCAACTGATTGACACCTTCTATGCCTTTGCAGTATTTACATTCAGCCGTTTCCGAAATACAAATCTCTAAAGTTTGCCTGGATTCATTCTTCTTCTTCACAACAACAACAACAACAACAAATGCTTATAAGTAGCTTTTACATGTTGAGATTTACTTAAAAATTGATACACGACATACGTAGTATAGCTGAGAATTATCTACTTTTCTCTGAGAAAGAGTTAAGGCCATATACATATATGTATATAGCTATGTACAACCAATAAACACATTCTCTAACACATCTACGTACCCTGGTTACTTAGGTTGTGAATTGTACTGTTTATGAATATGCCTGCCAAAATAGGCATTAAATCTTATAGATACATAATAATCCCAGCATTCATGCAAGCACATGAAAAGTGTGTGATGAAAATAAATGTACAATTAGAAGAAAATTACATAGCTGTCATGCAAAAAAATTGCAGTATAGAAGGAAGGACTTTATTAAGATTGTATTAGAACTGGCTAAACTGATTTAATTTTGATAGACTTGTTCTATACAAAACGAAGGTACTAATTCTCAAGTAACAAATGAATCATGGATTGTCAGGCATGGCTAGTTGCACAAACTGAACAAACACCACAGAACTCTTAATGGCAAAATTTTCATGCTACATATCATTAAGTACGGTAGTATCATTAAGTACGGTAGTACTTAATAGTAGGGATTGGTAAGAAATTGTATGGTTTCCCGATTTTTCGCACTTCATAAAAAACCTTTCAATAGACTTTACCCGAAAAAACTGACTGTAATGCATTGGTAAAGCTGTAATGATGCTGTACCTTGGTTAAACGAAGCAACAACTCGAATATTTTGACCTACAGCCAACTTTGAAAATTTCAAAATTCACCTGAATTTCGTCTGCCAGCCAGCCAGCCAGCCAGCCAGCCAGCCTGCCTGCTGTAAGACCCGGTTGCGCTAGGTGTAGGGCTCCAGAAATTTCACACAATAAAGGTAATGGTGGCGGATTTACGAAAATGTTCCGAAGACGATTTACCCACTGCGCCATGGCGATTCCTTTTATCCTTCATTCCCTTCCTTGTTCTTTTAGCAAGGTGTGAATCTCACCGAAGGTGACGATAGCCTGTTACGGCTTCTGCTTATTACGACACACAAAAACCTGGCTTGCACGTGATATAATTAGTTACAGTGGCACCATGGCATGTTTTTGCGTGTACTTTATTACATCGTGAACTTTGAGATTATAGCCTTGGACAAATAGCTTTTGCTGTTTTTTGAGCGTTATTTGCTATCACACAGCTGCTTTTCCATGTAAGCGCGTTGTTGACAAGCATAATTATTACCATAATTATTACCATAATTATTACGTAAGTGCCTGTAACATTTGTGCGCCTGCTGAAAGATTATTATGAATGCTTAGCATATACCGTACGACAGGGAATTTTGACGAAAGAAAAAATTTGACGAATTTGACAAATCATTTGTGTCGTCAATATTTAATTCGTCAAACTTTTACAGAATAATGCTTGGATTTAGTCAGTCCAAGCATTTCGTCAACATTAATTTTAATTCGTCAATGCTGGAGAAGTGTGGATTCGTCAAAATTTCCTGTCATACGGTATAAAAAGCAAACAAACTAGAATGATAAAAAATTCAAAATTCAAAAGGTAAGTATGGATTGAATTCAATAGTACTACAAAAAGTAAGGAAACAAGAGAATATTCTGGCATGAGATAATTTATAAAAGTTTAATCCCTACTTTTGGCAAACCTACTGAAGTGAGGGATTAAACTGCCAGAATGTTCTCTCGTCCCAAAATCTTATTCCTTGTTTCCTTACTTTTTGTAGCACTATTGAATTCAATCCCTACTTACCTTTTGAATCTTGAATTTTTTTTATTATTTGTAACATATATCATATGAGTCTAGTATACATAATACATATGCATCATAAGTGAAAGTACGTAAATAACTCTAACCAGATTCCAAAAGTTTCAACTCTTCTGCAATGATGCCACGACCAGTTAAGTAAGCTGTATGCTGACAACAAACCTCCACAAAATCAATTGCAGCACTTATGGCTTGTTCTGTGATAACAGATGGAAGCTCTTCTTCACTTTCCATGTGAAATAACACATGCATAGCTGCACTTATTCTGAGAATTTGGCCCATGGATTTACTTAGCGTTCCTATAAACATTCAATGTACATAATAAACTCTGGTTGATACGTGATAATTACATTTAATGAAGTAAGAAACAGTGAATATCACTTTTATTCCTATTTTGGTATATATGTATATAGCAAATAAAAACACCCTGGGTGTAAAAAAGTGCGAGGCCAATCAGAAGCAGCATTGCAAATAGGTACATATGTGCGACCAAAAATTTTGATATCAGCTAAGAAGTTACTTATCAAAAGTCTTTTTAACTGCTTGAATGACATACGTACAATAGTTTATAGCATATTTTCACAAGTATGATTGGCCTTGTCACTTGGCCACCTTTTTCGTACCATCATTATTATAAAGGTGGCCAAGTGACAAAGCCAATCATACTTGTGAAAATATGCTATAAACTATTGTATATCATTCAAGTAGTTAAAAAAGATTTTTGATAACTAACTTCTTGGCTTAGCTGATATCAAAGTTTTTGATTGCACATACGTACCTATTTACAATGCTGCTTCTGATTGGCCTCGCACTTTTTTACACCCAGGGTGCTTTTGTTAAGCATGGTATGACAGGTAGAGCACACATGGTAGAAGTGCTGATACAAATCTGGCTGAAATCCATGAAGAAATGAGTGAGTTATTAGACAAACAAGTGAATGTACAAATAAATGAGAGTTGAAAAAACTTTCGGGGTTCACACAAGCTTCTGCAAGCCCACGAAAAAAGTGTGCGATGAAAATGAAAGAAAAAACAACTGCTACATAAAAAATTTGTGGTGAAAGAAAAGACTTTATAAGGCTATATATCAGAAGACTAACTGAACCGATTTCGATGAACTTTGGCTACTAATTCTTGAGTAATGGGCGAATCAGGTAGGAAAGGATGGTTCATCGTGCGTAGTCGCACAACGAGCGCCATAAAATTTGCAATGGTTGGTACTTAATTACGTAGGAATGATGGTAGTAAGAACATTTTACGTAGGTCTGTAATAACTAAGCTACGTATACCTTTCATGGCGGCTTAGCTAGAGTGTTTGCGAATTTGAGGGCGGTGCTACATGTTAATAACTCACTCAGTGGTCGCATTACTGTGCTTCTTCTTGGCCTTGTGACTCACTCTCGTAAGTCTTGATGAACCAATCAAAAATTGGGATTATGTTATATAAACTTGGAAACAAGAGACCCAGTTTTCTTAATTCTTATTGCAGTACAATCACTATTAATTTTGTTTCTCTACAAACTTAATTTGCTAATGCTTTTTTGAATGCTGTAACATTTAATTATGTTACAAACTACGTTGTATCAGTCTTACAATCATATCTGATAATAGATAATGTAGTCTTAAGCCTAACTGTTTATGGTTGACAACTTTTTCTGTAATTAAGCAAACCTGAAATAAGATCATCCATTCCTGCTATACTTTGTAGTTGCTTCTGTATTTCATCGTACTTTAATCTAAAAGCAGAATCCTCTTTGTCTTGTGCAGGAAGGCTAAATTCTTGTTTATTTATGCCTGTTTGTGCCTTTACATTTCTCCACTGTGCAGCCAAAGCTTTAACTGGAAAAAGGCAGCAGCTTCACACAAGTAACTACATACGTATAACTGTTGTCACATACATACACAGGACCATGAAGTAGGACCATGTCCATACATACACAGGATTCCATTTCTTTATTTTCATCCAACCAAAGGTACGTAGACCTTTGCTCATATGTGGGTAAAAAATTAAGATGTCCTGGTAAAATTTTTGTAAGCAATATGGGGACAAAGGAGGTCCACTATAGTATTAGCAGTGGCTAAAGGTATTGTGACAAAAAGATGCACACTTGCAGATTACGGAAGTTTTGTAAATTTAGGGTGAAATGATTGAGTAGAATTGGCTTTGTTAAATATAATAAAGTCAAAGCTAAGGTTAAATGATATTTGGATTATTGCAAATACCGTATATAGCAAAGCATTTGAGGGGAAAACTTTTGTGGTTTTCATGATTATATTCAACTGCGAATACTAGACTAGGCATTCATTATTATTAAAAGACGCTGCTACCAAAAAGTTTTCCCATGTATTTTCGTTCTAACTGCAAAGTTTTCCCCTTCAAATATTTTGGCATATATGGTATGCAGTCCATCCTTCCAGACTTGGTAATCAACTGGGACAAAATGGCAGTTAAGTATGTTGTGGTGAGTCCGTTAATGCTGTCAAACTCCTGTTATGGAAAACATAAATTTAGCTGATCTGCCTATTGATGTGCCTATTACGTAATTGACATATAGCAAGAAACACATATTACAATAATACCGTATAGCGGGTTATTTTCAAGGGGGGGAAATTTCACGAATTCACGAATTGAGCTTAATTCGTGAAAATTTTCAGTGAAATTGCTGAAGTAAGTGTAACAATGTTTGTAACAGCCATGCATTCGTGAAATTTTTCCCTCTCGAAAATAACACACTATACGGTGTGTGCTCATTATCAACAAATGACTAATATCCTAAGCTTGAAATAGTATTTTTGATGTTGGGAAAAGTTTGAAGAATTTGATAAACAACTATAGGCGCCAGTGACAAGTCAAATTTTTACTACCAACCTGTTTTCTTAATGTTTTATGGAACCCAAAAACTATTCATCAAAGTTTTTCTCCATCAAACTTTACACAGTAGCTATTTTGTCTATACATAGATTCGGTTAACCATTATACGGCTGGTTTTGTCTGTTACCGTTTGCGTTGTGCGTATATGATGAACTGGCTGGTTGGCATAAGGAAACTATGAACTGTTAGTTTGGTATACGTAATAAGAACCCTAACAGTAATGAGAGCTGTTTTATGTGCAGTTAAGCGATAGCTACTAGATGTGTGCTTCATACCACTATATCGATAGGGAAAGTGGAGGGGCTCTTAAGAGGCGTAGCAACACGGTTGGCAAGGAAAATGATTGAATGAAAAACTTGAGGTATCAAAGAAAATGGTGAGTATTTCGTTTGAGACTTCACTTTATTGTTGAAAGACGACTGGCTTGACCCAAATTATGGTTCTTATCCTCGGATGCACGGAATGCAATATATAGAATTTTAGCTGTTTCAAAATGGATATGATAGCTGTAGCTAAGCACAACCATTTACGATCAGTATTAGCTAAGAGGACCTAGGTACCGAGGGGAAGTTTAATCTCAAGCTTAAACAAAGTTTGAGGTGGTCCAAAATTGCTTGTGAACACTTTCAACGACTGTACCAACGGGTTTTTGCCAACCAATAATGCTAATGCATAATGTAACGGACAAAACTGTCTGTATAATGGTTAAACGAATCTATGTATAGTTCTATTATACGTAGCTACATATGTATAGCTACTCGCATCAATGATGATAATGTAAATACCACAAGTATGTATATATACATATGTAGCGTATATACAGCAGCTTAACAGTAAACATTATATACCTATTTTATCATTGAAACTTTTGTCAATTTTTCCTAAGGTTGTAAACTCATTATAGATAGGCTTGGGGCATAACCACAAAAAACGTTGATTTAATCCTTTCTCAGCATTTCCTGGAAGTTCCATGAGGCTTCTAGCCATGCTGGGTTGATTAAAACCTCCAACTGTGAGACTCGTACTCTCCATAGAAAAGTTGGCTTCACCTGTGACTAAATAATAACCATGCATTTACTTTACAAACAGCACTACAGTGTGCACACAATAATATTCTGTATTACTTAATAAATGTACTGAAAGAAAAGTTTTTCTCTAAAGCTTTGTAAAAATGTAATGATTTTGTATCTCCATTTCATTAAATGGACAATCGATACCTCTTTTGTTCTATAACAAAGAAATGTATTGCTAAATTGCCAGATTTAGATTTCACCACTGCAAAAACGAATAAGGAAACTGCATGTCTGTAGCTATCATTAGTTAAAATTCGAAATTGACCCATATTTTGTCGCCAGCTTGTCATGCCTGCCAGCATGCTACAAGACATGGACGTTGTAATGAATGTTAATGTATTGTAGCGTGATCTTTCCTTTTATCCTACCATATGCCGGCTAGGGATGACGCTACTAGCCAATTGCTTATCTGCTGGGAAAACTCATAAATTCAAGTTTTACAAACATGATATGAAGTATGCAAGTCTTGCATTGTAATAATACGTACGTAAGTGCTTAGAATACCTGTGTATACAAAATTCACTTAAAACATAGTAGTGATTAATTGTCCCCTAAAAATACATCGCTTTCAAAATTTATGCTCTTACAGTAAAACATGCCTTATAATAGGCTATACCCAAAGCGCCAGCTGCTGAAATAATGATGTATGTACGTATGTACATACATCTGTCAAATGGACTGGAAAGTCCCATATTTTGGTCTGCAGTAGATGGCTACATAGCTAGCTAGCTAGCTACCTACATACATACACAACTGCCAAAACATATTCTTTAGCACTTGTAACAATCACTTTGGCAGGCATAATTGATAGCAATGTAGTGTGCAGCCAAAGTTGGGATTAAATCTTGTAGATGTGCTAGAAAATGTGTTTTGGTAGTTATTTGTGTACGTAGATATGTAAGCTATCCATCTACTATCATGTTTGAACAAATACATACATAGCAAATCCTGTTTGGTAAGTGCTGGCTATGAAGCTATTTGCTACTCCTAGCTACGTACTTGTTTCTTACTCGTTAGATTGTTAGTGTGGTCTGTTTAATTCCAAACTTTGTTATTTAATTCTTGTACAAATACATGTATGTAGCTAGCTACATAGAGTAAATAAACAAAATGATAACCTGTTATCCTTGTCCATGGGTTTGCATTATATAGCTCCAAAAACATGGCTAATTCATGAGAATCTGTGATTCCACGAGTATTATAGAGTCTTATTTTAGTCAGAAAAGCAGAGAGTTCATCAAATAATCCTAATAACCTTCCATTGTTATCATGCATCATTACCCCCATTTTCTCAAAAGTAGCATCTTGTAACATCCAAGATGGAGATGCACCTGTAAATTTATTTGGTAGTAAATCGTTCATTACAGATACATACGTAGCTACGTATGTACTAACCTGTACATCCAGACTCTTTACGAATATCTTGAAGAAGATTCCTCATAAATTGGTAAACTGTTGTTTTACGACTCCCAGTTGGCATATTAATGATAAGCCATACAAGGGTTGGTTCTGACCAATCTGTACCTGGTACAGTAACCGATGCAGGTGATATCATAAAACTGGTTAAAATTAAAAGGCCTCCTAATATAGTGGCTGGAGGTACGCTCATGGATTTAGCAACTTGTGAACATCCCTAAAGAATGTACACGTATGGAGGTAATATACCATAAATCATAACATTTTTTGTGGGACCGATGTTTCAAAACTTTGGTGAGTTAGTGCTAATTCACCAAAAAGGTACGTATGTATGTAGCTATTCACCGAAAGTAATGACTGTACTAATGAATTTATTTGTAAAATTGATTTCTTTGCTGATTTGCCGAACCACCAAATATTTGTCATTTACATTGATTAATATTGCAATCATGTTATTATATTGCTATGGTAATCTATAGAATCATTTGAAAAGCAATCAAAACTTGAAAAATATGTAAGAAATTTGCAAGTGACTTGGCTATATATGGTAGTCAGGAAGTTGATGTACATAATTATGTGTAATCTTGTGTGGCCAGATCGGGTGGTGGAAAAATGGTCTGCATCGTATATTTTGTGCTTTGGAATCCCCAGATTTTGGGGAAGGCTGATTGCCAATGACAAGCCAAAAATACTTCATGAACAAGTTGCTTATACATCACAGGTGTTGCTTGTTAACTCTCCCTTTTCAGTAACCAATGCTCCACAAAAAATCCAGGGATTTGACAGCACAGGTACATACATATTAACCAGACCCTCTTTTCTGCTGCCCCAAATAAAAATGGAAAACCAAACAAGACTGTGTGTGTGTGTGTGTGTGTGTGTGTGTGTGTGTGTGTGTGTGTGTGTGTGTGTGTGTGTGTGTGTGTGTGTGTGTGTGTGTGTGTGTGCTTGTCTGGGTAAGCATTACCGTGTAAACGACAGCTTTGCTTTGTGTGTGTGTGTGTGTGTGTGTGTGTGTGTGTGTGTGTGTGTGTGTGTGTGTGTGTGTGTGTGTGTGTGTGCTTGTCTGGGTAGGCATGACTGTGTAAACAACAGCTTTGCTTTTTGTGTTTGTTTGTTTGTTTGTTTGTGTGTGTGTGTGTGCGTATGCCAAGTATGCTTATGTACAATTATTTATATCCACTGAAGCCATACTTATATGGACTTATTGTCTGGGATAATAAGTTATCCAGAGTTAGATTAAATATGAAGATATCCAGAATTCTGTCCCACTGATGATCAAAAGATTTTACATGCATGTACTGATATTTTATCACCTAATCCTTAAAAATTTCTTTGAAGTATGGCTTCAGGGGTATACATAAAGTGGGGTGTAATCTACAATTAGCCACTACATAACTGGCTTCTATCCCATGACCTCTATCCAGTGACACATGTGTTGAACAGTTGTTACTACAAAAAGTAACATCCCATAATATGACATTGCTTATGTAATAGACAAGATGAATGAATTGGACTGGTGGACTGGACTGCTACGTACACTTTAAAAGAAAGATAACTAATAAGCTTAATGCTTACAATATGGAAAAAAACACAAACCATGTCAAATTAAAAAGAAAACCAGAATTAGAAATTCAAAATTGTAAATACGTATGTATGTACTTGTGTGTGAAACACAGTAATATGTACACACTATAATGTGTGTATGTGATGTGTGTGTGTGTGCTGGGATAATGTCACATAATTACTTTTATTGCCTACCTTTTTTATGATCTCTGGATACTTATCCCATGAAATATCTAACTCCCAACAGCATTCTAGTCTTCTTCTTGTGTCTCTGGTCCGATCTGAGAAAGGACTTGCAAAACTTGCCATATAAACAAACTAAATCACTTCACAGATTTGCTATGTAAAAAAAGTCAGCAACATTACTGGCTGTTACATACATATATCTGTAACTACATAATTATCTAGCTACACTTGCCTTGATCAGGATATGTGAAAGATACTTCTTGTAATGATTACACTACTAATAACTGTACATGCACTAGCTCCTTACATCAAGCATATACATACATACGTACATATACATACATACATACATATAATAATTATATACATACATACATACATACATACGTATAATATTATGTTAACATCCTATATTTTAACGTAAAATCTTATACATCATTTCCTTAATTTGTATGTCTTCATTATTACATTCATTTTGAAGTTTGTGAGTGATACGTAGGATTAGATTAGAAATGGAAGAAATTACAAGAAGGTTGGTTTTTGCTGCTTCATTTTTGCCTAATGATATCCCCCAATTCTGGGACATTGTAGCTAAATTTGGCAATTTAGCATCTGGTAAACAGGAGATTACTGCAGAATCAGCTAGGATTATGGTAGAAAATATACAAGCATGTAAACCTAACATCTTTATATCAGATTCAGAATTGATAAATCAAATTGTTCAAATTGAATACAGTGTGACTAAAAAACAATTGGGCATTCCTTTGGTACCTGATGAAAAAACCTGCCTTATTTGTGGTGGATCCCTCCTAATGAGAAGTGATCGGCCAAGCTATTTAACACTCTACACCGAATCAATGGGCACTCTCTGTGCAACTCAATTTCACAAATACTGCCAGAACTATCGAAAAGGCTGCAAGTTTACACAGTACTATGGTTATCACAACCTTGGAAACAGAAATATCCAGTACAATGACACTTGGATGTCTTTGCCGTACTTTGTGAGCTCACAAGAGACAGGATTTGAAATGTCAATGCTGAAAAAATTTGATTTAGAGTTGCTGATTGGTCAACTTTCTTATAAACAAAAGGCTGATATATATAATGTTTATGAAGGTTATGATACTACTAAAAAGAAATGTTCAACCACAAAGGCAGAGAGACCTCTTCATAATATTCCAGTTCATAGGTATGTTTGTATGTATGTATGTATGTATGTATGTATGTATGTATGTATGTGTCTAAATATGTCCCATCCAATTGTTGTAGAGAGGTGATTGAATATAACCTGCTCTACAGCTGTAGCTGATTAGTAAACAAGTTATAAATTACACACTTAGCTAGGCGTAGCCATGTACAAAACAACGTGTTGTAGCTTAGCAAATTTGACACAATGCCAGTAAATTTTTTTCTAAATGGAACATTGCACTATCACATGACTTACTGAAAATCTTGTGCTCAATAATATAAAATTGTGATAAACATGCTTGTACACCTACACAGTAGTGCATATGTATCTAAATATCTTTAAGGCTAAAAAACAGTTTGGTTATGTACGTAACTTTAAGAAGTATTACATACATGATCACTCAGGGTGTAGAACAACAACCATTTCAGATTACAGCTAGCTGCTTGCTAGTGTCGATTTTGTATAAAAATTGTAAGACATACTCAATGATACCTCAATTTATTGACAAACTATCATATGAAATTTAAAGTGAGTTTGCTTAGCCAAGTAAGACCTTTGTACAAACTTTTGGTGATGAATCTTGCTCTATATAGCTTCTTCACATCATCACTGGTAGCTACGTATGTATGCCACATTAGAACTACAATACTTATTGTGGCTGATATAACTACGTTTATTTTTACAGTGACAATCCACAACGCCAACCAATGGACAGACGGCGGTTAGAAGCTGCTCATATCAAGTATGCATGCTTGAAGATGGTCGGATACTACCCAGAAGAATTCAAAGATTTTACATTTGAAGGAGATATTTCAAATACGTTGGACCAAGTTACACCACTACTGTTTAAGCTCTTTGAACGCACGTATTCAGGTAACTAGTACAGCTGTTTGAAACATAATTATGTATTTATATCTCCCATAAAAATAGAATTTAAACATTTAAAATATAATCAATGCATCTCTAAGCATTGAAGTTCAATATTAGTGTTAGTATGGGATAGGGTCCCTAGTGCATATTATATGCCTTATCAAGTGCATATTTCTTACCACTTAGAGTAATACGTAGGTGCATGTGCTCAATAACCTGGCTGTACTATATTTTGAAACTTTAAATCTTATGATGATTACATAAGACAATGCAGCAAAAAAGAACAGCCACTTATATGATAAAAAAGTTATAAATAAGTAAAAACCTTTAGGTCTTTGATAAAAAGTTTGGAAGCAGTAAGTTAACTGCTATTGGTTCAATTTTACAAGCTATTTCTTTACTTGTGTACTTATTTCTTTAACACAGCACATCAATGCAAATTCTCAGGCTGTAGAAGTGTTCTTGTTCTAGATGGGAACATGAAAAATCGAAGAGATGTTTGCTTTGCTAAAGATGCAGGATATATTGAATTTGATGGTCTTCCAGGCTCCATCAAGACTGGTTGTATTGCTACTCCAGCTTTTAAAAGCCGTTATTGTGAACAACATATGAATCAGTCATGTACATTAGAAGTATCTGATGAAGCTGATGAAGGGATAACTGAGCCAACTGGACCAATGATTAGACATAAACATTTTAAGCAGACTTCCGGTAGTCCTGTTGTGGAAATGATACTAGGCAAGAAGACAACTAGAAAACAAACATATTATCAGGTACATAAGTAAATTATAAAACATATACGTATATACCATCTCTAAAATATTAATAAGATGACTAGCTTTTCTTATAAGTATATCCTAATACATATTTAATACAAGTGATATACAAATAACATTGTGTCAAAATTTACGTGCCTCTAAAACAGGCTTTGCATGCATTAGTAACACTGTGCCATCGTTAAACTCCTAACAATCAAATTTTATAAAACTTCAAATCTAACTACCAGTATTTCATCTGTCTGCCAGCCAGCCCAGCTGCCGGATTGCCATACAACACACTAACAGCCTAACAATATAGGAGTATGGGTCCAGATTGTTCAGTCACACAATAAAGATAATCGCGTTGGATTTCCAATGAAGGTTCATTCACTGTACCATGGTGTTTCATTTTCTTTCTGTATTCCCTTAAACAATATGAAAACTCACAAAATAAGATGTCGATAGATCATTGTGTCTTCTGCTTATTACGTATACATATCATACGAAATGGCACTTGCACATACGTACGTACGTATGCACCTGTATACTTCATTACATGGGCATTCATAGTTTAAAAACTTAGACAAATATGTATTATGTGACTGGATCTGCAAATCCTACCCACCCGCTTCCTAGGCACTGGCCTAAAATTAGTGCTCACCTCAAAAAATCATTTCAAAAGTCCTGCAATTCAGCCATCGGCCTAATATTAACAAGGTTAGTGGTTAGCTATATCAACGCTAATAGATTACTATGTTCTTTGCTATGTACGTACAAGCAGCAGGTTTGAATATTATTGAAATGGTATTTCTTGAAATATGGTCTCAGTGCTACAAAAAGGAAACAAATACGAATAAGATTTTGCATTAAATGATTTCTTTTAGTAAGCCAAGATGCTGTATCTCCTGTTACTAGGCTGTTAGTAAACAATGGTTACCTTACTTTTCTTTGGCACATATACATGCATACGTAGTAACTACGTATCATTCCTTACTACAGAAATAACCATCATTAATGCACATAAATGCTTCTCAGGGATATAACTGATTAGTTATATACGCAATACCATATTATTTCTTTGAAGTGTGGCCTCAGTGAAATATATGTACGTATATACATACGTACACTGGGCATGCATACATACACATATACTTGCATAATTATATGTACGTATGTATGTACGTGCATACAGTACATACATACATACATACATACATACATACATACATACATACATACATACATACATACATACATACATACATACATACATACATACATACATACATACATACGTACGTACATACAATCATACATACATACATACATACATACATACATACATACATACATACATACATATGTACGTACATACAATCATACATACATACTAGTGTTGGGCGATATACCAATATTTTTAGCTAGGTAAGGTACGTACGTATTAAGTTAATACTTTAAAATGATACTGAATATATACTGAAAGTGGAATACTTTAATTAAAGGGTGCATGGTAAACAGTAAAACATATCTTGCCAATCAGCTGGACTGTTTTAATTGTGATATATGTTATATTAATATCACGTAGTGAAATTATTACATGTTACATCTACTGTCTGATGTGCTTATATACTTACTAAATTAACAAACTTGTCAACTACGTATAAGATGTTAGTTTTGCTTAATCAAAATACCATAGAATATCAAATACCGTTTTGAATTTGTAATACCGTATACCAGCAGTAAAAATTGATACCATACACATATTGTATGTATGCATATACGTACGTACATCTTCGTATAGCCACCCATATATTTTCAGGTCTTATGGCTTGGAACACCAGAGTGTAATGCAACATGGGAACCATCTACATCAATCCCACAAAACTTAATTGATCATTTTGAAGCTGGCTCAACTGTAGATGTAACAGTAAACAAGGCTGTACAATATGGTCATACTTCTGGAACAATCGGTGTAACTTACACTAATGTTGAAAAACCAGTGACACCAAAAAGAGCAAGATACGAACGACCATCTTTTGAAAATTTAGAAAGGTACATAAACTATGTAGCTAAATACATTTATGTTATTGAAAAGCTACATTATAATAATTTCTCAAATAATATAGCTCTTATCAAGACACTGTGGAAACTTTAACTTGTAAAACTGAAAAGGATCGTAATATGAGGCTAAATCACAGAACAGCAGGTACTGCGTAATAGATAATAATTATCTAGATATGTTAAAATTAATTCATTTGCATACTGCTGCGCTTGAATTTTGCTGTTCCCAATACACATGTTGTGCGCTTGATATTCTTACAATAATTTGTCTATATAACTACATATGCGACAGGATTCGAGATAACCTGGCTTCTATTCTCTGTAAATACCACAAAATGTTGCTTCCATGCAGTGAATTTCAATCAGTTTAATACTTTCTAAGTCCACCAGAGCCATTGAGAGATCATGTGAGCACTCATGGATATCTGATAGAGCTGATACAGCACAGTAAAAGTTGACCAACAGACATTTGGTACAAATATATACGTACTTACATACGTATGTATGTACATGATCCTGTTAGTTACTTGATGTTTGTCTTGTCACTGTGTGCATCCAAGCCAGTATAGTTTTGTCAATCTTATCACAAATATGAAGTAATAGCTCATGCTTAAATGGAGTAATACATAGCTCATGCTATGTCTATCCATATCAGTATAAACAAAGTATATATATAGAGGAGAGTATCCTACTCCCATATACCTCTGTAGAAGAGCGTAGCATAAAGTTATGATGTAACGACACAGGCTGTTGTGTTGTGACGTAGGTGAAGCTCCAAAAATGTCTGTAGCAACGATGAGCTAGCGCACGCGATGCCATAGTAACGAGACAAAAACTCTTACTATACAAGGTCTTACAGCATTTCTCTTTCAAGTACTGGGTTAGTTTCATGGTGCAAACTATATCAAAACATAGCAAGCTCAAGTTGTGCCAGGCCATCGAGCATAATCGATTTTTGACGATACCATGTTCAGTTGTTGACGTCACTCATTATACAGGAAAAAACGGATAAATTTGGAAATGTTACAACATAACTTTACACTACACATTTCTACAGGGATAGGATACTCTCCTCTATATATATGTATATACGTATATTATTAATTCTTGGTATAAATGTACTTATACGTAAATAGTCAACTGTAGTTTTGTTTCTTGAAGTACACATGCATATTTTGACAATTACATAAATGAATCATCATGTAGGGATACTAGCAGGAATTTGGCCATGTGGTATAATTGCTTTTGTACGAGAGCTTTTCAATGCTGAGTCGATATCCCAAGTTTATGGCCATGTGCATCAGTTTTTGCATACCAATTCAGAAACTTCATCACAGCTTAGTAAGTCAATATGATTAAGTATGGTAGTACTTAATAATAGTAGGGATCGAGATGAAAAAACAGCATCCAACTTTCACTTTCGCACACCTTACTGAAAAAACGGAAATGCGTTAGTAGCTAACACTGTAATAACACTATCCCTTCATTAAAATACATTAAAATTCTAACAATGCGATCTGCAGAGAATTTTCAAATCTACCAGTGTTTCTTCAAACTGCCAGCCTGCCGTAGTATCCACTAGCACTAGGAGTATGATTATTTTTCACATAACAAAGGTAACCCCATCTGATTTACAAAACTGATGTTCTGATGGTTCATCCACTGTGCCATAGTATTTCTTTTCATCTTTCACTTTTCTTTCTGTATTCTCTTAAAAAGCATGAAAAAACAAATAAACTTGCACCTTCTGTTTATCACACTACTTTTACACGTGACAAAGTTAGTTTATTACATTGTGAACTTCATAACACATACCAATTACGTATATAACTTATGGTTTTAAATATTCTTTTCAATAATACAGCTGCTTTACCATGTCAATGATAAACAAAAGGCACCTGTAACATTTTAAGCCACCTGGAAGGCAAGAACAGATTGTCAATGATTTATATTATATACGTATGATATGTAGCTTACGCAAGTATCCTATAAAAAGCAAAAACTAGAATAATAAATTAACAATTTTAAAAGTGAGTAGGGATCAAAAAAGTAAGGAAACAAGGAAAAAGATTTTCCACAAAATAACACTACAGATTCTGACATGAGATATGTAGCTAATTTAATCCATGCTTTCGGTTTGATCATACAAATGACCCAAAAGTTAAACAATTAACTTTTATATTATTGCATGACAGAATCATTAGTGTTCTCTCGTTGAAAAATCTTTTTCTTTGTTTCCTTACTTTGTGTAGCACTGAAAGATTGATCCCTACTCATTTTTCATAATTTCACAAAATTCTATAATTTATGATATAGCACACAACATACTTAGTATATGAGCACTTGGACACAATATTTGTACAAACCTTAGAATACATTTGTTACGATGATGGGTGTCACTTGAAGAGGTATGCTGATAAACAACAAAGACGTGATTTGACAGCTACTTCAAAACTGTTACATAATATGTCGATTGTTGTGGACAAAATGCATATGACTGGACACACTGATGCATGGTGTAAAGATAACTGTGATCCAAAGCTCTACCCTGACTTAAAAGAAGTATGTATGCAGTAATAATAGATATACGTATGCATACAGACACATAGGTACGTACATAAATTTATGTGTATGCACACACACATATACATCATATTTCAAGTCACTGACAGGTATATATTAATTTTATTGTGGCATATACGTACGTACACCTGTTTAGCAGTTTGGTATATTTTACCTGGCTACTATACATATGTACATAGGTGCCGGAATATATAAATATATAAATAACGTAATGTTCATGTAATACGTATGTAATAATTGATTATGGGTTTAAATGACAGACTATCACTCATGTTTCTTGAAGTGTTTCTCTACATTTTCTTACTGGTATAGTTACTATGGTGATACAACAAATATAACCCTCACTCTCAGTATTGGAAGTTTACCATTGATATACCCCTCGTCCTTCAGGTAGGATTTATTAATGGCAAACTTCCTCTCCTCTGACCTCGGGCTCAAGTCATATAATTGTAATACATAGCTGTGGTTTAATACGTATGTATCATACACACATGTGTACAGTAGCTACATACGTACAAATATAAAATTTATTTTATACTGTATATATACTTACATACGTATACATATACATTGTTTCCTTAAGCCACTGCTGCACTAACAAGCTTTCAGCAAAATCCACAACATTTAAGTGTGACATCTAGACACACTGATACAACAAAATAAATCTTTATAGCATAATGTCAAGTTTGTGTGTAACAGATCACTGTACATTGGGTACTGTAAGATCACATTCCTTCTATTCTAATAGTGCAAGTGGGCTATCTTATTTGTGTAAGGTGAAGCGAAGGGTATTAAGGGTTAACAACTAAGATATCTCATAGAATACGTATAACCAGCATACGTACATGCAATTCTTTGTGTTAGCAAAACTTAACAACTCTAGTTACTGTACATAACTACAGTACGTACATTGTAATTGATCACATAAGTATCTCCATAATTTGGTTATTGTTTTACAGGTAGATAGTGAAGTTTGTGAGCAGGTTTTTTCATGGCTTTCTAGATACAAGAAGATGACATGCAAAATGAATCGCCACAATTTTATGTTTTTTTTGCTGTATCTGTGTGACCTCCATAACAGAAGGGAAACAGATAAGTTAAAAAGAGGAAACTTTTAATCATCTAGTTACTCATCTATGTAACTAGATGTTTCTACATATACGTGTGTGTTTTATATACTGTAGGATGCTATAGTAGCTTTTATGCAATACACAGGTGTTTAATCTAAATTGATAATTATATTGCATGCGTAGCTTGTGCGTACATACATAGTTACATACTAGTCATATTACACAAGGTTTGAGCAATACGTATTATTATGAATGATATTGAATCCCACAAAAATTGTACTGAAGAAATATTTTGAGGGTTTATTGCTCAAGTTTGCAAAGAAGGTTACCACAACATTTATTGTGTATTTTTACTAGCCAAGTGAGTCATGAGTTTTTCACAATAAACAAGAGTGATTTTTAATACTGCCCAACACAATATTTAACATTATGTGATTATTAAATCATCTTAGTTGAGTGGCACATACATTATGTATGTTGGATAAGGAATATTCCTATGTGATAAGGATGGAACAACAGATCATATTATACAGTTAATGTCCAATTGTCCATCATTTTCCATTGTACTGTCCATGGTACAATAGGACGTGATTGACAGTAGGATAATGAATAAATAGACAGTTGGATTCCATTGTACTGTCCATCATGTCCATGGTACAATAGGACGTGATTGACAGTAGGATAATGTATAAATAGACAGTTGGATTCCGTTGTACCGTTCATCCTGTCCATGGTACAATAGGACAGGATGGACAGTACAAATAGACAGTTGGATTCCACTGTACTGTTCATCCTGTCCATGGTACAATAGGATGAGATGGATGTATAAATAGACAGTTGGATTCCACTGTACTGTTCATCCTGTCCATGGTACAATAGGACGGGATGGACAGTAGGATAATGTATAAATACACAGTAGGATTCCATTGTACTGTCCATCCTGTCCATGGTACAATAGGACGGGATGGACAGTAGGATAATGAATAAATAGACAGTTGGATTCTATTGTACTGTCCATCATGTCCATGGTACAATAGGACGGGATGGACAGTAGGATAATGAATAGATAGACAGTTGGATTCCATTGTACTGTCCATCATGTTCATGGTACAATAGGACGGGATGGACAGTAGGATAATGAATAGATAGACAGTTGGATTCCATTGTACTGTCCATCATGTCCATGGTACAATAGGACGGGATGGACAGTAGGATAACGTATAAATAGACAGTTGGATTCCACTGTACTGTTCATCCTGTCCATGGTACAATAGGACAGGATGGACAGTAGGATAACGTATAAATAGACAGTTGGATTCCACTGTACTGTTCATCCTGTCCATGGTACAATAGGACGGGATGGATGTATAAATAGACAGTTGGATTCCGTTGCACTGTTCATCCTGTCCATGGTACAATTAGGACGGGATGGATGTATAAATAGACAGTTGGATTCCACTGTACTGTTCATCCTGTCCATGGTACAATAGGATGGGATGGATAGTAGGATATTGTCAGTAGGATTCCATTGTACTGTCCATTCTGTCCATGGTACAATAGGATGGGATGGACAGTAGGATAATGTATAAATAGACAGTAGGATTCCATTGTACTGTCCATCCTCTCCATGGTACAATAGGACAGGAAGGACAGTAATAGACAGTAGGATTCCATTGTACTATTCATTCCATCCATGGTACAATAGGACAGACAGTGTATTTTGAAAGCATACTTATAAGAACACATTAAAGATATATAGGTCGAATGGATGTACACTTTAGGACAGTGGATTCTGATGGCAAACTTGGACATGAGTGGAGGTGGATATCAGCCAAATTTGTATCAGCCCTTCTCCTATGTATGCTCTACCTGTCATACTATTATCAGTATGAAGTAAACACTTGAATGTATTTGAGAAGGACTATTACACTGCAGGTTGATAGTTGTCATAACTTGGACCCCCTTCGAATGATTTACATAAACTTTCAGATACACAATCTATATTGATGTATCACTCTGTAGTGAAAGTTAAAAAAATCTCGGGCTTGAGTTTTTCAAAATTAAGCTTCAAAGTTTAATTTGCAATATTGTGTGCTAGGCAAGTACAAGTTATGCCTATGCAGTACTTCTCTGCTGCTTGCTAGTAATAACATCTGTTTATACTTCCAAAAAAGTAGTGATATGCTAAACAAAAACACCCTGGGTGTAAAAAAAGTGCGAGGCCAATCAGAAGCAGCATTGCAAATAGGTATGTATGACCAAAAACGTTGATATCAGTTGAGGCCAAGAAATTACTTATCAAAAATCTACTTGAATGACATAATAGTTTATAGCATATTGTCACAACTATGATTGACTTTGTCACTTGGCCACCTTTTTCACACCATCATTATTAGTAAAGGTGGCCAAGTGACAAAGTCAATCATAGTTGTGACAATATGCTATAAACTATTATGTCATTCAAGTAGATTTTTGATAAGTAATTTCTTGGCCTCAACTGATATCAACGTTTTTGGTCGTACATACGTACCTATTTGCAATGCTGCTTCTGATTGGCCTCGCACTTTTTTTACACCCAGGGTGTTTTTGTTTAGCATTAAGGTTACGGGATACCCACGAATTACTTTCATGGGCGCTAATTTTCATTGTCTTTAAAAGCAGCCTTCTTGTGGTTTGTATCAAGTGGTCTCGTCACCGCCTTCAAAGTACTGTATAAAGAGTCTACAGACGCCACTGATAGGCCATCTAACCAGGCAAAGTGACGGCAGTGGCTTCCGTTTCTACCAAAACTCGCCGCCAAATGCAGCGATAACGACCAGGGTAAGTGCCATTTTGAGGGTTTCGCCTTAATTAAAGATATATTTTTGAGGGCGTATCAAAGAGTTTTTAGGCATACAACGCCGACGAGAGATTTTGTAAGTGTCTAAAGTTAAAAATTGGCATTTTAGGAGTGCTTTAGTGAGATATTTGTTGGCTAAACTACTTATAAAGCTGGTTGAGAGCTAAGAACTCTTCGATAGGCCCTCGAAAATATATCTCTAATTAAGGTGAAACCCTAAAAATGGTACTTACTTTGCTCGTTATCGCAGCATTTGGCGATAACGAGCAGCTTTGGCAGGTTACGGGATACCCATGAATTAATTTTACAGGCGCTAAATTAGAATTTTTAAAATCACCCATACTGTAATAAGTATAATAAACGTTATTGCCTTATGTCAACAAATTAGCACTTACTCTTTACAGCTGCTATGTGTAACCACAAAAATGAAAGCCGTAGAAGTACGTGTAGTCAAGGTTAATTAGCGCTACAGTCATAGTATGCATGTGTACGTTTTTCACTTGACCACAAATTTTCTAACCAAAAATAAAGCGAACTAAGGAAGTATTTATTATGATATTGTTTGATAAAGGTAAATAAGGATGTCAGTTAAAGACAGAGCTAGTTGATTGGGGAAATCAATGTACCGTTGTGGTTCATCGAGCGCTGTGAATCGCTATCAGGGGATTTCAAACCATGACAACGTACACTTTATTCTTCATATCCAGCAAAGTAATTGTTAAATTGATAATTTTGTTTCTCGGTCTTTAGGTAAGGTTATTATTTCTTACATGGATGGGCACTTCGCCAAGTGTAGCGTGTTGTTGGTCTGATTTTTGGTTAGAAAATTTTGTACGCAAGTAATGTCGTTGTCATCACGTTTCGCTTCGATCGAGATCTGCTTGATGGTCTATCAATAATATTCATATACTTCTTATTAGTATATGTAATAGGATGGGTTGCTGTAGTATTTGGAATTAATTGCATGAGTAATGCAGGCAAAAAATTGTAATAGTGCGAGGCGAAGCCGAGCACTATTACAGTTTTCTGCCTGCATTACGAGTGTAATTAATCCAAATACTACAGCAACCCATCCTGTTACAAATTAATCTAACATGTTTTAGTGTAACTTGGTGTGCTAGTGAAGAGGTGTGGTGATTTAACATGTGCCCCTGAAACAAAATATTACAAGCGTTGGCAACAGTGTACTGGTGTAGTATCCATGTGTAGTGGCTGTGTCTTTGAAATGCCGTTGCCTGATAGTATCGATAATAACTGATATCCCAGAACTTGCTGGCAAGCTTGTTGGGATGTTTTTGTCAGCTGCCCATTAATTAGTGAAACAAGAAGAAAAGCAGTTACTACAGGCCTGTTGAGCAGTTGAGAAATTAAAAGGAAGCTGAAAGTGAATTTAGTAATTGTAATTATTGTACACCAGTGACAACAATTTGTAATTGTAATGTCAACAAATTAGCCAATTAGAGGCGTATTACAGTTTTGTTTGAGCAAGGTATCAAAAAAGTGTAATAGCGTTTCTATTGGCTATTTACTGTAGTATTACAAAATAATACATACGAGCTGTATCAGTTGTTTTCTATGTAAACTGTAATACATGTTGGATTAGGGAGGTAACAAGACTGGAAGATAAAAACCGAAATAAGGATGCTTTTACAGGTAACGAAATTTAGCGCCTGTAAAATTAATTCATGGGCATCCCGTAACCTTAATCTGGATTAACTTACATTAGCTAGCTACATCCTATGAGATACATAACTATATAGCTATGCTATGTAGTTGCCACTGTTTTTGTTTCTGTTATGTGTGTAGTTAAAGGCTGACAAGTAGTACTTAGGGGCCTGGGGCAAAAGAAGAAAATCTGGGGCCCTTGTATAATATACTTATGGCCTAAGGCCAAGTGCCCCCTTTACTCCTTCTCTTGGCTCCCCTGATGTAGTTAGTTACAGGTGAATAGCTAGCTGGCTGGCTACAACAGTAGTTTATAAACATACCATCCTTAGCAACTGTAGAAGGATTAATGTCTACTATTGGCAATGGTTCAACTGGTGATGGTTGAGGTACAAGTAGTGATGGTTGAAGTTCAACTGCAGCAGCTGGAAGTTCAACTCTCAGTGGCAATGGTTAAAGTGGTGGTGGAGGTTCAACTGACTGTACTGATGTAACTGCTCCTAATAATATAATAAATACTAATGTGCAATGTACACCATAGCTATAATAGTTTACAGTGCTTTATAGTTAATAATTCCCAGACACTTCAATACACATATATATGTACAAGGTGCAATATTTATTCCTCTTACAAATTTGCAAACTTAGGGATGGAATACATAGTTAGCTAGCTACTTGACATAGAGATATACTAGGATGGGATATACATATGTAGCTACATAGCTTATATTCAAAATGTATGGAAGGTATGGGCATTCTTCACAGCTGTTCAGAAGTTTGTTACAGAAGATTTAGAAACACAGTGCCTGTCATAAACATAATTAAACTCTATTTGGCACACGCGGGCAGGGATATAAATCTCATATATCCCTGCCCGCATTACTTATGTCCCTCGCTCTCGGGCACAAAGAAACATAAATGCGAGAAATACAATATTACCTTATTTTTCAACAGATTACATGGTGTGCTTCATTAATTTGCCACATTCACTAACAATATCGCTTCGCCACGGCCATAACTTGCATAGAAGAACAAGGTGAAAAGGTAAACTCGTTAACTAGGAATACACGCAGGCGCTTAAGTAGTTGCTATGGCGTTTGAAATTCAGCGTCTTTTCAAGGCTAGTATCGCCGTGTCGACAAAGGAAGCAAAGGTACATTGCGTAAGAATGTTTTTATTAAATAGAGTCTAAAACAGTTATACGCATACACCAAGGAGTCTACGAAATTTATAAACCCTCAGGCCCTTAGTAGCGCCCTCGCTGCGCTCGTGCGCTACAGCCTCGGGCCTTCGGGTTTATAAATTCCGTAGACTCCTTGGTGTATGCGTATAACTATTATTTATAATATATAGTTATATACTCATAAGAAGAGGTGGAGGTGGTCGCACATTCGTACACTTAGTAAATGTAAGGTATATTTTACCAAAAACCCTATAAGTAATAATACTTCATATTGTAGCTTTACAAGCTAGCTATAATAGTAATAACATACGTAAACATACCATCCTTAGTAACTGTAGAAGGATTAGTGTCTACTATTGGCACTGGTTCAATTGGTGATGGTTGAGGTCCAAGTGGTGATGGTCGAGGTTCAACTGCAGCAGCTGCAGGTTCAACTCTCAGTGGCAATGGTTTAAGTGGTGGTTGAGGTTCAACTGGCTGTACTGATGTAACTGCTCCTAATAATATTATTAAATACTAATGTCCAATGTACACCATAGCTATAATAGTTTACAGTGCTTTATAGTTAATAATTTCCAGACACTTCAACACAACTACATATACGTACGTACAAGATGTAATATTAAATTTTATACATCCCACAAATTTGCAAACTTAGGGATGGAATACATAGATAGATAGCTACTTAACATAGAGATATACTAGGATGGGATGTATGTACATAGCTTATATTTACAGCGTAAGGAAGGTATGAGCGTTTGTTTTAAATTTGCAACAGAAGATCTAGAAAACACAGTGCTCCAGAAGTTGTCATAAACATACGTATGTTATATACTCATAATTTATTAAGAAGAGGTGGAGGTGGTCACACATCCATACACTATTATAATATGCAAGGTACGTATATATACTTGATTCCCAAAAATGTGAGTAATAATAATTGTGACCAGGCCTGCAAAATCAACCATCTAGTCACACAAAAACTGACCGGTTTTTTGAAATATATCTTATCATAAATTTTGCTCCATTTATACTAACAAAACCACAAAATTCATGCAGAATTTAATGAGGAATCTTTTAAACTTACAGAATAAAAATGCTCAATTTGGAACTTGAGATATATACGTAGCTACATACATGAAAATCTAACTAAGTCACATGGTTGATTTTCATAGGCCCGGTCACTATTTTATTAAAGGGAAGTAATGTGAAACAATGCCTCAGTCTGTGAACCTTCAACAGTATATAGGAACACATAAATTAGCATCTGCAGCAGCACCACAATATCACTCTGGTGTTCAAACAGAAGAAGCAAGGTTACTAAAAGCATCACAAACTTCATTATGCCTCAACCAGCAAAATTCACAAAACCCTTTGATGGTTCTGCAGAACATTCAGTTGAGAATTTAATGGTCTTATCAAAAGGTCTATATAGAGCGAAGCATACAAAAGTTGTAACCACTATTCTATCAACATGCATTATCCCACCCTTTTTACCCTAAAGATATATTCTACAGAATTATCGCTACTGCTATAATTAGCAATAATAAACTATACATTAGTACATATTATAGTAAGATCAGTCATTTAATGATCTGCATGAACTAACCACTTTCATCCCTCACTGTAGTTTCCTGTTCAGACTTATTGCAGTGATCTTTGCTTTCCTAAGTACAAATTATTTATAATATGAACTAGTGCTGAAAGGAATACCGTATAGCAGGTTTTTATAACGTCCGAATATTCCCACGAAATCATATAATAGTGCCACAAAATTTAGCGATTGAAGGAATTCGCTAAAATTCATTACTCGCTCTATATAATTCAAACTCATTCACAGCATAGCTGGAGGCTAAGTAGTATATAATGATGCACATGCACGTGGAAACTATGAGGCGTTCACTCAAAGATATAATTTTTATTTTGTGGGTGTTAACGGCAGGCTCGAAAGACTAGCGCACATACAAGCTGGAGTTCCATGTAGTTTAGTGCTTTTGTACATGTTACTATACGTATGCAACGATATATAAACAGCAGTTTAGCTATTTTTGGGCTAATTTCTACTGCGTTTCACTTGGGAGTTGTGGGACTGCATAATATGGCTCGCTCATTTCACGGTTTGTTGTAGCTGTAGCATGCAGTGATATTAACTGGAAAGCATTTCGCTGGTGTTTGTAAGAGCTGTTGTAGCCATCTAGGTTCCATGTATGCTGTGAAAACTCACGTGATCAATAATTAATTGCGTGACAAAAACAGTTGCGGATGCAACAGTTTTAGCGAATTAGACCATTCGCTAGAATAAAAGTCTCGCTAGAAAAACCCGCTATATGGTAATCGGATTTTGGACTATTCATTAGTAATATTGATATACGAGTAGGTTGAAACAAATAGAATATTCGTTTTTCTATTTCAAGCCTTATATTTATCCAATATAGCAATGTTTTGCTTGTTTTTTATTGCATCATAAGTAATGGATATTTGACTAAGCTTTTATTTAATTTTGAAGATACTTTTACATTTATTTTGATACTAACCTGATAAAAAGTTGTTTTATCAGAGGTATTCGGTCATTTTATATATATGGTTTTGGACAATAGATTAATCGGTATTGGTAACCAACTATTCGAATAGTAATAATTGCTATTCGTTTCAGCACTAATATGAACTGGATAACAATTAAGATGTAGTAAGAGTTGAACCTAATTGGAACCCACAAATAGAATATCACCCAACACAAATAAAGGTGAGACAGAAACCAATCACATATGTAACAGTAATCCAGGACTATCTTTGTTGCTACAATTGTCCTTGGGTCTGCCTCACAGTGTAATGCCAAAGATATCTTACTAACTATAGGTAGCTATATTATATCTAAAATATGGGATGTACTGTATCACGTGATTGTGTATAAAATTGCATATCTCTTTGTGTATGTTGCACTTGTGATGGAATCTCAGTTGAATTTGGAATCCTACACAATCGATTCTGATAACATATTTACAATAAGGTACTGTCTATAGCTATGCTTTCTATTAGGAGATGTTTGTTGCCATGATAACACAACAAAATAAACCACGATCCTTTCACTGTTGCTACGTGTAAAGGCATGATAGTAGTGGGATATTATAACTGAGTGCCTACCCATTAAGGATATCTACAATCCATTACGTTTCGTAGAAAAACGAGTAAATAAAATTTGTAAGCTCATGATGCCTCATAAATTTAAACAAAAAGATGAAAACTGCTGTATGGTAAAACATGAGTTGACCTCCAATCTTACCCATTATTTTACCAGTCAATTGATACAACTTCCTAATTATACTTATAGCTGTAATGATCAATAACAGATGAATGTGTCCTTAGTAATTACACAGGTACAATACTCTACATACTATATGAAAACATCAGTTAATTATAATAATGTATTAATAGTTTGTAATAGCCAAATACGTAGCTACATGTAATGTATCCAGCCAATAGCATTAATTACCTCGATATAACTTTTAAGTAGTTGCAGTTTTACTTGCTCAATAAAGTCACCCTGCCCAGACTTTTCAAGAGCTTTAATCACTTGCTCCCATGTCCTTACACCGCATTGTAAAAAAGTACGGTACAGTACTATTTTGCAGGACCTTGTCTCTTTGACTTCATTGTCTCTTTTGATCTCCTGCAAGTAAACAGTATAGAAACAAATTAAACTGAAACAAATCAATGAATATTACTGGATTGTATTCAAATGTTGCTAAAATGCACATATGTAGCTACAGTAAGGTTTGATATAACAAACAGTTTTTTGTTAGCTGATGCCTATAGCTATATAGCTAAGCTGTTAGCTAAGTAACTACATAACTGGAGTGATTCATTGGTCACAAATCAAATGCTATACTTTACAAAGGCAAATGAATATAAGTAGCCTTAGTTAACTCCTAGTCTTCATAGTTCATATATGCTAGCTAGCAGGCACAGGAGGTATAATAGCAACACTATAAAAACTGTTGCAGCTATGTGTGTGTGTGTGTGTGTGTGTGTGTGTGTGTGTGTGTGTGTGTGTGTGTGTGTGTGTGTGTGTGTGTGTGTGTGTGTGTGTGTGTGTGTGTATGTATGTGTGTGTGTGTGTGCGTGTGTGTGTGTGTGTATGTATGTATGTAGATACGTACGTACGTATGTATGTATGTATGTATGTATGTATGTATGTATGTATGTATGTATGTATGTATGTATGTACGTACGTACGTACATATGTATGTATGTATGTATGTATGTATGTATGTATGTATGTATGTATGTATGTATGTATGTATGTATGTATGTATGTATGTATGTACATACCGGCACCAAGTGTTCTTTGTCCTCAGGTAACAACTGATACCCAAATGCTTCCCAATCCAAAACCTTCTCCAGACAGGAACCCAGTTTTTGCATTGTTGGTACTACATACAAAACATTACTCAAAAAGCTTTGCAGTATTACGTAGCTATCAATAACTATTTTCTATATTAATTTTAGCTATTTTTAGCTATGTAGTTAAAAGATATATCACTAGCAATAATTTCATTTACCTTTCTGAGCAATCACTGTGAAATCAACTATACATACAAAGAGAAAACAAATTAAAGTGAAAAAGTTAATTGTATCAAGGGAAATTACTATAGCACTTGATTGTATGCAAATCTTACCAGCTATTTTTGCTCCATCAGTATCTATATAAGTATCAGAAATGGAGGTTACTGCATAGCAATAAATACATATGTAAATATTACCTTGGTATTGCCTTAGGTCACTGTAGTAATCTTTTGGCAACTTTCCATTAATGCAGCGAAGTGCTTTACCATCAGCTCTTATTTTGTCCAACTTTAAATGAAGCTTGGGACATAAACTGCATGGAATGTAACACTGTGGAAGGTCAGATGATGGCATGAAGGCTTTTACGGTCGTCATCAGTTTGGCATGAAACTCTTCAATCAATTTCCATCTCTCTTGAAGACCTTGTGGAGTTACTATCCCATCTTCATCTGGAGTGATGGCTAGTCTGATGCTGTGATGATCCTCACACAGGCTAACATAATACAGCTGATCATCGCCAAGTACCATTTTGATCATGTGCCTCCTTATCCTACATGCAATGTGATTGGATGGATAATATACGTACATTACAACTAGTTGTGTGTAGTTACGTATATACGTAGATGTATCAGTTACATTTGGTTGGTACCTACGTAATATTGATAACCAGCTATAGGCCTGTGTTGATTATGCCAGCATAATTTTTAGCATGATAGGTGTGCTAAAGCATCAAGCATAATGCCAGCATAGTAGGCAAAAGTTATGGCATGGGGCACAAACTACATAATTAAACCCACTCGTGCCATTTATACAGTCTAAAAACTATAAAATAGACACACTCCCACTAGCTATCATTCAACACTTCACGACAGCAGAAATTCTTCTACAACTCCTACATAGTTGGTATGTGTCAGGCACCTCTAAAATTAATTATAATAATTTTGTTGAAAGCTCTTACGTATATCACTGGCATGTGGCAGATCAGAGTTTATGCTCTATGTACAGGTAACTGGTAGTAGCATAAAATGTAGCATAATAGCCATAAAATTGGAGCAGCCCTAGTCAGCTAGCTACTCAACTTAACTACTTAGATAGTCAATATGCCAGTATCTTCTATTAATGTAACCAAGTATGCAAACAGGTCCTATCTACACATTGAAATTTTAGAGATGTAAATCCTGATCAGCCTATGGGGGTTAGGTAACATACGTATAATACAGAGAATTATAAATTTTTGATTGCAAATTTAATAATTAGAGAACATGTGCGAATAGGTGGTTGCACAAACTCAGCAAAACATTATGTAGTTATAGTATGATCACGGATTAGCCTGATGGCTTTAGCTATAATATTTATCACATCATAAACACTTTTCTATTTGGGACTGACCTGTACAGACATGGACTATCAGTAGTATAATTATTCAAAATATGTAGCTAGCTAGCTTGTTATGTAGCTTACCAATAAAGATTTTCTTCTCTCCTAATGTTTCTGCTAACACAAGCACTCAACATCTGGAAAAAAACCATCGGTGGAATAAATCCTTCTGAGAACTTGAAGTGCACAATACGAGCTTGTGGGTCTTTGTCATCAGGGAATTTCACATTATCTGGTAGCTTCAATGGCAGCATGGGTGGAACAATGAACACTCGCTTTTCACTGACTGGGGGTTGATGGAACTCTTCCAGGAAGTACGTGTTGCTGTGCACTTCAGCAACAAACCCAAAAAGCTGTGCAAACTCAATGGCCTCCTTCGTGCTTAGCGGGAGACCAAATTTCTCCTGTTCTTTATTGAACTTGTTTACCATGAAGGTAATAAAATCCTCCTGCAAGATGCCATGATCTCTCAGCCGCTTGAATTGCAAACCATAATTGATTTCTAATTTGTATGGATGGGCAACTATAATGTAAGAAAACAGCTTGGTAAGCCAATCTGGTGACAGCACCACCATATCTTTCAGAGATTTTACCTGGGGAAAGTGCAGAATGGTGCCCTTGCTGTGAAAATGAGCTAGCGCACCTTTAATTTCCACACTTTCTGGTTCAGCAAAAAAGCCACTTTCATGAGCAATGGTATGAAACTCTGCCGTGGAAATTATTGCCTTGTTGAGGGACAGCAGAGTCTTTTCTATATTAAGAAACACAACCGGATGCTGCCTATTCTTGATATACCAAAGAGCTTCAACTAGCAATGATCTCAGTCGATCAAGCTCTTCCTCATTACGCATCTTATTGCTGATAAAGAAGCAATTTTTTCAAGTGCTTCTCGAAGGTCATTCTCAACACCGGGTATATGTTTGGCATACGACTTGTCTTGTAGCAACAAAACCAATTGGTCAATGATTTCCTTTTTCCTCACTTTGACAGCTTCACTATCCCCTATCAGATCGATATGTGTGGCAACCATGAATACAGTGGGTACAAATATTGAGGTTGCACCTAAACTTGTACCATCCTTACGGATTGAGTGAATGGATTGTAGCCAGTAGCAAACACTCTCACAACCAGTAGTGGTTGGATTGATAGACTTTTGTGTGTATGGATCTTTGTAGCTATCTCTACCCTTAACAGGATCTTGCAAGGGTTGAGATGCATCAAAAACGATCATGGCTACATTGTCCTCTTTAAGGAACATTGAGTGCAGCCCATAGTATACCGACTGACTAGCAAAGTCCCATATGATGGCATTGATGCCATCTTCATCGATGAGGACTGCGGTCTTAGCTTGCTCCAGATCAGCTTTAACTGCTTCAGGCAGTTCAGCTGGTAAGCTTTCCAGGAACTGTTGCTTGTTTTTTGCTTTTGAAAGCGGCTGTAGCTGCTCAGCAGATATTTTTATCTTTGCTGTTATATGTAGCTGGCCATAATATAAGTTTTGCAGCTTTTTGGGTACTTTGCTTCTTTCTATACGAGACCATTTAGAAGCAAAGATTTTGCATATGTCAACGTTGGCGCCCTGTGTTGCAATTTGCTCTTCAAATTTATCCCCCAGTAGTGAAGCTACCAAGCATGTCTTCCCGGCATTCTCTTGACCAAGAGCATAAATGATAACACTTGATGGATTAGCTACTCCATCTCTTAAAGCCTGAGAAAGTGCTTGTTGTATCTGCTCTTTATATTCACCTGTGTAGATGATAACACTACATCACAAAGTTCTAACTATTGTAATACTATTTAACAACTACATAGCTACGTAGCTAACCCAAATTGTTAGTCATAACTGGAATAGTTATCACACAACTTTATAAAAGTATGTTTATTTTGACTAATGAGTATAACGGCAGCTTCATACACAACTCCACTACATATGCACATATATACAGCATATGTCTTATGTGTGGAGATATTATACGCATCAATACGATTTGCAGTATATGTTTTAATATTAGTTGTTTGAAGTACGCATAATTATACTGAAGAGTGTACAAGAATAAGTGTGCCTATGTAGCTATTATGTATTAACAGCCATGTACTGTACATGGTACAGACATACATTAGGGAAGCACTTGAATCTTGAAAACCTTTTAAGCAATACCTTTGAGCAGTATTATAAGCATTTAGCTATAGGCTTGTGTTCAGGGTCTTTCAATAATTTATACAGCACTTGAATGCACTTTGTCAGCACTTCTTGAGCATTCATGTGCAATTTTGCATAAAGAGATTTTGCACCATTCAGTGAAGAATGTAATTATACATCAGTTATATGGCAGCTCTTATGCTTGTTGATGCCATTCACCTAATCATGTACAACACGAGATGAAAGAGACCACAGAGATCAAATCATGATGCCAAGCTAGGCCTAGCCCAGCATCACAAAGTGACGTATAGGCTGAGATTATCCATCCATCCTTAGATAGTAACCATGTAATTGGAGCCTGTCAACTGAAGGTTGCCATAATAATTGCTTTTCAAATATATAGAATTGGCAATATTATTTACTGCATGTGTTGAAGTTAACCTTTGATAGCCAGTAATGGAGTCCACGCTAGCTATCTATTATTTTAATCTGAGGCAATTAAAAAATTCTGAATTGAGATGATTTCCATCCCATAAACTGTCCCTACCACTATTTTATCATTGCTACTACACACTTCACCCGAAGAATGTAGCTACACATCTTCTGTTTTGATGGCATCCTTCCAACTCCATTTGAATCCCTTCAACTTTAACATTATGCATGCCATCAACTAGCTACCTACTGAACTTCATATTAGGTTTAGGGCCACTATTGCTTGAGCTTCAATTAATTTGGTTTTCACTGCTAAGTTTCGACCTAAACACCTGAATAAGCTCACGTGTTAAAGTTTCGCAAAGTCTATTGTAGTTTGCTTCACATAACTACCATCATGTACTTCACTATAGAATCTTCAATTTGTGGACATCACACAGAGTATGGTAATGTGCATGCATGCTTCTCAGTTCATTCAATCAATCAATACAGTTGTGTAGTGGTGCACCATGGGTTCTCCGAACATAATATCACATGTAATGGATGAGATGCTAGCAGTGACGGAGGAAGCTACTGAAACTCAAGTGATTTTCTGTTACAACAAAAATCGAATTTCAATGAAGAATTAAGAGGAGTCATGGCCCCTGTCCCCCTACTTATGCCGCCTATGGATGCTAGTCTGTGATACAAGTACAATTTTCACAATATGTTCAGAGTCGCTGTGCATAATTAAAGGATTGAGTGATTGATACTCCTATATTCCACATAGCAATTTTTCTATACAACAGTAAGTAGTTAATTATTTAGCTACCTAACAATATTTTTAATTTTTTATTTACGATAAACACAACATGATCATTACATACTCTACAGTCTACATATAGCATGCTGAATGTCTTTACATACAGTTTGCCATCCAAAAGAATGGCCACCTTGATGCAAACAAATCAGGACTTCATTCTGCCATGCATATCTTAGTGACAGACCCTAGAAAACTCCGTCGAAATATATTGAGTGAATTATAAAGTACAATATCAGCCAAAAGGTAAGGTTGTGTGGAGGTAGCTAATCTCGATGATCTGCGCAACGTGAAATGTGAAGTAGAAAAATCAGAACAAAAAGTCTGCAAAAGTTCACGGCAGCAACCATCCAACAATTTTAACAGCAATCCAACTGCGGCAGCATGACGATGATACTGAAGAGGAACAAAAGATGTATGACACAGTTTTGTGGCAGCATTTTGAACAGTATCAAGCTTACCCAGTTGCTTGGCACTAGCACCCATAATGGCTACATTATCATATTCCATCATCGGTCTAATGAAAGCCTTATAAGCAAGCTGTAAGGTGTTAGAATCAATATAATCCGAGATCTCTGATAATATCTCTGCCTCCTTGATGGGAGTACCATCCATCACTAGAGATGGATGATCTTCAAGATCTCGCTTAAGTGACATACATAAGGCACTTGATTTGGCATGCTCAAATTCAATATGCCACCTCTTTCCCCAGCAAACAATAGCATTCAAATCAGAATTAATTTCTTCTGCAGCCAATTTACGTGCCTCCTTTGATGGAAAAGTCTTCAATAGTGTCGAGTCATTGGCATAACTGCCAAGAAGACTATGATGAACTTGTAACGGTAATTGACAAATATATAAGTTAAAAAACATTGGTGACCAAACTGCACCCTGCAGTACTCCAGCTTGTATCTGGTACCGAGAAGATTCTTTTGCATTGGCCACTACATACAAATATCTATTGGACAAATAAGATTGAAATGAAGCAAAAGCTTTACCTCAAATACCAATACAGCTAAGATATTGCAACAAATCATCCCACCAGATATGGTCAAACTGAAGTACCCTTAATGTCCAAAGATACCACTCGACACTCCTGACATACGTAATTCCAAAACTCAAGTAGCAAACAAAGCAATGACTATTCCACAATCCTGAGCCCCAGTGCCTTTCACAAAACTGCATTGACTTTGTGGAACAAAAGGCATAATACAATTATAAATTTGGGAGCTGATCACACGCTCAAATAATAATGCCTAATGTGGGAAGCACAGAAACCGGTCGATAAAAAGAAGGATTGGTAGCTGATCCTCGACGCTTATAGACAGGTGTAATTTGGGCAGTCTTCCACAATGCAGGAATCACGGCTTCAGTTGATACACGATGAAAGAGCAAGAGCAGCAGGTGACAAAGTTCCAGATAACAATTCTTCAAAAGGCGAGGGCTAACACCATTAGGTCCCACTGCCTTAGTGACATCAAGACTACATAACACATGCCAAACCTTGGACAATTTAATTCTCCAAGATCTTTTAGGAGAAACTACAGATTCAGTTGAATCCAGTTGAAATTCTTCAAAGCCATCCCTTAATGTAAACTTACTAGCAAAAAAATTTCCCAAGGTCCTCTACATCAGGAGCAAATCTAGTTGATGAAGCACAAATACCACTAATAGATTTAATTGTTTGCAACCACACTCGGTCACTGGACCCCTGCCGCAATTTTTCCTGAAGCTGCCTTTTATGATCTTTAAGAACATGAGCCTGAGCAAGCTGAGCAGCCCTAACAGCGTGCCTGAAAGCGTCAGAATCATCAGTGTGCCATAATCGCAGTTTAGTCAAATAAGTGCGTTGACAGTGTCTATTCCACCAAACAGTTGGACGACGTAAAGTTGGAATAGAAGATGGAACATATTTATTTTGAGCATTTATCAAGGAGCTGATAACAAATATGGCGGCATCATCCACAGAACCATCCTTAACATGGTCCCAATTAAGATGTCTAAAATGTCCACAAATGTGTGGCCAAGGGGCTGATCTCCAGTGAAAAACCTTCCTTGGAGGTGGAGGAGCAATGATTTCCAATGACAATGAAAAGGAAGCTAACATCACTAGTCCCAAGTGGTGGGTCGCAACATACAGTACCACAATTCTGGGTAATAATCAAATCCAAAATTGAGGAGCCACGTGTGGGAGTATTAACAAGTTATGCCTAACCATTAAGTTCACAAAACTCCCAAAGAGATCGTCCAACCGTGGAAGTGTGAGAACTACCAAGCCATTCTTGATGATGAACATTAAAATCGCCAAGTAGAATCATTGACAAATTATGAGAAGTATTCCATAATTGTTAAATCAGTATCTCCAGGTTGGCGATAAACACACAAAATGGTGGTACCTTGAAAATTAATTGCAACGATTTCACAAGTTCCTCTAACATAATATTCTGTACAATCAATAACATCAACAAGCAGATGAGATTTACTATCATCATACCACCTCCATGGGAAGAACGATCCTTCCAAACAGCAACAACATACCCCGTTGGTAAAAATGGATTAATAGAATCAGAGTCCAAGTGTGTCTCTACTAGAGCAATGAAATCAGGCTGTAAATGCAGTGAAGCAGCACAGAGCTCTCCAGCACCCTGACAAAGTCCACGAATGTTCGCAAAAAAATTGTTGATCTACTCATCTCAAAAAGTACACCTGCAGTGCCCAAGGTGCGTCCCTCTTCAAGGGATGCATCTTGGCTATTGCAGAGGGATGTGTCCTTGGCCCTTGAAGAGGGATACGTCCATCCCAAATTACAAATTAACAAACTAGCACAGCTACATGAACTACAAGAGAGAATAAAATAAAACACACAGCCATACAAAAATCACAACATAATCAAAACTGATTTATATTTGTATTCTGTGTCTTGTCAGGTGCTGTTAAAGATCAGGTCCAAATTCACTGTATCTCAACCTGACAATATAGTTTGGAATCACATTCTACCATCTTGTATATCTATAGCTTTGAGCTTGCATCTGTATAATTATGTTGGCCAAAATACAGCTGTACAATGTGTATTATATATTATATTCATACTGTGGTCCAAAGCTAACAGATAGACTGAAATGCATTGCATTATCCAAATCGTAGGCTAAGTTTCGTGATATATCTCAGCAATATGTTAGTGTAAGCGACCTATTATCGACCAAGTTTCGTACCTGGCGATGTAACCTTGGAAAAAATTAGTCAAGTTTCTTCCGGTTTTCACCATCCTGATCGTCTATCCTTCTTCTATCACGTGCTCTTTTTTGATTCAGATAGGGCGATTTGCTTTTCAGCTATGCACGGCAATGTAGGTGCATGTAAAGTATGAATTATCGAGCCCCAATACCTATTATCGACCACACGTACAAACTTCATAGCGCTATTATCGACCACCAACTCCGCTACACTATATAAGGCACTCCGTAAAACTCTGTCACATTCTAACACACATGATGCAATACAGTTATAAAAGAGCAGCTTGCATACCAAAAATCGTTTACATTGTGTGTGCAGAACACGAAATATATGATGTACAAGCTTGCAACTGTAATGATTTAACTACGCACACAATCTAAACACTGTATTTATCAATGCAAAAGGAGCAATAGCATTCATCTCCAGTACTGTCCTTCACTACATCTTCTACACAATCCTTGTGCAGCCACCTACCACATTTACAGAATATCCATTCTGCCCCAGCACCTTCTAGGATGTCATCCTCGTAGCTAACGAAGCACATACAGCATTTCTTTGGATCTATTTCTACACCGGTGCTTTCACTGCTTTGGGTAGTCACGTGATCTCTTGTACATGCAACAGTACTAGTAGAAGTGCTAGGTACACTCGTGACCACGGTACTACTAGTAGTGGATACAACTGCAGCAGTAGTTGTAACTGCAACAACAGAAGTTGCTGCTTCATTAATTTTGTAACCTTACTTTTCTTGCGTCCTCTTGTTGATGGGGCTTTAACTGCTTTCTCTTGTTGTTTTCTTGCCTTTTCTTCAGCTTTTCTAGCTCTCTCTTCTTTCTTTAACCGTAAAGCTTCTTCTCTTTCCTGTTTCTTCTGAGCTCGTTCTATTTTCCTCTTTTCTTTTTCTAAAAGCGCTGCCTTCTTTGCATTTTCGTTTTGTTCTAACAATGCTAAACTCTCATCACTAGTAAGGAGCCTTGCTCGTGGAACAGACCTTTTTGGTGCAGTAGGTGTACTAATAGTTGTGCTCTGTACTGGATGCACCAGGTAATCTGCTAAGGGTGATGTTGATGTTGTAGGAGTGCCTGAGGTAATAGACGTGCTCTTTGGATTTTGCCTTTGTGTTATTGTTCCTGAAACTGGTGATGCTGTGATGATAATATTTTCTGCTTTGTGTCACTATTCCTGAAACTGGTGATGCTGTGAAGGTTGTATTCTCTGTATTTTGGCTTTGTGTCACTATTCCTGAAACTGGTGATGCTGTGATGATAGTATTCTCTGAATTTTGGCTTTGTGTTATTGTTCCTGAAACTGGTGATGCTGTGACAATAGTATTCTCTGCATTTTGGCTTTGTGTTATTGTTCTTGAAACCCTGTCTGATAATAATGTTGAAATGCCTATATCCATAAATAAAGTTAGCTGCTCCATTTCTGTAATTGAAGAAAGCTGCAGGGACTTCGTGAATTTTCGAAAATTGCAATAGGGCTGACTGGAACAACATCTGTAAAAAGATCACAAATCAACCCACTATCTGTAGGTAAGTGAAAGTCTGGATAATGTAGTTTGATCCATCTGACATAATCAGGATCAATGAATAAATCATAGCCTTCCTCATACCTTTTCTTCAATAATTCTTCTTGCTCTGCAGTAAAGCTGTTGTCTCCATCGGTATACGTATTACCATCACCATTATCATTGTTAGACATCCCTATGCTAGATCGATTACCTATATCACTTTCTGAAATGGCTGAAAAATCATTGCTTTCTGATAGTGGATCTTGAATGGCTACATCACTGGAATGTTTATTGTTCAAACTGACTCTTGACTGCTCAGTTTGTCTGGCTGAAGACTCTGGTACTCTATCACTTTCTGATTCCAAAGCTTGAATGGCTGACGAATCCAGTGGATAAACACCACAACTCTTAAAACCAGCTACAAGATTGGCAGGAGTGACTGCTCATGTCCAGGCCTTTGTGAAAATACTAATGAAGTTGAAATTAGTTATCACCTTACCAGGATTTGCTTGAAAAAATTCATGACATACCGCCCTCCAATGTGTTTTAAATGGAGAAAAAACTGTGCAATCTAGCGGCTGAGCTTCATGGGTTGTGTGGGGTGGCAAACATAGTATCAAAATGTTGTTTTCTCTAGCGTAACGGATAACTTCGGGCTGATAATGAGTACTACGTATGTCCATCTAATAGCAACAACAACAGGTGTTCACTTACTGCATGCTTTAGAAAATGGTCGCAAAGCCATGACTCAAATAATTTTGTGGTTATCCACCCGGAGTCACTACAACCATAACTCATAATTACTCATTCCAGACAATTCATTTCTTGTCCAGGCATTATTAACATGCTTTGCTTCAAAAACAACTGTTGGTGGAATTACCTGTCCAGTTGCACTCCCACAGGCAATGACTGTTATCTGCCCTTTCTTACCCATTGATCTATATCAAACCTTTGTAGCTCCCTTCTTTGCTATGACATTTGGAGCTTTGGGATCCAAGGGAACACCAGTCTTGTCGACATTATAGATTTGTCCAGGTGAGTTTGTTAAATTATTCTTCTCCAAAGTTTGCTTTAACAAACTAAAGTAATGGGTAAGAGTGTCTTCGTTAACTGCATTCATCCTAACATGTGCGGTATTGTCTCCTATTCATAATGATAAGTCTTCCTGCCTTTCCAAAAATGCCCTCCACCAACCCTGGGTAATTTTGCTCATCCTCAAAACCCCTTTCTGCTTTGCAACTGCCTCTGCTATATTCATTACATCTCTTCTAGACCTTCCATAGCCTATAGCCGAGGTTTCCTTTAAAAACTCTGCAAACTGTTGTTCCTCATCTTCATTTACGTAAGTATCTGGGAGGACCAGAGTTGGTGTTATGTTTAACTTTTCCGCTAATCCTGCCCTTTAACGTTGTTCGTGGGACCCCGTGATTTAAGGCAACTTGGTTAATACTGGTCTTCCCAGACCTGACTGCTTCAAGTGCCTTTTCTATCTGTAAATTTGTATATTGTTTCCTTTTCACTTGCTTAGGAGATTGAAGCACAGGAGGTGCAGACTTTGATCGTTTCCTTTTAGTAAGCACTTTTCGTTGTCCATGACGAGGTGGCATAATTCTATCAACCTAAATAGTAACCATAACTGAATAAAAAGCTAGAATATTTATTATCATACCGATATTCGACTATATCAATGTTTACAGGAGAATAAATAAAGCAATTCACGCCAACCGAACAGAAAACGACAAACTTTACAAAAGAAATAATATGGAAATAATCAAAAAAAACGGTTATGGCAAAGGTCGATAATAGGTACCGGTCGATAATAGGTCGCTTACGCTACACCTTCATTGGAAAAGGTGAATGTCTATCTGACAAGTTATGTTTAGCACACTCCTTAGTAGGGCTAATATTATACTGCTGATGTGCGTGAGGCAAATCTGCATTCATACATATGCCTAGTATATACACATACAATAATGGTAGTAGTTACGTATTTCTATAATACGCATATACACGCATGTGCACAGTACCCGCATAGCTTTTGATATTGTAGGGATGCCACAATATAAAGTTTTTTATGTCATATGTAGTCGAGAATTATGTCACGACGTGTCATAATTATGTCACGATATAAACTATATTTGGTTTCACAACACTTTTTATGCATATATAATCAGTAAAATTTACATTATTGTTAAACATTTTTGTTTTAGTCTGTAAAAATAGTGACATTGTAGCTATATAGCTATTTAATGACAATAACATTAACAACAACGTTGCTCTTACTGCTATGTACGTATATAGCTTTTTATTCCACCATAATGTGCATTTTTTAAAGAGTTATCTATGTAATGACATAAAGCAATCTATAAAGTTATCTATGTAATGACATAAAGCAACATATCATATTGAGGAATTCTATGTCACGACATGTTGTATATGATGACTATCGCAGCATCCCTATAATTTTATGATATTGAATCTTTTAACTGAATTAACTTCACAATGCACGTGCAATTAGCTATCTCCTTTATTGTATAAGATTTCCAGAATCTGTAAGTTGCATGAGATTCCCTATGAAAGTCTACATAAATGGTGAAAGTTGCGTCGGAATTCTACATTAATTTTAATTATTAAATATAAAGTTATTTAATTTTGAAATCCAATAATGTGGTCAAATTTCATGTGCAAATAAGCCAGGTTTTCTCATGCCGGGTCACATAATTATGCATACAAAAAACAACTGACTGTTCTATTAGAGCAGCCTATGTACCGTAGAGCACAAAAATTTTGACAAATTGGGGGTAAGAAAATTACGAATAATACCACAATGCAAACAGCTAGCTATTGGAAGATAAATTTAGATGATAAAATTTTTTTTTAAGAATTGCTAAAAATTTGTCAAACTCGTCAATATTTTCCCCGTCAAAAGTTTGCACCATATAGTAAATCTGACTGTTTAATAGAATGGTTGACAGTTCTATTAGAGTATGTTAATCCTTTTGTGTAACATAACCAACCCAACTGTCCATTCTTAACGTGGTTCTTTGCATTTTGCTAAAAATTATTAGGCTTGAGCCATGCAATTAAGTATGAAAGCATAATTTTGAGCACAATAGGATGGCAAAAGCATCAAGCATAATACCGTATCGCAGGTTATATTTGCAAGGTCCTAATTTTTGCAAATTTTGCGAGGAATCATAAGCTGGCAAATTTTAAACTATCACAAGTACAAAATTAAATAACAATAGACTTTTCTATGTAGCTGTCACACAGTTCGCAAATATAAATACCATGAACGATTCGCAAAAATTGTGCCTCACAAATAAAACCTGCTATACGGTACCAGCATAACAAGTTAAGTTTTGTGCAAACTGCAAAGCACACTAGTTTCCCTAAGACCTTGGAAGTATGTAGCTACTACCACAGTGATTGTTTTATCATGAATCGAATGCAATGATAAAAGTAATGAATCGACATAGCTAATAGGTGTCATAATTTAATTAACGTATATTAGCTATGTGAGAGCAAAGATCAACAAGAATTCTAACTTAAACCTGTTAAATTTCACATTACCACTGAACATAATTTACATTGCCAAGCATAATTTTCAGCATAATAGGCTTGATTTTGGAACACTGCTCAAAAGAATAATAGACAGTTATAAAATTGGCTCAATTTAAGCCTACCACAACCCTAGTATGTACTTTATTCCTAAGTACCAATCTTTCACATGAACATAATAGGGCTGGGCAGTATCACAAAAAGGAAGATGGTATTTTATATACATAGTATACACATAATTATTTAAATATCATAGTATTTACTAAAATTAATATCAGTCCTAGATGACATGCATGCAGAACAAATAACTATGGTAAATTGATTAGTATGCAGTTTAACAACTATAATACATTGAAGCATCGATGATGTTTCTATGCACGAGATAATGTAGGCTGTTCTCATGCTGTCTTCATAAATATTCATTTATATATTATTGCAATTGATAGCTGCAACTTATAATTAGAAAATTTGCCTACCATTATAACCTGAGGTTAAAGTTTTGTGGAATAGTTAATTTAGCAGTTTTGTGGATAAATTTTCATAGATTGCAGAATTCGAAGTACTACATTGAATTACATATACTGTAGGATAAGAAATTCAAGGCTAAATATCCAAAATCCACAAAATCCATGAAATTTTTCACTATCAAAAATTTTAGGTTAGCTAACTAGCTATACGGTATTATGCCAGCATTACGTTTAATGCTTTTAATGCCTATGTCCGTGTTATACCCAATTTTGGCATAATAGAGACATCAATATTCGATAACCCTACTACAGTACGTATGTATAATTATATTAGCTATACGTAACTAAGTACTAATGGAAATAATTATCATGTTGCATAAGAAACTGCTATGATCAGGTACGTAGCTAACACTGCCATGATCATCTTACATACGTATGTTTATACCGTATAGCGGGTTATTTTCCCTAGGTGCAAATTTTCCCGAATACTGAGCTTTTGCTTTAGCAGAAATTTTCACGATTTAGAAATTCACGAGCCTAACACTCGCGTTATCAAGATTTAGCAAAAATTTACTGGAATTTAGCAGGTCCGTATTACGCAACTATCACAAACTCGTAGTCTAGCGTGCACGATACATAGAGTAGTTGGTTAGAGTATTTAATTTGTGCCAGTACCTATACAGGATCGTTATAATGGACTCCAGTAATAGATGAAATGTGTTCTTACGTTTTCGCGCAAGCACTTATAGCTAGATTAGAGATTATAGGCGCCGTTCTATTCATATATACTTCAGTTTTAGATGGATCCTAGAGTCTGATTAGCATGCTCCTATCTTAAGACAATGCTTGCATTCCACTCGTCAACGCTCGTGTCAACGTACAACACCATAATAGCAATGGCAACATTAAACCCACAATTGAATCTTATAAGCAGCCCAACATAAATTTTCCCGAGTCGCGAGCCCATTCGGGAAATTCGGGAAAATTTGCACCTACGGAAAATAACCCACTATACGGTAATTATTGTGTAGGTGGCTGATATTTTAATGTATCTGCATATCTAGCCATTGCAGTGCTTTGCAATCCTAACAGGCCTAAAATCAAAATTAATGATCAGCTTTATTATTGCTTCATACAAATACAAACTTGACCTCCAGCCAATTAAGCTTTCTATATCCTTGATATTCACACATTGTGGTTAATAACTTATGGTTAGCACTTTAATGGCATATGGTTAGTACTTATGGTACACATGCTAAAGTTAGCATTCCACGTGTTTGATGTATGTAGTGTTGGTTGTGCACTTAAATGGCTGTAAAAGGATGACATATCAAGCAAGCAAGCAAGAAGACAGATTTCACTGTAGACCTCATATGGTGGGGCTCGCCCCAATTAAGACGTAGAACAAACTTATTATAAACAGTGGAAACTTTGAAAACACAATATAATTATACTTCTATAGCCTTTGTTATAAACACTACTATCAAGCAAAAGTTTACATATGAAATAACATAACAAAAATTTGTTAGCTAGTTATTAAGTTACATGTTCTACAATGTTCTACAATGTAGCTAGTAACACACTAATACCCTATCATCCCTATGTATGTTTCCATGCATAACTAGTATGTACGTATGTATAACAGTAATTTATTAGTAAAATAGTTAGCTACTTGCCACAATCTCATATAGTGATTTTATTCAGAGATGTGATGACTTCTCTCATTGTAGGTCGTCTGGTTGGGTCAGTGTTGGTGCATCGTTGAATTAAAGATACAAACTGTGGCCATATTGGAATAAGGGAACTTATAAGCTGTGAAAGAATTCCTGTAGGCATTTCCCTTGTAAGAACTTCAATCAGTAGAACACCATAACTGTAGACATCAACCTTTTCTGTCTGCTTAAGAGCTGTATCTCTTTGTTGAACTTCTGGAGCAGCATACAGCACACATCCTGGGGCAAGGGTTTGGGCTATGTTTGCAAACTGTGCTGAGCCAAGATCAGATAATTTGGCTATCCACCCTGTACCAAAAGCCTTTAGTAGGACATTAGGAGCGCTGACATCACGATGGATAAGAGGATGAGGTTGGATACTGTGAAGATAAGCCAAGCCTTGAGCAACATTACTACAAATTGGATGGATATGATTTGGAGTGGCAGTTCCATTGCTTAAAGCAAATCGTAGAGTGCAATCCATCATTTCAATTACTATGATTGCTGGGTGGTCAGGAACAGCACCAATAAACTCAACCAGATTCTTGTGACGACATCGTGCAGATATTTTCATTTCCTTAGCAAACAGCTCTTGATTGTGCGGTGATATAATTGCTTCATGTAAACATTTTGCAGCAACTCGTCGACCTCTGAAAGTGGCCTCTGTAACATAACCCCATCCTCCAGTTCCCAACGTCTTATTACTGAGATTAATCTCATCACGAGGTATGGCCCATAATCGCTCAACTGTGTCCTCCACTGTTCTGAGCCTCTCTTCTTGACTGTTGCACTGAGCTTCTAATGATTGTGAATTTTGCTTCTCAGCTGCTAGGGATGACTCTAAAGATTGACATCTTGTTTCTAATGCAGCTGATTTCCTTTCTTCAGCAGATAATCTTGCTTCCAGTGCAGCAGATTTTTGTTCTTCAGCAGATAATCTTGTTTCTAGCGCAGCAGATTTTCGTTCTTCAGCAGATAGTCTTGTTTCAGATTTTCGTTCTTCAGCAGATAATCTTGTTTCTAGTGCAGCAGATTTCTGTTGTTCATTAGTCATTCCATGCTGAAGTCGTAGTACTGATTGCTGCAGTGCTTGCATTTGAGCAGACATTTGTTGATATTGGTCATCTTTTGCCTGCTGAGGCCGACTCTTTGTAGTTAATGTAAGTTGCTCTACTTGATGTCTTAATTGATGTGCAGCAACTGCAATTTCATTTTGTATATAAATACTTGTAGAATATAATGTAATTCATGTACGTACTAATAATGTAGCTACTATTTAAGTACATACGTATATATATATATTTGTGACTGGCTGAAAAACCCAGTCTTATCACCACCAAAATAACTGAAATCTGTACTTTATGGACACTTTTGCTCTTTGACCCTCTCATGTAAAACACCATAAAATATCTTATAGAATGCACAATGACTTCAATACAACAAGTAGTATAGCTAAAAATTAATGCAAAATAATGTAGCTACATAGCTACTGACATAGCTAATGTTCCCTCAAAACAAATTTGTAATGTAATAATCACAACTTATATTGTAATATTCACAATCTGTCACATGTTAATGCCAAGCTCAGTGTGCAGAAGCCACTAGGTATCAGCCTATTATGCTTTTACTTACGTATGTATTATTGTTGCAGTGCTCACAAATTTCATCTATTACGCTCAATATTATTGTATGCTTATGTAAAAGATTTGTGCTTATAGGAATTTTCGCTATAAAATTAGGCTGAGTATATACGTAGCTACACTTTGTATTTATTGTACAATATACGTATACATAAAGATAAAAGTTAATGGTGACTGTTCTTTAGAGTACCGTATAGCGGGTTATTAATGCGGACACAAACAGTTGCGAAATAAAATTCAAACGACACTTAATCTCGCGAGCTAGTCTATTCGCGTTATTAAATTACTCGCATGAAAAAACAAAGACTATCCTTCAAATCTTTGTAATGGACTCATATCACACTAAATATACACGAACAAATATCCTACGTACGCTTCCTTTGTGCGATCAACGCTCGTGTGCCACGCCCACTTTAAAACCAAAATAGTTGGGCTTGCTACCATAGTAGAAGGCTTTAAATACCTCAAAACAGATAGATAATGCATGGAAACTGTCATTTTAACTTTTAGTTAGTGTTTATCTATGTATGATTGCTGTATAGACACGCCCAATTTATTGATCGATCACGTCGTAATTGAGTCTGGCATGGCTGTGCCAGACTGCAGTTGCAGAAAGAGCAACCCCAGTATTACTGAATGATTTGCCAGTGCACGCGAGTTACAAAATGCAACGGATCAAAACCTCACGAATTTTGAATTGAATTGAATTGAATTTAATGGGAAGACTGCATCAGTCAAAAGACTGGTTTTCAGCAGTGCCCAGACAAAAGCATACATAATACAACAACTAATAACATGACACAACAATAACAAAAGCATATGTACATAATACAACAACAACAATAACTAATAACATGATACAACAACAACAATAACAAATTAACTAACATACAATCTTTTATACAAGGATTTAAAATTAGATAGAGCATTAACTGTAAATAAAGCAGGAGATAAACTATTCCAAATCACAGCTCCACGATAAAAAAAACCGTTCTTACCAATAGAAGTATTAATTTGGGGAATAAACAAACGACATTTATTTTGACCACTGTGCCCTGTATATGCCTCGGCAAATACAAACCAGTCTCTCAGATACCCTGGACAAAGCTGATAAAGAACTCTAAACACCTGCACAGCAGTATGAAAGCAGCGTCACTCTGCCAATGTCACTTTAACAAAAGAGTTACAATCTGGAACTTGTTGTAAAAAACAGGAGTGTAAACGCTCCAGTGGCTTTGAAAGCGACACTGTAGTGGGTGCCCAAACAACATCACAGTAATCAAATACCGGCAAAACAAAAGCTTGATATAATCGAAACAACAGATGACCTGGCAATGGTTTCAAATGGTACAAAGCATACAGCTTACATCTAATCCTCTTCAAAACATTATCAACATGCGATTTCCAAGTCAAATGCTGATCTATGAGAACACCAAGGTAGCGAGTACTAGTTACGGAAGCAAGAGGCTTGCCATTAATAGATACTGACACACTCTGATTACGCAACTTCTGCCAGGAACCGATCAACATTATCACAGACTTTGAAACATTAAGTTGCAGTCTGTTAGCTTGCAGCCAGTCCTGCACTCGGTAAAGGTCAGACTGAAGATCATTCTGAACATGTTGCAAATTAAGCCGGTCACGAAATTAAAGTCCTCGTGTGAAAAACCCGCTATAGGGTATATTGATTTTGATAAAAGTTTTAAAATCTAGACTGTTATATTAGAGTATAGGTATAGATATAATAATTATATACTTGTAGAAAATTACCGTAAATCGGGAAATTTTCGTGTATGAAAATATTCATGTGTTAAATGTTCGTGTAAATAAATTTTCGTGGGGCACCCACGAAAATATTTTAACACCAAAATTTTGTCTATATACGTAGTTAGAAATTCATGTATTGCTGACTATTATAGTCAGACTCCTAGCCTGCTTCAACAAAACAGTCTAGCGTAGCCAGCACATTATCCATTGTAATTGAAGATAAGCATCCGTGTGAAAATCACGGAAATCATCTACACTTGATAGCGCGAGCTTTCCATGCTCGATGCACGTTGAGATGCATGTCCATGGCTACATTTGAGAAAGATTGTTGTGTACGTGGATATCACATTTATCAATGAGTTTGGGATGCTGCAATTGGTGAAAATCTTATCTGCAGGCGAGAACCAACAAACGAGAGCCGATGAGCTTGGACTTCGCGGTTTGCACGTAGGATGGCCTGTGATGGAATACACGATGGAATACGGGTAGATATTGGCCCAGTGGATTATGAAGAGCTATTGGGACTCAGAAACTTTGAAGTGGACAAAATCCTCCAGGGACTGTGTGTTGGATTTAAGATGGCCATCCCTTTCAACTAGAAGGATCTTTTAAACATATTTATTTCTTTTTAATGTTATTCATGAGGGAGTTATATCTAAACTTAAGGACCACCTCTTGTCACAATCTAACATAACCAGAAGTCACAAGTTGAGTTTCCGTACTATTTCTTCCACTATCAACTCTTACCGATATTCACTGTTAGTAAATGGAATATTTTTGTGGAACAAGATTCCTTCACATGTTTTGGAAGCAGGGAACTCTATCACTATGTTCAAACAGGTACTGCATAGATGGTTATTTTAGTTGTTATTTTTGTAATTTCTGTTTTGTTTTTGTATGTATGTATTGTTATGGTTATTCATGTATCTGTTAACTAAATAGCTAGGTATAATGTTTGTAGTGTTGTTGTGTGTGTAAGTTAACTAACTAGTTAGAATTTATCTCTGTATGTTCTGTATGTTGTTTTCTGGGGAGCACCTAGTGCAGGCGTTGGTCCTTTTGTGCAACCCATAAAATCGATAATAATCTAATCTAATCTAATCTAATCAGTGGGATTAGGTAAACCGTCATCGTGTGATTTTCGCTTGAAATATCTCAGCAGATCTATATACAAATTACAAAATCACCACAGTGATTGTGCTAACAACAAACATGCACAAAAATGATACGCGTCTAATAAATTTCACCGCCTATTTATTTTCGTGTGTTAAATTTTCATGGATTCAGCTAACTATTACCGTTGAAAATTTCCCGATTTACGGTATTGTAGCATGAACAGTTAACGATTAGCTAGCTAGTTAGATACTATTTTAAGTGTTACTATATTTAGAACGCGAGAGACTTTAATTAGAGTTTTGGCACGTGTACCAATTGTTGCTGTATTTTATTGACATTGTTGAGCACCATTACCTGTCATTACACTGGTAGCAGAGGATGGCTACTTCGTCACATGTCAGTCTGCCAAAGCCATTTTCAACAGGAGATCCTGTTCAATGGTTCCAGAGATTCGAGATATGTAGCCGCGCGAATGAGTGGAATGATGCCAAGAAAGCCCTGAAACTGCCGACATTGTTGGAGGGAGAAGCCCTAGCAGTCTGGATAGAACTAACTGATGATGAACAGAAGGATTACGCTATCACAAAGAAGAAGATAATTGATGCAATAATGCCGGTGAGATTCATTTCGTTAGTGGACTTTCATAAACGAATGTTGATGCCAGGAGAATCGCTTTCGATGTACGTTCATCAATTGAAACAGCTTCTCAACCAAGCCATGCAAGACATCTCCGCAGCTGCAAAAGAGCAATTATTACTTCACCAGTTCCTTTCAGGGTTGCTACAAGAAGTGAGCAAACAACTCAGAGCAATGGGTGCCACGACCACATTAACAGGCGCAGTGGAGCGTACAAAGCTTCTAATGACTATTGAACATCATGGGGAGGCTGCAGCAATAACAACCAAGCAACCTGAGTTTTTACAGTTGCAGCAACAGCTCACTGATCTATCAGAACAAGTGGCTGCATTGTCTCTTCGCCAGCCACGGATTCCTCAAGATCAAGTAGGAGTACAAATATGTTTTATATGTAATGAAGTAGGTCATCTTCAGAATGCATGCCCCACCCAACGGCCAAGACGAGACTCATGACGATGCTTTACATGCAACCAACCTGGTCATGGATGGAGAAACTGTCCACAGGGAAACGAGAAAGGGACGGCTGTATGGGGCAGCAGCCGTCCTGGTCATCACTAAGCCCACAAGCAATCACTGTGGCCACAGTGAGGAGCAAGGCCACAGTAATCATGGGAGAGGTGGGAAGTGTTTCAGTTGAGATAATGTTTGACTCGGGATCAGCGGTCTCCTTGCTCAGAAAAGGAGACATAGATCAGATGGAGTCTGTGCAGCATTTGAGAATGGACCCCGAAGTCAAGTTGATCACAGCTTCAGGAGAACCACTTCCTATTGTAAGTCATGTTCAAACCACAGTACAGGTGGGCAGCTTAAAGGTAGTACATGATTTTGTGGTAGTCGACTCCCTCATTTACCCAGTTATACTAGGCATAGACTTTTTGCAAGTAAATGAAGTAGTGCTAGATTTTACTTCAGTACCTGTTAGTATACGCCACGGTGGGCTAAATAACACTCAACAATTGAAAGCGGTGTGGGATTCTGAGAACAATGCTAAGAGCAAGAGATGTGCAACTACCATTGAGGAGGACCCAAGTGCCAACATGATCGATGAATGCAGTGCTCCAAAGTATGGTGACCCTAAAGGAATACAACGATTTGTTTGAAACCATTCCAGGAGCGACTACAGTGGCACATCATCACATACCAATAAAAGGTAACTCAGTCCGTGTACCACCAAGAAGAGTGCATGCCTGCACATTTTAAGTAGGAAGTTGAATGTCAAATTCAACAAATGTTAGAGAGAGGAGTTATCGAAGAGAGCACCAGCCCATGGATGTCTCCAGCAGTTTTTGTAAGGAAAAAGTCAGGTGACATCCGTCTCTGTATTGATTACAGGGAATTAAACAAGAAGACACAAAAGGAAGTTTACCCTTTACCATTACCTGATGAAGTTGAGGATAAACTATCTGGATCTACCATATTCAGTACCCTTGATCTACACTCAGGCTACTGGCAACTACCTGTTAACTCAGAAGACTGCTACAAAACCGCCTTTTGTCCAGCCCCAGGCATGGGCCTCTTTCAATTTTGACGCATGCCATTTGGCCTGACAGGAGCCCTAGCTCATTTCAACGGCTGATGAATCCGATTTTTCGTGACCTCCCATTTGTCACTACATATGTTGATGACATCCTGATTCATTCTACAGATAAGAGTCAACATCTACTTCACCTCAGGGAAGTCTTTAGTCGCCTTAGTAAAGCCAACTTGACATTGCAAGGTAAGAAATGTCAAATTGCTATGTCCCAAGTGCCATATCTTGGTCATGTGTTCTCAGAGCAGAAACTATCTGCAGTTGAAGAATGGCCCACACCTCAAAATGCAGCAGATGTCAGGAAATTCCTGGGTTTAACTTCATACTACCGACGCTATATTCTACATTTCTCTGACATAGATAACCACTACATCAACTCGCACAAAAAAGTACCCAATTTGTATGGTCTCATGAACACAGTCATGCATTCAACACCCTCAAAGACAAGCTGGTACAAGCCCTAATACTGGCATACCTGCAGTTTGGAAAGAATTCACCCCCTTTTGTTGTGCAAACAGATGCAAGCTCAGTGGGCTTGGGTGCTGTACTTGAACAGAATGGTCATGTGGTAGCTTATGCTAGTAGAGCTCTCAGCAAGGCCGAACAACAATATAGTGTGATACAAAAGGAGTGCCTGGCTGCAGTGTTTGCTATGAAGCAATTTAGACATTACTTGCTAGGACGGCACTTTCAACTCTTAACAGATCTCAGCCCATTACAATGGCGGTCTGCCTAAAAGATGGAGGGCCTTCTTTGGAGATGGGCATTAGCGATGCAGGAGTACAACTTCACTATAAAATACCGTAAGGGCAATCAAAATTCTAATGCTGACGCATTGTCATGTTGTGTGCATCCCAAAGTTACCACAGCAGCCACCCAAGTATCAAGCGATCCCTTCAAGGCCAGATTACACACAGCTCAGCAGGAAGATACAGTTACCAAGCAAGTATTCACAGCCTTACAGACATCATCTCAAAAACCGCAAGGGAGATCATAGCATCGTCAATCCCTGTTACGTTTTCGCCAATTGTGGCCTCAGCTATCTATAGAGGATGGAGTTCTGTGTTGCAAATATTCTCCGGGACCATCTAGAGATGTTATCACAGTACCAGTGGTTCCTGGGAGCATGCAGCGAGAGTTTTTACATCAGTGTCACAATGATCCAGCTGCTGGCCATCAAGGAGTTGAAAAAACATTAGAACGTCTTCAAGGCAAGAGTTATTGGGTTAGCATGAATCAGCATGTTGAGAGACACTGTCGTGAATGTACCAACTGTCAGAGATTCAAGCTACCACAACCAACTCGGGGACCCTTAACATCTATGCCCATAGGCAAACCCTGGCAGATGGTAGCAGCTGACATCCTAACAGTTCCTATCTCCACCAATGGTAATAAGTATCTATTGGTAGTCCAGGACTACTTTACGAAATGGGCAACCGCTATTCCTCTACCTAATCAGTCAGCAGCAACAATCACTTCTGCATTGATCAATCTGTTCTCCCAAATGGGAATGCCTGATGCTGTTCACTCAGACCAAGGCCGAAATTTTGAAAGCGCCATACTCAAACAATCACTATATGCATTTGGGATCTCCAAATCACATACCACTGCTTATCATCCCGAGGGAGATGGCATGGTGGAGAGATTTAACCGTTCCTTACTCCAGCTCCTACGTACTTACGTTGAAACTGAGTCTGACTGGGAGAAACATCTCCCACTTGCGTTGTATGCTTACCGCACAGCTGTACATGCCTCAACAAGAGTATCACCACATATTCTCATGCTTGGTAGATCACCACACTCACCAGTGTTCCAATCTCCCTGTGGCTTTGATCCCAACTCCTATCAATTTCATCTCCATGACAAGTTGGCTAAGCTTCAAGATTTTGTGGCGTCAAATTTGGTTACATCATCAGCAAATCAGAAGCTGTCTTACGACCGCAAGTCTCAACCACGATCATTCCATGTAAATGACGATGTTTGGCTGTCTATACCTACTGCTGGAACCCAAGTGGGATGGCAAGTGGAAGATAATTTTACTGAAGAGTCCAACTACAGTTGAAATTTCTAATGGCAAACAACACAAGGTAGTTCACGTTAACAAACTACAACACTGCATACAGCCGATGGAAGCTACTTTTAATTCACCTCCTATTTCACAACCATGGTGCCCTCCTGAAATTGAGCATTTTATTCAGCCAGCTTCACCTGAACTCTGTCGCAATCCACCATGGAATAGACACCCATCAGGTTATTATCAACCAGAGTAGCTTGTGGACAAGCTTCAAAGAAAGGGGAGCATGCATGTGTAGCATGAACAGTTAACGATTAGCTAGCTAGTTAGATACTATTTTAAGTGTTACTATATTTAGAACGTGAGAGACTTTAATTAGAGTTTTGACGATTATATAGCTACGTACTTGGTGACTGTTCAAATTATATCGATTAACTATAGTTTATAAATAGGCATGTGTCTATTAGCTATGCTGGAATAATTTTGGGAATAATTGGATGAAAAAGAATTGAGAATAATTCCGGAATAATAGGATATTTTAATTTACATTGTATTATAAACTAAAATTTCTAGCTTAAAAGTACAAGCTTACTTTAAAATCTCTGATATAGTCTTTCCTATTTAAAATCAAAGCTGGTGTTTTGTCTCCCAAGCCATTATACACTCACACTTGTAAAAACTTGAACCCACAATCAAATATTTGTCGTATCTATGGCAACGTCTTAGGAAATCTTTTGTTGCTGACAGATTTTATACTTACCTAAGGTAATTATTTGTTGTATTATAGTAAAACGTGTAATTTCGCTGAGAATAATTTCAGGAATAATAGGTGGAATTAAAAAACAATTTCTGATAGGTAAATTTATAAGCATAAAAGACTTAAGCCTATTTATTGTATTTTGCATGGGCGGATCAAAGGTTTTAACAGTGCTATATATGCCATAAAGTGTCAACAGGTAGTTATAGAACTGTGGTTGGGTAGTTATAGAACGATAGAGCAGTTATAGAATGGTAGCTCATTGACACTTTTCATCAAAGAAAACCATTCATTTGTGTTTTATTCACACATCAGTGGTGTAAAATACAATAAAACACTTAAAGCACTGCTGCTTTGTTTGTATGAAATATACAGCTCTTGGTGAGGGTCTCATGACAAATATAGCACTCGGGTTCGCCTCGTGCTATATTTGCCACTCGACTCTCACCTCGAGCTGTATACTTCATACAAACTGGCAGCAGTGCTTTAAGTAATACTTATAGATATGTACCTAGCCAAATGCTTGATGCATTTAGCTATACGTACCTATTACTGTATAGCGGGTATTCTTTGTGAGGTTCTAATTTTTGCGAGGAATCATGAGCTAGCAAATTTTAAACTGAGATAAGTATAAGTACAAATAACATATGTAGCTGTCATGCAGTTCGCTAATTTAATAATAGCAAATATTACTGCTGGACTATAAAATCAACAATTTGCAAACATAGGGCCTCGCAAATAAATCCTCCTATATGGTATGCTTAAAATTATGCTGACATAATTGGTGGGTTCCTAAAAGCCACTAATAATACTGAGTTTGGTGCAGCGTGTCCTCTAGCTACGTACTTGTAGCTACTCCTTATAAATTTATCCTTAAGGTAGCGCATGGAATATCTGTAAGTCACCATCAAAATAACTGATAACTGTACTTTGTGACAAATAAAGTACATAGCTACACTTTTACCCTTTGATCCTCTTACGCAAAATACTATAAAATATCTTATAGAACACAATACAACAAGTAGTTTAGCTAATATGCAGAATAATGTAGCTAGCTACTGACATACGTAGCTCATGTTCCCACAAACAAATGTATATTGTAATAATCACAACATGCGCAAAATCAATTATCGTATGTCAGTCATTTCCTCACAGCCTAGGGAAAGTTATAAAAGGAATTTTTAAAAATAATTTTCCAACTATACAGCTACGTATGTAGACTAGGTAGCTAATTGTTGCATGGCATTCTTACAATAATAGTACTTCGGAAGTACTTTAAACCTTAAGCACAAACCTTTCATATAAGTATAATATTAAGCATAGCTGATAGAAGAAATTTATGGGCACTACCATACGTAATACGTACGTAGGTAAAAATAGAAACATAATATGCTATTCCCTAGTGGTTTTTACTTGGCATTAACATGTGACAGAAGACCATCCGGCTTGTTTTAGCAGAACATTCTCTATATTCTTCTCTTTGGAGGGTTCAATATAGGTATAGGAATAAAATACTTATGCTTACGTAGGCTGAGTATAACGTATAGTGGGAAACATTGGCGGGAGCAAACTTTGGCGAATTCATTATAAAAACATATTTGGCAAAATAAACATTAGCAATTTTTCCATTTCTCCGAGAAAAAGATTTTACTACGTATGTAAGAACAATTAGCTACGTTATTAAAATACAGGTAATGGTTAGTGAACCGACAGTTGGTTTACGTATTTTATAATTATTGAACCAACAATCATGTGTTTGCAGTTTTAATCATGCGTGGTTTATTTAACTTGGATAAGTCTATGGTTTGGTGGATTATACCGAGGATAAAACTGATGAGAACGAAAAATATCCTCATAGCGATGCTGCATCAGCAAGCAAAAAGTTATGTCCAATATTAGTGAAAATTGTTAAACACATTTTTGAATTACAAGGAGGAAGACATTTTAAGACTGGAACCACCGAGGCCACAGCAAACGTAAGTATTTAGGAGGGCTATCTCTATACACTGGACTCAGGGTTTTCCGGCTGTGGTGTTTTAGTTTACATGCAGATCCAAGTGAAGTCCTCAAGTCTTCAAAAGTTTTACTGAATAGCCTTTAGCTATAATTTCCATCTACAGCTACAATAATGACCTCATGACAGTAGTTGTTGTGCTTGATTTGAGTAGTGAACATAGTTTATATTTTACATAGGACTTACAGGCAAGATTGTACCGCAACCATCAAAGGCATATGGCAGCAACTACAGCGGGTAAGGTGAAGTGGGAAGCTATCATTGTGTGTTTTGATTTCTTCATAGGAAAACCAGTCACTTTGTGTGATTTAACAAACTGCTTCTTTGGGATTTTACTTAAGTCCTGTGCAGCAAAAATAGATCCACGATAAGCATGAGTTGCAATGTATGCTGTCATCAGTGCTACCTTCCATGCATGCAGCTGACTACTGGACAAAAATGAATACTTCATTATAGCAAAATCCCAACTTACTCCTTAGTTGGGTTTGGATGTGTGATTTTACTAAGCTTGCATATATATTACTTCTTCTCTCACCAAATAATTGGCCTTACATAGTACATACCATGGACTTTTATAATAGTTAAAATTGGTTGTTCTCCAAGTTATACATGAATGAAAAATACATTATAATCAATTGTATATGAATAGCTAGTTAGTACATCAATCGTCCGATAGTTAGTTACAATATTAATCACACAACGATTAACGTTAGTGTTATACAGTACTTGATCAGAGCTTCCATACATGACCCAGACCTCTCAACTATCATGATTTGGTCATGAGACACACGATTTCAGCATCAGTCTCACGACTGCTTGTTCATCTCACGATTTCTCAAGATTTTACAGAAATATTATTAATATAATTATGCTAAAATATCCATTTGTTGTGTCACGTGATCCCACACGTGACCAGATTTGAATTATTTGAAAGAACTTTGAAGCGGAAAGCTCAGCAAAAAGCCTAAACCCCACAAGATTAATGCGGTAAAGTTGCCAGTGAATATCATTGCAAATGTTTATGCAAATTAATTTGTTGTAAGCTGACTACACTGGCACAAGAGGAGAATATCAGGTTGTTCTCCATGACTTCATAAAAGATACAAGAGTGAACAGGTGATCAGTACAATAAAGCTAACAATCCATGCTTGCACAGAACCTAAAGTGAAAGAAGATAAGTAGCTAGTTACTTGTACTCGTGTGCATGCAGCTAAATACAATGGTATGCTATGAGGGATGTTATTGAATTGAAATATCCATATTGAGTTAACATCGATACGTAGGTAACTATTTCAGCAACGATACTTCTCTGTGGATTATAAACTTTGTATAAGGCATCACTGGTGTTAACGGAATCTTTCCAACAACGATTGCAATGACTGTTACCACTCCTGTATGTCTTTTAACACATGCACATGCATGCATGTGTCTTGCTACACACGTGTACATGTATGGTGCAATGCCATGCGAGTTTTTTGTCTGCTGTATGTGTGTCACATGCGTGTGTCGTTTAAGTTGTGGGTGATTGGTACAGTAATATATTGCACATAAACAAACATACTCAACAGCATGCTCCATTTCGCCCCCACACAATTATATGTTTAATGCTAAAGGTGAACTGAAATGGAAAATCACCCTGCTATTTTATTACATAAATATGTATATTTGATCATACAATGCACAAAAGCATAATATTTTAATAAATTATCGAGGTGTAAAGCCGAAAAGAGATAAATACATCATTTTCTTAAAATGTTGTGACATCACATTGAGCTCCAGAAATACTTTTATTTCATGCGTTGTATTGGCGAATGATGGTAATGTTCATTCTGTTCTTTGGAAATAACAAGCAAGAAATGTGGATTGATTCTTTAAGCCTTCCATAAACAATCTGGTGCCAAAAGGATTGCAATGCTGAGTTGAAATATCATGCTATCAGCGTTCTTTGTCAGACCACGTTTCAAAGGACTGACATGCCCTCGGAGATTCCAAATCATTTGTGCATTGTACACGATGAACACAGCCGGATAGAGTATTATAGACTCAGTGTAGATGGATGGTTACCTACCATTGAATAAGTTAGTTGTGTCATTATGGAGAGTAAATGATTCAGTGGTGTGTCAATTCTTGCATGGTTATCACCTTGTCACGATAAGGCAGGCTGACCTTGTACTACTCTGGCCATTATATTATACCCTATGATTATACTGATGCATGTGTACTCTATAAATGGGTATAAGTGAGAAACGTAAGGTGTTATATCAAGCAAATATTCTTTTTGTGTCAACTTTAGTGTGGTTGTAACATGGCCAGCTAAACAATGGAAGAGATCTCTAGGACTAGGAGCTTGTGGTGAATATATTCTGTATAGTCATTGCTGGTGCCTTTTCAAATCTACACAACAACATTCAACCATGTTCAAATAATGCAGCTGCCTGCATCCGATCTCCTTTGCAGTTATAACTTTCATTAGTACGTATATGCTAGCCATGATTTGATCGTTTATACGTACTTGCTGTACGTGGTGCTTGCTACGTATACTTGTACTTGATTTTTGTTTCATATATATTTATGCATATACGTAGTATTATATGTGTAGCCATGGAGCTGTAATGTACAGTAATTGAATGGTTAACCACTGAAATAAACAAACCCGTATAAATGTATCAACACTTTACAACTCTTGATTATGTCTTCTGGAGTCTGCTGCACAAAAACACCATTCATGTGCTGCATAGCACTGCAAACACCTGTATAGAGAAATAATAATCAACAAGGCCTTACTGTGCATAGATAATTGCTGTCACCTTGAATGACGAAGTGTAACAATAGATCCAGTACCACCATGGGACCACTGACATTAATTTGCAAAATTGCAAATATTCAGTACACATGAATTATCAAAAATCTCTAAATTATACTGAATGATCTATCACGTCCACTGTATCAGTCTAGTAAAAAAAGCCCCACTGGACTGGTCTTTATTACCATTAACCTACCACTAACGCCGACTATAATGCATCATTCCATCAATTTACTAAGTGACTGGAGCCAAAGTGTATATAGAAAACTTGCTTGAGATACATTGCAATCCCATTCATCAATTTGGCGGCAATCCAGTGTCACAAACCCACCGTTTTGCACCCCATCAGTGCTCATTTTGAATTGATCATCCATTACAAAGCAAGCAAGTGTGATAATACGATAGGTAAAGCTAAGGCGGGCCGTTAATCATGGTCCTTTGCTGGAAATTAATCAAGCACATGTGTAACTCCTTACATTGCAATACAAATACACGTGTCCTTATTCTCGGTATGACGTTTAATGATGTCACTAACCGCAATGTTTTAAAACTGCTGCAATAGCTGAACAAAGTGGAATATCACAAAATCACACATACCATGTACTCTTTATTACCATCACTAAGCTACGTACATTATAAGCACAAGTCAATTTTCCACTTCAGATGACCTATGCTAAGGAAACCGGCAATGGTCATATTTTTAGCATTATCTCACAGTTGTACTGTAACACATTACGGTAGGGTTGCATTATCATTAAGTACGGTAGTACTTAATAGTAGGGATCGGCAAGAAAATGTATGGCTGCCCAAAATTTCTCACTTTTATAAACCACCTTACAACAGGCTTTAGCCAAAAAAGTGACTTAAATGCATTGGTACTGCTTTAATAGTGCGGAACCATCGTTAAACGAAGCGAAAACTCAATTATTTTGAGCTTATGCAAATTCTTAAGTTTTCAAAATTTACTTGTATTTCATCTGCCGGCCTACCTGCCTGCCAGCCTTACGTAAGACCCACTAGCGCTCGATGTATGGGTCCAGAAATTTCAAACAACACGGGTAATCGCGGCGGATTAGCAAAAATGTTGTTCTGATTTTGCTTTGTACACTGTGCCAATGCAATTTCTTTCATCCGTATTACTTCCCTTTCATCTTCAAGGCTCTTATACAAAGGTGACAAAATTGCATCATGAAAATAATGCTGACTCAGTTTATGTCACTTTCATACAAGTGTGAACATGATGCGTGAAGGAGTGCAGTGTAGCGTGCAATAGTCTGAAGGAATCATTGTCATCGTTACAGAGTGTAACAATTTTGTAATCTAGTCAACAAATATCTAGTGTTTATTAACGCTGTAATATTATTGTGCGCTTTTGCATAACCTTTAGTTATGCGCCCACTGTTAATACTATATTAACAAACGTGATGTTTTAGTTTTGCATGTACATTATTACATTGTGAACTTCATCATACGTGCCAATGTACATCTTAGGTAAATGGATTTTGATGTTTTTTTGAATGTATTTTGCTATAATACAACTGGTTTGCTATGTTAACTATCTTGTTACAAGCACCTGTAAAAACTAAAAAAAGTAGGAGCCTGTAATGTTTTTAGGCATCTGGAAGGTAAGAAATTATATAATTAAAAGCATACATAAATAAAAGCAATACATAAAAAGCAAACAAACTAGTATAATTATGTAAAAAGGAGTAGGGATCGATATAAAAAGTAAGGAAACAAGGAAAAGATTATAACACTAAAGCCGAATTCTGGCATGAGATAATTGATAAAAGTTTAATCCCTACTTTTGGCTTGATCACAGCTACTAACCTACTGAAATCACGGCCAACCAAAAGGAGGGATTAAACTTTTATCAATTATCTCATATCAGCATTCGGCTTTAGTGTTCTCTGAGCCACAATCTTTTCCTTGTTTCCCTACTTTTTATATCGATCCCTACTCCTTTTTAAATCTTTAATTATTTAAAGTTAACATTTTGTAATTGTATACGTACTTACACTTGTATTACACGTAATAATGACGTAATTACGAAAAGCACAACACACACAAACATACACAATATACACACAGACACACAAGACACACACACAAGACACCCACAAGCATACACACACAAACACAACACACACACACAAACACACATATGTACACACACAAACACACACACACACAATTACACAAAATCACATACACAAAGACACACACACAATACACACACATACATACACATACAACAAAGACACACACAAAGACACACACACACACACACACGCACACACACACTACTACATTTGCACTATGTGCGGAAATGTGTATCTGTACAATGTGAGTATGGTACCGTATATACCAGGTTATCTTTGCAAGGTGTGAATTTCTTCATGACTCATGTGAGCTATTTATGATTTGATTGTGGGTTTAGTGTTGCCATAGCTATCTATGGTCACGAGTGTTGATGGGTGGATGCAAGCCATGTCTAGGTCGATTTAAGTTTATTTCTCTAAGGAGCATACCAACAAGATCCTAGGGTCCACCTAAAACTGAAATAAGAAAAAAGTGGTGCTTATAATGTCTAATCTATAAGCATCTGTGCAAAAAGGGTCTGGCAACATGAGAAATATGTTGAATTTCATCTATTACCGGAGTCCATTATAATGATCCTGTAGAGGTACTGTCCATGAATTTAAGACTCTACATGCAGTGAACCAACTACTCAATGTACTCGGGACTATGCTCAAGGTATTTGCATGACACGGACTGCTAAATACTCATAGATCTTTGCTAAATGTTGATCACGTGAGGCTATTGGGGTGTTAGGCTCACAAAGTTCTAAAATTTCTGCTAAGAACAGTTCAGCATTATTGAAATACACCTTGTGAAAATAACCCGTTATATGATAATTGTTCAAGATATTTGACTATTAACAAGTTATGTATCATAAGAAAATTTTTCCAGTGAATTTCCATAGCTACACATCAATAAACAAATCATATGACTTAGTTAAACATGGTGACACTGCCGAAATTTTGATCATGTGATCTCATCACATTAGCCATAGATACTCTACTGTAGTTACTATCACTTGTTGTATATTATACCTTGTTGAAGATCATGTGATCCAGGATGTTCATCTGAACTGCTATGTTTCTTCTCTGCCTTCTTCAGTAGATCTCTAATCTTCTTTTGTGTCTCCTACATCACAATATATTTATACTGTACAAGCACTTCATTGATATAATCTAATATACTCTAATAGAATATTCAGTTATAAACTAGTGCATTATAATTTATTTGTATTATCAAATGTTCACTGACAATACAACAGAAGTATTATGAGACAAGCTTAAGCCTGATGTGTCAAATACATAATTTATACACTTGTAAAGTAACCTTGACAATTCTGTAATTCTAGAATGATGGCCTAAACTATAAACTATAAACTATAAACATCATACATAGCTGGCTAAATATAAATAAACTGCTAAATGCATTAAACAATAAATTACATTTAGTCCACAACGAGGGTAATTTTCACGAATCTCGTTAAGAGCACACAGTGCCTAATGCTTTTAGTAAATATTTCGAGGGTAATATTTTCACGAATGGCTATAGATTGGTGAAAATTTTCCCCCTCGAAAAAACCCGCTATACAGTAATATTAACGGGAAGGTTATCTACAGTAAGCCACTACAGTGGTTTACAACATGCACGTGTATATGTTCCGCACGGATGCGTAACCGTTGTCCGGTTGCACAACCGGACGTCCCGATAATAAACCGGGCATCCAGTTACGCAACCGGATGACTGAATACATACACTATATTAGTAACTCAGATCATGGTCTCGAGTTTATATGCTGAACTCCGTGCTGAACAAACATGCAATTATTAGTGGAAGCTCTTGCTCAAACCTTGAAGATTACAGACCGCGGTTGAGTACTACTTTCCAGTATAATAAATCGAAACTTATCGAGGTGATCATCAGTATACAACCAGTTGGAAGCGACATCACTGCATTAAAACGGATTAGCTACTCTGCAGAATTTAATGGCTATACTGGAATTTGATTGAGCTATATAGATGTTTTTAGTTGTTGAAGAAGCCAGTACTGTATAACATTAGATTACATATGATGCGGCAGCTCATGAAGTTTAAACTAGCTAGCTCTATATCTAGCTGATTAATTGTTTTGCACGAAGCAGTGATCAGCAACCAGAAAGCCTTTCCAGCAATTTTTAATGCATCAACCATGCAAGCAGTTAATGTACAATACACCTCATACGTATGTGTAACCAGGCAAGTTGCCCGGTTGTGTAGCTAACTGAATAGCTGAAAATCACAACTATAGCTACACTGGCCGGATATAGCAATGCCTGCATGTCTGCATGCAATATTGCCTGTCTGCATGTAATATAACTATAGCCAGCTATTACATGCAAGCGTGGTTGTGCAACCGGGTAGCTAAGCTACGTAGTTGTCCAGATACGTAACTGGATAGCTAAAGCTGAAAATCATTTAAAGCTAGTTAATTGGCCGACCATGGAGAAGTCATTTCAAAATATGTACAAGCAACGTGGTATAGCGAAGTACTGTAGCTAGCTAGCTAATTTGCCTTCATAGCTACTGCATGCATGCAGTATACGCAACCGGACAACTAGCTAGATCGTCCGGATTCGTAACTTGAGCGCCTACACTGAGTATATAGCTATCTTTTGTACAGCTATATAGCTAACTGGCCATGCATGCATGGAGAAGATATTCCAAGAGCAGTATAACTATTATGCTTGCGTGGTTATGCAACGGGGCAAGCTGTCCGGATGCGTACTGCATGGAAAGCTTTTGCTATAGGCTATAGCAGCTATATATGGACTTAATAGTCTTGGAAAAATTGCAAAAGTGCATGAGGGGGCCAAAATACATTTAAAATTCTGTGGGGGCCATGGCTCCGACGCCTATGGTCTGGCGAGCCAGACCGCTTTGTTTCTTTTCTATTGGGTAGGGAGAAAAAAGTGATCTGGTTTGCGAGACTACGAGGGGTGGCAGTTGAGCGCCACAGTGACGCCAGTTATATTAGCTTTATACTTTCGAGTTAGGAAATCGGTCAAGCTATATGTCAGGTTTAACCGGGCAAGCTGTTTGCCCGGTATACGTAACCGGGCAAGCAACCGGGTAAGCTACGTATTTGCCCGGTTGCGTAACAGGACAGTTGAGATTCACAGGTTACACATCCGGACACCCGATTATGCAACCGGGCAAGTTTATATAATACGCATCCGTGCGGAACATATAATTTATAGCCCCGTAGCTCGTATTCTAAGTATCCTATGCAAAAACGGACTCTACCACGTTGTTCAGTAGACAAAGGGTGTTAGTATATCTATGATGGCAGATTATGGAGGATTCAGCCGACAACAACTCTGACGAAGGTACCTCGGATGAAGAGCCTCGAACGGAGTTCTCCTATCTTTGGTTTTTTCTGTGTGACTTTGTGTGGTATTTTGGTGTTGTGCGTTGGTTGGAAAAGTTGACAACTTCTGACGGTGGATCTCTTGGCTCGTGCATCGATGAAGAACGCAGCAAGCTGGGATACCTAGTGTGAATTGCAGAATTCAGTGAATCATCGAAGGATAGGGCTGCGCTGAACACTCTTCTTCTACAAACGAAGCACTGGATGCCGCTCAGGTTTGTTTTTCGCTATATATCAATGAGTATTTGAATCCCTTCCGTTCATGGTTACTCGTGTTGAGAGGAATACAAGTTCGCCTTTGTTTCTTTGTATCTTACTGAAATAACCTCTTCGCTCCGTTATAACCCTTTTTCTATTTCTAGGACAGCAGCGAGTGTTCATAAGGCGAGTCAGGTTGGGAGGAGTACATGCTTGTTGGCGAGAAGGAGCGGCACGCCGGTTCCTGTGGGTTAGGAGGACTCAAACTCGGATGAAGAGTTGCCAGCAGAAGAAGGTAAAAGTGAAATGCATAGTATAAGTGTAGAGAACGTGGTTACCCCACTACATCCACCCCAACTACTAGTAAAACTCGGCCTCCGTCTACTTGTGCCAGAAAAGGAGGTGGCTTCTTACTGCTGATGCCTTGTATCCCCGTCTGATTTCTTTTATTGATGATACCCTTAGGTCTGTTAGGTCATGAAGTTTCTCTGGATAGGCCTATTCCTCCTGATAGGTCAGTTTCTCCGGATAGGACTGTTTCTCCTAGGTTCTATGACTGTGTTGTGTGTATGTGTTATTTGTATCCATACCATTTATACGTTATTAGGTTCTGTGTCTGTGCATTGCACGTTGTGTAAGTATACGTGTTTTATATGTATCCATACCATTTAGTACATGGAGGATCATGGGTATTGTTGTGTCTGTGTGTTTATTTGTATCCATACCATTTAGTTGTTTGTGTATGTGTATGTGTACGTATTATTTTGTTAGTATGTATATGAAGATCATGGGTATTAGGTTGTGTGTCTATATTAAACATGTGTCAAAACCACCACATGGTGTTCAATGGGGAATGGTTGGCATGTTATTGTTTTTACGGGGCTGTGTGGACAATTGTATTATACTGTGTTATGTTTTTGTCTGCAGAATATACAATGTGGAGTAGCATTGGTGTGTCTACTGTACGTGTGTGAAAGAAACTTCATGCAGTAATTGAAATACGAAGTCAAGTTGAAATAGACAATGAAGTATTTTATTGTTGAAATGACAGAAGGTTGGAATTCAAGTTAAAATAAACAGTTATATTTATTTATATACATTGCTAGCATGTAATTATCAATATGAAAACATGGTAATACAATAAATACATTTTGAATTATTGTGTAAATAAGGAAATACAAAATATTTATTCACAAAAATTACAGATAAATGTTCGGATCGCTTGTACTCCGGTTATGTTAATACTGAGTCATTGTGTATGGGGGCGTCCAGGAGACCATGTAGTAGTGGGTTTGTGTTGAAAACATTAGAGTTGTAGCTTTATCCATCGCAGAATTATGCCGTCTGATTATTGCTTTGTTTCACTTGTATCGAGAAACATCACGGATAATAAAAGGTTTTTAAATGCTATATATTATTGTAGGTCTATGTATAAAGAGTATTTTGCTGCAAACCATGTAGGCATAGGCGCTTTACAAGGGGAGATACATGGGTCCAAGCATCAGGCTTCAAAACGTGTTTTAAAAAGTTTTTGCGCAAAATAATTTGGTTTACAAACCTCAGAGCCACTATAGTGGCTTACGGCCTTCGAAGGGTTAATTAATGAAAAGACATTCCAAACAACAAATAAATGCATTGTGATAATACCAGTCATTACACACAAACATACGCACGCACACACACGTATACAGATAAACACATACACACACACAGACACACACACACATGTATACAGATAAACACACACACACGTAAACAGACAAACACATACACACACACACACGTATACAGACAAACACATACACACACACGTTTACAGACAACACATACACACACACACACACATGTAAACAGACACACACACATACACACACACACATATACACTACGTTATTATCAGCTAATTAGATTATACGTAACTGCACACGATAACTGTCTATTGACATAACAATTCCTTATCATGCGACCCTTAACTTTCTACTGCTAAAACTGCAGTTAGGTGTTTACTGTTGACTGTTCTATTAGAGTGTATTACATCATATCACTGAGTGAACTGTCTACTGTACTATTAGAGTGACAGTCAACAATCAACAACTGCAATATATAACTCATTGATGATACACTCTAATAGAACAGTCAACAAATACACGGGTGGATATAATATACTCTAATAGAACAGTCACAATACTGTTAACTGGTCTTAGTTATAAGAGTCCTTAGTGGGATAATGCTGATTAATGTACATTCACTTGTACAAAATAAGGTATAATGACTGTACTATTAGAGTAAATCATATGACAGAATGTCTGTTACAATGACAGGTTATTTGTATATCGGATATTACAATACCGTATAGCATAAAATTTAGAAGGTAAAATATATTGACGAATTCGACAAAAATTTGTACATTCATCAATTTTTAAGAACATGGCGCTGCCATACTTTGCTTGCATTGCACATTAAATAGAAATGGAGGCTTGAAACAACTTTCATCATGTTTTTTCGTAAAATGTAAAAGTTAGACAATTTGTCAATATTTTTAGTTTTATGCTTTACAACTCCCTTGTTTACATATTCTTGATAATTACATAGGTGTACAAATCATTCATTCATATGATACAATATGTTCTTGCCCAATTACAATATTATTATTCCTGACTGTTCTATTAGAGTATATTATTGAGTGCAGATATTGAGTGCACATAAGGAGTTTATTCTTCCATTATAGTATATTCTTAAACATGATACAAATGACTGTTCTATTAGAGTATATGAGACATGCTCTACTTCACGTTTACACATTTTATAAAACTTTACACAAATTAGTAGCAACCATCAATTGTTAACGTGCAGCTGATCTTGGACAACTAATAGTAAAAATGGATCAAATTTTGTGTATGTAAATATGGAGGATTTTGTAGAGGCAATCAAGCAATATTAAAAGTTTGTACAAATCATTCATAAAATTACAATAACAAAACTGTTGTTTATACCACTGAATGTTCTATTAGAGTATATTATTACAACAAGTCACTCATGTCATACTGTATAACAGGTTATTAGAGGAAGAGTTGATTTCAATATTATTGGAAGTACTAGATATTTTACGATAATATAACTATGACAAAATTATCATACGTGTGGGGATTATTGTTGGCAATGGAATACTATGATAAAAAATTAATATGTTGGTTGTTTCATGAAAATTTCTGCTTTGAATATATAACCTGTTGTATGACATTTGTACAATGTGTGTCATTACAATCTTGTACGTACGCCCTTGCCTTAAATTACAAACTCCCACAACTCAGTAATTTTCCAAAATCTTAGTATTATTTCCAGAAATTGATACGTACCTTTCAAATACAAGCTCATGATTGGTTGGCAAATCCCACACATGTACGTACGTACAACCATCAGTTACTGTTTAGTATCATATTAGCCCCACCCACTATTATAACAAGCCACACCTCCTAGTACAATATTATACACATAATGTGACAATATTACATACGTCATTAAACTGGTTTATATCCATATTGTGGCGATTCACTAATAGCTCCACTATTTCACTGTGACCATACTTCACTGCCAACTCTAGAGGTGTTTTGTTCCTCTACAGACACAATACAACAATATAGTAAACATTAAAAACTGACAGTGTACAACAAATATTTACAAATTAACAAAATTCTAATAAACTACTCATTGAGTTATAACAGTATTGAATAGTACTGCAACAAAAATATTTGGAGGTTAAAATTTTCACTACTACGTATTTATAAATCCATGAAATCCACAAAAAACTTAATTTCAAAAATTTTAGGCTATACGATATATGCACACTAACATTATAATATGACATGTGTTGTCATAGGCAACCATTGGTCAACGCCTTATCTGATGATATCATTGTTGCGTGTGTTACACAAAAATTGTAACTCCGAAGTTGCAGTACAATTCAATACTATTCTTTTGTAATCCATAAAAAAGTTGTCTGATAAATTCATTATTCCAAAAAATTTTAACTTACAAAATTTTTAGTAAAAATTCTGTAATGTAAAATATATTGCATGAAAGGTAATATTAGAATGAGGAACTTATATATATATTATACTGATTCTAGGTTGCCATCAGTAACATGATTAATCCTATTTATAATTAATAACATTTATACAGTTCAACTGATTAAAATGTTATAAATGTATTATTAGAGCTACTATACAATAATTTTGGTAGCCATGGAGAAGATTCAGAATTGTGTCGGACCCGTCGTAATATACTCTTAATACATAGTAATACATTAACAATGATCAACTACTCACATAATCCTTCATATTCAGATCTGCTCCATTACTAACCAGGAGGGCCACTGTATCAGTGTGACCCCCTATGACTGCATGGTGAAGAGCAGTCATCTGCCACTGTATAATATAACAACATGATCATTACAATGTCTATACAAACGCATTATCATCACTGGACATTACTGTGTATTAGTGACATTTTATAATGTAAAATTTCATATGGCTTCTGTTATGTTTCATATAACATTACCATGGTTACATAATAATGAAACATTGTCCTTACATAAATAGAATAGACACACGTAAATTGTCAAAATATAAAATATCACATGATCACAAAAGTTTTCCACATGTACCAATAGGCTGGATATTATTAGTATCAACAAATTTTAGATATTTACAAGACAATTTTACGTTATAATGTTTTTATTTCAATGCTGTATGCCATTTAATGCTCACTTGTTAAATTCCCTATGCTCCGGCCTAAGGTATCAATATTGTGTATGTATAATTGTCTACTATTATCAAATGGTTGCTCATAGCAACATAATTTTTTGACCATCAGTTATACTTTATATTACGACAGTGTCCACCAAATTTCAAGTTTACACGTCAAAACCGTCACAAGTTACGACATTTTAACATAATTTATGAAATTTTATACTCACATTTGAATACAATGAAATTAGAGAAATTCTCAGGAATTATATTTCCTCAAATAATAATATTGAAATACTCTACGTAAATATAAATTATAAATCATTTAAAATAATATTCAAGAAATTTTGTTTGCTAAATCTTTCAACATTACGTTGAAATAATAAAATTTACAATTTGACAATTTGCCAATTAATTAATTAATTAATCTAAAATCAATTAATTAATGCAATATACGAGTATTTCAATAAAATATCATAAACATCATAAAATATCATAAATATCATAAATGTTAAAGAAATAAGAAATACAATTATTAATGTGATTATCTACCAATACACACATTATTGTGATATTAACTCACAGTATCAACATCATTCACTCTAGCTCCATGGCTGAGGAGGAAGGTCACAAGATTATTGTAACCTCCCCCCCCAGCCCAGTGGAGTGCTGTCATGTTGTCCTGTAGGAAGACACAACACTAATGATCAGACTACACTAACAACATTCATTACATATAACAATGTTTACAGTAGTAAACAACAACAACAATGATTATCATTATTATAATAATATCAAAAACACTTGTATGGTTTTACCAATATCATACAAGTGTTTATAATATATTTTCTCAATAGATGAACAATAAAAATTATTTAATAATAATAAATTTAAACAATAAAATATATTATCACAAAATGTTTCATTTAACATGAAGGGTCATTGTCGGACATTATATTACATGACACAAATGAATAAAATGTTTTCTACACAAACAATGACATTATATATACTGGCATTATAACATTATGTTAATATTGTGTATATGTATCTGATTATTATTATAGAATGGATGCCCATAGCAACCCCATTCATTCACCATCAGTTATACCTCATGTTACAATAGTGTCTACCAAATTTCAAGTATATACGTTAAAGCCGTCACAAGTTACGACATAATTATTAATAATTTTTACACTCACATCTCAATACAATGAAATTAGAGAAATTCTCAAGATTTATAATTCCTCAGACAATGACACCGAAATAGTCTACGTAAATGTAAATTATAAATCCTCTGAAATAAAATTCCAGTAATTTTGTTCGTTAAATCTTTCAACATAACATTGAAATAACAATTACAATTATTCTATCAATACATTATACCACAACTATGGGCAATCATAATATAATAGTACTCAGATACATACTGTATAATGAGGGGTCAACAATGACCATGAAATCTTGTACAACTTCAGAGAAATCTGACAAAAGTTATGTAAATATTTAGAAATCTTGAAATCTCAAATCTTGCAGTACAGGTTTTAAATCACACATTTTCACGTTTGATGATTAGTGAATGCATGCGGATGCCCAGAAATCCACATTAGTAAGAAAACAAGCAAAATCCTATTCCATTATACACATAAATCTTAAATATTGAAATCTCAAACTTATTATATAACTTTGAAATACAATTGAAATCTTGAAATATTTTTGAAATACTGAAATTTCATATTTTGCTTCATTGGCTGCCCTTCGCTGTATACACAATATTAACATAATATTGTAATGCCAGTATATAATATGACAAACAAACAGTCCTTGTTGCCATCGGTGACCATTTATTCCATGCATTGTTATATTTTATACCACAACTAACACATGTTTCATGCAGATCACTTAAACATTATACAATATTTGTCAACTAAGGGATTGTATAAATGTAGTGAAAACAATATTTACTCAATACCGCACAGCAGGTATACTTTGCAAGGTGTAATTATGCGACTCATCAATTTCCCATCCAGCAGTTGCTATTCTAAAATTTCTTAACTGTGCCATGTCTCGAATCATGTGATCATTTATAAAATTGTATGTGTATGTTGCAAATGTGATGGGATGTGAAGTCAACTCCTTCACTCTGTAATTAGAGGATACCATGCCTTATAAGGAAGTTTTGTCAAGTGCTTGGGGAGATTTGTTGCCATGACTACACTAAACCATTACAATCCTTCCATAGATTATGGCCCAAAGAGGACAAGGCAAGGAGAGGGGTAATGCCTAGACTGAAGGATACCTGAAATATGCAAAATTTGCAACATCAAAACTTAGGACCTCACAGATATTTCATTGCTAAATATCCCACACTCACTCAATGTACACAATATCATCAAATAATACACTCTGTGTGTGTGTGTGTTGTATAGCTACACACATACTCACCCCAGTAAGATCTCCTGTGACCTCCACACCACTGGAGGCCAACTCTTGTATGGTGTGGAGATCACCATAACGAGCTGCATATTCTATCTTCCTCTTCTCATCCTACAATTATATAACAACAGTAACCATGACAACTGATACTCATCATTTTACAGTAAGTTACATAATACACCTCATAATGTATTGTATACTATTGTAACAAACAATAGTTTTGTTCATAGCAATAATATCATAGCATAAGGTAATTACGGCATATTTGTAAATACTTTATAAATAACTTGTAAAGCATAACAGCAATGGAGAGTACCAGTGACTATGTATCTAGTCTCCATAGTGTGTTCTAATTGTTTCAGTTGTTTAGAAGATTATAATATAATGTATGCAGTGATGTATACCAAGCCTAGTGTCCTCCACTTTACCTTATCAGTGCGCCAGTTAATATTTCATCATTCTATCATTACTAACATACAGTAATATCATTATATGCTATATTAGTATGTCTCTCACTTCAGTAGGTTTCCTCAGCTTAACGGTCGCCATCAGTTTGCGCGCAAACAGTCGATCACGCGATCTTGCTTATTCGTGGGGAAGGATGATCGATGTGAGTTGATCAGTTAATAGAGGATAAAACGCTCATTCATATTTTGTCTAAAATATAATTGCTAGGGCGTGGCTACTAACAACAAAACTATTAGAATTGTAGATCACGTGTGATCGCTCATGTAATGGCGAGTGTAATGGTAAGCAATTTTAATATACTATGTAGTAATGTTTATACATCCCTTCACTAGTAATAATGGCGAAGAGACTAGTAATAATGGCGAAGAGAGAAGAAAATATCGCCAACTTTAGATAGTGGAGTGAACTAGAAAGAGAATAGAGAAATTTTGATGACGTTAAGCCGAGCTACCGTGGTTACAAGATTGGCAAGAGGATGGGGTGAGTTTATTGAGAGTTCCTAGAATAAATCACATGATCATTCAGTAGAGTGGTAAATCTTATCCCAAGGGCAAAGAGATGTCACATGCATATCTACTGTAAGTTGATTTGCGACCACGGTCAAAGTCTTGACCAGAGAAATATTAAGCTTGACCCTTGACTTAATTTTGTTGTTGACCGTTGACTTTCTCTAATATCCTTCCTAACTGCTTGATGTTATAATGGGTGCACAATAATGTGTGATGCTTCTAGTGCAGTATATGAAGGAGTAACAAATTACATTAGCAGTTGTAACACATTTCACTAGTAGCATTGTATCATTGCTCTCCTCTGTTACACATCTCAATGATACAACTCAGCTGTATGATCAACATGACGTGAAGTATTATTATAAATACCATACTAGTCTAGTATAAGTCCCTATACTTTAATAAATTTGATTGTGAGGTTGAAACTTTTCTTTTGTCTCTTAAGGAGGCACAATACAGTAAGCGTGGCCGGGCGATACAAAAAGTCTGTACAATAATTGTATCAATTCATGGTTGTGTATAAACAATGCTCTGAAGGTCAGTAGCAATATATAGTGAGCCTAAGCTTATATCTAAACACTTTCACTAGTTATGGTGCTGTCTTGCTTTAAACTTTTAGTTAGAACTACTCTCGACAGCTTGCACAAAAAAATTTTAATTTTGTATATATGCAAGGTAGTTGAAATCAAACAGTGGAAATACTTTTTCTTCTTCAGTCGAATCCATTAGTCACTTTTCTGAGGCCAATTAAGAGCATCTTTGTCACATCGCCATTTCACCATACTTTGCTCAATTTGAAATCGTCTTCCACACTTTTGTAGCTATTTTATACCTTTTTATTCGAACAAAAATTTGAAGGTTATCGATTCAAAAATGACGACATAGTTCCAAAAATAGCATGCATACCCGATTTGTAATGCATGTTAAGTAATAGTTGTAACATGGGCACGAGGGATTTGCCTGATATGTATGCCCAAAGCCCGAGGGCCTGTGGCCCTCGGGCTTTGGGCATACATATCAGGTAAATCACGAGTGCACATGTTACAAGTAATATGTAACACTTCCGGCACTCTAAAAGTTTGCCCAAACCTGATGTTGATATTTCCGCCTCTTTATATAGTAACGGGTACTCGTTGTGATTGTGGGACTCTATTTCATCGTTGTCATGACGTTCTTGCATGGTAGTGCTGGTAATTGTGGGTTTACCACAACTTTTTATAAAGCTGCAGGACTTATAAATGGGCAAAAATCGCGTTTAATCGCTGATAAACTAATGGTGAGTGTGTTACAAATAGAGTAGATTAATGTAGATACATTAAGTCACACAGTAAATAGATTATTTTTATCACGTGAGAAACTCACCTCAAATGGCATTTTTGGGCTTATATCGGCTTCTAAACTTCCATGGATACGAAAAACAAACACTTCAAGACTAGTAACAAAGTATATATTTCAACTACAAATAAAGATTAATTTAGAAAACTAAAAGCCACAATCGATATTACATTTATGCGCCTATATAAAGAGCTCTAGTGATGCACCAACTTATCGATCAAAAGGCAGATCAAAGAATTCAAAGGAAAGATTTTCCCGGGATACATCTAGATGTATCCCGGGAAAATCTTTCCTTTGAATTCTTTGATCTGCCTTTTGATCATGTACACTAGATGTGAAGGAGAATAGGGATACATGGCTTATGTATCCCTGTAGATTCCTTTGATCTAAGGTGTGAAAGTGTTGCATTCGAAATTACGCAAATATACTAATTTATATGGAGATGTTGTTTACGTGCTTATTCATGAAGAAGAAATACAGGCAAGCTAAGCGTTCATTATGGGAGTAGAGGTAGAGTTGTACATTGTTTGTGTACAACCGCCTTTTTACACTGGTGACATAATAGAACTGATTTGTTTGAAGCCATGTAGTGCTAATTGCTGAGGCCATGTGATACCTCCTTAACACCTGTAATTTCTTGTAGGGCTCAAACATTCAACAAACAATAAATATTCATATTTGCAAATTCGAATACAATTTTTCGAATACAATTTTGAAGACAATTTCTTAACTATATGTAATTTAAATATTTGTAATCATAAATATTCAACTACAATTTTTAATATTCAAATATTCATTTCAAACCAATTACACTTCATAACATGCAGTAACAATCTTTGATCTTACACGAATGCCTTTAATTTATGTGTTGAAGTAACATGTTGTACACATCATTATAATTTTATAGTACACTAAAGAATATTACGTCAACTGTCATTACAGAATATTCAATACAAAAATCACTATTCCTCTGAGCCCTAATGACCGGATTGTTTTGGAGACCTTGACCGTTGACTTTGATTTTGACCGTGGTCACAGATCATCCTACAGTAAGTATGTATGTGAACACCTTCCTTGCATAGACATAGTAACCCGTTGATACCTGGGGGAGGGGCTATTAGAACTATTTTACTGCCTATGGCTGACTATACCAGACTACACCCCAGGGCATTAAAATACATGGCACATGTAAAGTTACTGGAAACTTACCCTCTCTCCCAAGACACCAAATACAACTTTACTACAAGATTTTACCACTCCAGTTTAGTTGTCATGAATTTCATCATTATTTGTAAACAACCTCCATGAGTCATCTCCATTGTATCATCCTGTCATTAGTTGAAGATTGTTATGATGTAATGGATAACAATTAGTTCATAAATCAATGTCAATTATAACCTTCAAAGGTTTGTCTACAACCTTCAAAGCATTTTACGATAATGGTTAACTCACTTTTGTCATAGATATTAATACATTCACTAAAGTTACCAGCAAAATGTTTTCTTCTAATACTGAAGCCATATAAGGCTATCACATTATAATCTTGTACAGTCAAAATTGATGAATTCTCTTATTAATCCAATATCTCATCGTTATGCTGTGATGGTATTCTCTCTCTGTATGTCTGTATGTCCGTATGTCTGTGTGTCTGTATGTCTGTGTGTCTGTGTGTCCGTGTGTCTGTGTGTCCGTGTATTTGTAGAGTATGTTCATATATCACTGTGCGCATTTGGTGTGTGTGTGTGTGTGTGTGTGTGTCCGTGTGTCTGTATGTCTGTATGTCTGTATGTCTGTGTGTCCGTGTGTCTGTGTGTCCGTGTATTTGTAGAGTATGTTCATATATCACTGTGCGCATTTGGTGTGTGTGTGTTGTGTGTGTGTGTGTGTGTGTGTGTGTTTATACGTAATATCATAATATCACAATACCATATAGCGGGAAATTTTTGAAAGGTTAACTTTTGGAAAAAGGCTAAGTTTAAATGATTTCGAAAAACTAAATACCATCAATGCACTATGGCCACTCTTTTTGTAAAATGCACACTCAGTAGCAATGATCAAGCACTCTTCAAGTAGTAGTTCAACACCTTAATCTCCTGTTCTTTCAACTGATCAACCACTATTTGCCCTTTTACTAAACAAATCCTGTGGACCTGGCCAAATACACTTTGTTATCCTATATTGTGAGGACTGCACAATGAAATGATTATTTTATAGGTACGTATGCATGTACGTACGTATGTACGTACCATAAATTATGATGACACACATCTTCTATTGACTAAGGCTGGGGTCGAGTTTTGTGGCGCTCGTTGTGCGACTACGCACGACGAACCATCCTTTCCCACCCAATTTTCCCGTTAACTAGAGAATTAGTTAAGTACCTTCATTGTTTGAAGAATCAATAACCCGAAGTTCATTGATCGGTTCAGCCATTCTTCTGATACAACCTTATAAAGTCCTTCATGTCACCACAAAAAATTTTACTCGATAGTCGTTTTTTTCTTTCTTTCTTTCATTTTCATCGCACACTTTTTTTGTGGGCTTGCGGGAGCTTGTGTGAACCCCGAAAGTTTTTTTCTAACTCTCTTTTTGTACATTCACTTGTTTGTCTAATAACTAGCTCAGTTAGCCATCACGTCCTTATGATATGACATTAGCCATGACTCCTAACTATGATAGTATAACATTTCAGTTTGTTCACAGGCAAATGTTTAGTTGCCTGTGGCCCTTGTTAACAATAATGCTCACATGATAAAGCAGTTGTATTGTATTGTAGCTGACTTTGGCATAGCAGCACAGATCTCTCAGACTTTGATGAAGAGAAAGTCATTTATTGGAACACCCTACTGGTGAGCATTAATTAGATATGATCACATGATCCATTACTATATATAGGATGGCGCCGGAGGTTGCTGCGGTAGAGAAGAAAGGAGGATACAATAATTTGGTGAGCTGTTTAATATCGTTGCTACTCTATTATTGTCATGACAACACAGTGTGACATATGGGCAGTAGGGATTACAGCAATAGAACTAGCTGAGATGCAACCACCAATGTTTGACCTTCATCCTATGAGGTGTGTGTGTGTGTGTGTGTGTGCGTGCGTGCGTGTGTGCGTGCGTATGCGTGTGTGTGTGTTGTGAGGAATAGTTGAAGCTTGTCACATGACAACTTGACTGTATAATGTGTTATGGTAATATTAGGGCTGAAAAGATCACACATTTTATGATATTGAGTATTGTAGTTAATGATCAAACACTCATGAATGTGTTGTGTGTTGGTCCTTTAGACATTATGTACATTAGTATGTTTACTGAGATCCTTTAATTAAATTTTTTTGTCACTTAGAGGTGGCCAGGAAGCCATACCTTATGCAAACACTGAGGTTTAACACTTAAACAAGAACCAGCCTACCTCTATAGACTTAAAAGCAGTTACTGTGTAGATATTTGATACTTTTGCCTGACAGTTTTATACATTGAGGCAAATGATGATAAAACTTCACGTTGACAACATTATTGAGATATATATATCATTTATTGAGGTAATCAAGACTCACGATAGTGAGTCGCGAGGCCAAGAAAAAGCACAGCAACGCGACCACTGAGTGAGTTATTTACACGTAGCACCACCCTCAAACTCGCAAACGCTCTAGCTAAGCCGCCATTAAAGCTATCGCTTAGTTATTACTGACCCACAACGTTCTTACTATATAGAATCAATAAACCGAGAATGGAGGAAATAGGCGCCACCATTGCTAAGTACCAGCCATTGCGAGTTTTATGGCGCCCATTGTGCGACTTCGCACGACGAACCATCCTTTCCCCCCCCCCCCCCCCCCCCCCAATTCGCCCGTTTACTAGACAATTAGTACCTTCATTGTTTGAAGAATCAATATCCCGAACTTCGTAGAAATCTATTCAGCCATTCTTCCGATACAGCCTTATAAATGCCTTCCTGTGACCACAAAAATTTTTACACGGCAGTCGTTTTTTTTTCTTTTTTTCTTTCTTTCTTTCTTCATCGCACACTTTTTTCGGGGGCTTGCAGGAGCTTTCGTGAACCCCGGAAGTTATTTTCAAACTCCCTTTTTATACATTCACTTGTTTGTCTAATAACTCACTCATTTCTTCATGGATTTCAGCCAAATTTGTATCAGCACTTCTCCTATGTATGCTCTACCTGTCATACTATTATCAGTCTGAAGTAAACACTTGAATGTATTTGAGAAGGACTATTACACTGCAGGTTGATAGTTGTCATAACTTGGACCCCCTTCGAATGCTTTACATAAACTTTCAGATACACAATCTATATTGATGTATCACTCTGTAGTGAAAGTTTAAAAAAAATCTCGGGCTTGGGTTTTTCAAAATTAAGCTTCAAAGTTTAATTTGCAATATTGTGTGCTAGGCAAGTACAAGTTATGCCTATGTAGTACTTCTCTGCTGCTTGCTAGTAATAACATCTGTTTATACTTCCAAAAAAGTAGTGATATGCTAAACAAAAACACCCTGGGTGTAAAAAAAGTGCGAGGCCAATCAGAAGCAGCATTGCAAATAGGTATGTACGACCAAAAACGTTGATATCAGTTGAGGCCAAGAAATTACTTATCAAAAATCTACTTGAATGACATAATAGTTTATAGCATATTGTCACAACTATGATTGACTTTGTCACTTGGCCACCTTTTTCACACCATCATTATTAATAAAGGTGGCCAAGTGACAAAGTCAATCATAGTTGTGACAATATGCTATAAACTATTATGTCATTCAAGTAGATTTTTGATAAGTAATTTCTTGGCCTCAACTGATATCAATGTTTTTGGTCGTACATACCTATTTGCAATGCTGCTTCTGATTGGCCTCGCACTTTTTTTACACCCAGGGTGTTTTTGTTTAGCATGTATATTATCGGAAGTTATTGAGATATAACTTTTTCCATTATCACACAGCCCTACAAACGATTTATAACTGGACAATCACTAACATTTGACCAGGGGGTAGTATATACATGACTGGTATCTCACTGCCCAAAGGCTGACTACATACAGTGTGTCTGGACACTTTAGGGACTAGCAAAGTTTTTGACATTTCAATGATGTCATCATACATACGTATGAACCACTGCATGTGTTGGTGAATCAAATATTTAGTGATTAGCCTAAAGATTGCTATTCACGTCTTTTCAATTTAGTGGTGTGGACTCATCAAGCCATTACTGAAGTGTTGCATTGATACTGGGAGGCCACACCCACATTTGTAAACTCCATCTTTATCCTAGAGTGTACAACTCATTAAATTCGGTGAAAACACCAAATACCATATATGGCATGGTAGCTAATAGTTAGTATGACGTGCCAGACTTATTTCAGGATACTACGTATGGCTTCCAGTATTATCACCAGCTTGACAAGAGTCTTGTCCAGCGTTGCTGATCCCATTCCTTTAGGTGACAAATCAGTGACTGTGTCTTTTTTAAGACTTATGGGATTTGTAGCAAGGGCCACGCCCACCCACAACATTACAACGACAGTAAAGCTAGAGTTTTGTCAACAGTTGTTAATGCCAGCACAGTGACTGGTTAAAACTTTTAAAATGGCGTGACTTACATTTTGGCATTTCACTTAAAATTCACCAAGCTGCCAAATTATAATCACCACCAAATAAACCACTCGTATCAATATGGTAATTTTAGTTGGTGAGTAGCTGATTGTTCTATTAGAGTATATCAATATGAGTGAGGAGTACAGCCACTGTGTGTAACCATTGGAAAATTGTCACATATTTCATGAACAATTTCTAGCCTTTAACCCTTTAAGGACCTTTATCAAAATTATGTTTTTTGCATACTCAAAATAGTATTATATCTTCAAAGGCATTCCATTGCTATTGATTACGAAAGAAAGTCTTAAAACTATATTATGAAGAATATTCGCCTGTCTATTCTGCATACAAATATATTATAAACAAAAAGATTCTAAGCAGGGCAGTTATAAAGATACAGGGTGATTTATACTAACGTGTGTGAGATTGTTACTACTCTCGCCTATTGATTTTCTTGGGCCGCCATCTTGTTATGCATTATAGAACAGTGTGCATGTTATTATGATGTTATTTACCCTAGGGCATTGTATTTAATGACTAAATGAAACTTTAAACCACCGGCCTTGAAACACAAGGGCAAATGGTAAGTTCTATTGATTGCTGTACCGCATTAATCAATGAAGAGCAGGTCAGAGAATTTTCATGATTTCCTAAGAGTGGCATTACAGAAGGATCCTATTAAGAGACCGCCGGCTTCTAAACTGTTAAAGGTTATCTTATCTCATGTGATGTCATGTGATGTAGTGTAAACTCATCTCATGTGATATAGTGTTAGCTTATCTCATGTGATATCATGTTACTATTAATAGCATGAGTTTGTTGACCGAGAATTGTTAACTAATGTTCTAATGATACCACTGATCAAAGAGCTGAAGGCTCCAGTGAAGAGTAACAAGAAGAAGCCGGATCATACCCCGGATGATCCTGAGGAGAAAGAAGAACTAGAGATAGAGGTGTGGATTATTTAGATATATGTGGCAATGCTAAAATGGCCAACTTTGTGACAACCCTAACTTGACAACTTTCTCACTTTAACTTATATTCCCAATAAGGTATTGACCTGAACATTTCACCTAATACTATAGAAGTTATTCACGAGGTGTGACTTGGTGTGAGCGCTCTGGTTATTTACTGTATATTGTTGTGACATGAGTGGAAAAGAGCTTGAGTGTTGTATGGCAATTTTGTCTGTGACGTCGTTCTTACCTTCCTCTTCTCAATATGTGTATTAGTTTAACACAGAGGATTATTATTGTACTAAGTTATCATCGTTTGGTTAAATAAAACTACATTGGTGGGATTTTCTGCAGTTTACTGCCGTACATTGTTATCCGCTCAAAATAGCCGACATTTACTGTGCTTGTATGGTGACATGCCTTATGCATAACCTCTATACCTAACATACTGCTTTATAACCTGTGAGATATTTAGTATCTTTACTTCTTTACTAGATGTTAAGTTATGAATTCCTACAGTTATAGTAGAATCAAAAAGGCAATTTACTAAGGAATAGGCTAGGCAGTAACATGTTATACAGTTTACTAAGGAATAGGCTAGGCAGTAACATGTTATACAGTTTACTAAGGAACAGGCTAGGCATTAACATGTTATACAGTTTACTAAGGAATAGGCTAGGCAGTAATATGTTATACAGTTTACTAAGGAACAGGCTAGACATTAACATGTTATACAGTTTACTAAGAAATAGGCTAGGCAGAAACATGTTATACAGTTTACTAAGGAATAGCCTAGGCAGTAATATGTTATACAGTTTACTAAGGAATAGGCTAGGCAGTAATATGTTATACAGTTTACTAAGGAACAGGCTAGGCAGTAACATGTTATACAGTTTACTAAGGAATAGGCTAGGCAGTAATATGTTATACAGTTTACTAAGGAACAGGGTCAGTTTACTAAGGAAAAGGCCAGGCAGTTATCACATTGTGTTGTTATACAGCAAAAGAATCAGGAGGCATTCCAGAGGGTTCCATCTAAACATCGTAATGATCCTAAGAGACCTACTGAGGCTGATGGTGAGTCATGTGATGCTGTTGTGTTGTCTTGGTTACTACATGAACACTCACATGTGCACAATAACTGTGAATACATACATATAAGGAGCGTGAGTACATACATATAATGAGCGTGAGTACATATTACATATACAATACACAGGGATGTGCCCAGGTTTAAGAGAGTGGTGGTTACAAAATGGGGGTTTTAAATCTCCGTAAGTTAGTGATCTTTAATATCTATACTCCCACTGTGTCTAGGATTCCTTGTAGACACTTTGTTTTGTGTAAAGTGGCTGGCAAAACTAAGCGTTTGCATTCATACTGATATTTTAGTAGTAAGTGAATTAGTAGTGGTGGTTATTTTATCTGAGTGGTGGTTAATTTATCTGAGTGGTGGTCGGTGCCGACCACTGCCGACCACTGTGGGCACATCCCTGAATACATTCATATTATCAGAGTACACTGCTATAATACATGTACATTATCATATTCTGCTATTTCAGTAATTGGAGGAGGTTTAGACTTGACCCCGCCCACACCTTCAGCCAATCAGAGTGTTATCCGGTTGCCATGGTGTTATTATATGTTGTGTATGGTAACCACGTAGCCTGCTTGGTTACAATCATCAGCCAATGCTGCGGCTGCTAAACCTAATATTAAAAGGTCAGTGTGTAACTATGGTAACAGTTCTCTGTGACTATACCGTATAGCGGAAAACATTGGTGAATTCAGCTATTTAGATTATTTGGGGGAGAAAACTTTGGCGAATAGCCTCTGTTCCGTGTGGCGACGACTTAGGCTGACAGCCACATGATGGCCGTTATATGAACACTCGATGACAGGCATTATATGAACACTCGTTTCCTTTAAGGCCAAATCTGCTCTCTTTCCCACTTATATCGTTGCGCGGGAGTCAAAATTAAACAATATGGCTATCTTACGCTTCGTTTCATCTCCTTCTTTACGGAAGAGTTTGCGGCTGCTATCGCTGTAGAAGGTATTAAAACTGAGGCTAAATGTAATAAGAGAACTTGCTGGTGATGGTAAAGTTTCATCGTTTGAGTGCTTCTCATTCGTAGGGTAAAAATATTGTAACAAAGACATCACGCTGTACCACTTGAATCACATGAACTACATAAAATACAGATATTGAAGACCGTAAATAAATTTGAGGGAGAAAACTTTGGTGATTGGCTATCAATTTGCCAAATTCGCCAATGTTTTCCGCTATACGGTATGTATTTTACTAAATATTGTATTTCACTAAATACATAATTACAATACAGTCTGGCATATAGTAAACTGTCATAGGTACACATTACACAGTGTGTATATGTGTCAGTGGATTAGGTGAACATTCATGGTTTACATTATGATGCTAGCAGGAATGATAGAGGAATAGTAGCTCTATAAACTCCTGCTAGTTTCTGGTATATCTATTATTCCTAACAGATATTTTATGAACCTTTAAAGTCAACTGCAATGGAAAAATAACTTGTGCTCATATGGAAGCTGATTGATCATAATGATACATGGTATCAATTATTTTTAAACCAGGCGTGCGCCGGCCGCACCTCTGGTTTCTTGAAATCGTTTTCGTGAAAACGTCGGTGTGTGTGTCTGCCCCCCAGGCTATTAAAAACCATTCACGTGAAATGAAGCCTGAATAACCAATCAAATTAGTCGTACTGGTTTTCTATGACACTTGCTATCGATATTACTGATGGGTGGGGCCTTAGTAACGAAGCACATCGTGAGTTACTGCGGAATAAGAACAAGATAATGCAGTGTTAGCCGTTCATTCCATAGTAAAAGCCGTTTTTTATATCTGTACATTACTAACAAGACAGGGCGCTTCAGTTTTGAAAGTGGGCGTGCCGTGCGGGTTGCGGAGCTTATAATACAAGACTAGCCTATAGTGTTACAGTAAGAATTTTGGCTTAAAACAACTGTTTACTACTTAAAGTTTTATCACTAAAGTACTGGAGTATAAAGCCGGTTTACACAAAAGAATTAAATTTTTTAATGCGTTGCTATGTGCCCCTTAGTGATGAGTCTTTGTTCACATGACTTACTCGTGACGTCATTAATTACAAAATACACTGAATAGCAGTTGATTAACAGTGGTTTAACTTACACATCGCCTGGTCTTTAGATGGTAGAACATCAACTTGTTTCATTATTTGTTTGGATTAAGTATTAATTGACACTTGAAAAATAGCACTTCTCCTTTGTGGTTTTATCTCAGGAAGTGACAACTGAAATGTCACAAAGGGACATCCTAGTAACACGTGTAAGGTAATAAGTAGTTTTGTGGATTAGCCAGGATCTACCTTTCTGTTGAGGCCTATTCATTCCCTTTCAGCTGATATGATAGTTCATGCGTAAAACGATACCGGTGCTACTTCAACTCAGCCGAAACTGATGTATCAGAAACACTGTCATCGTCACTGATATTTGTAGATCCAGAGAGGAATAAATCATTATCAGATTCGCGTAACAACTTCATCACTTCTTGCCATTGATAATACGCATACTAGGGCCTTCCGTGACGTCACACAAAGGTATAACACTTGCAGTTATTTTTGTGGAAGTGACGTTTTGCAATGTTTAACCAACGATAACTCGAAGACAACATATAATTTTATTATAAAAATTGTTGTTATGCATTCTACATGACTAGCTAAAGCTACGTATCTATCAAATATAAACATGGGGTGATTTTTCCTCTGCAGTTCACCTTTAAAGTAAAAGTTAGTGTATGAACTGCATGATTTGCAAATCCGGTCACCATGCCATCCAGCAGCTGATGCTGTTGGCATTGCACATAATATACTCTAGTAGAACAATATGGTGATTGTTCTATTAATAGAATATCATCAGTTCTTATATGGTGATTGTTCTGTTAATAGAATATCGTCAGTTCCTGTAGTCAATGACAGTGAGTTTAAAGAGTGAGTGATAACATAGTCAACCACCCCCCACCCTATTACACTGTAATGTTACAATAGACCATCAGCTCAACATCCTGATATATCCTGAAGATGATGATATCTACAGTACTCCTGATGACCCACCTAATGCTCCTCCCTTCCTCCTAAGGTATTCTAATTGTTTCATTATTTTATCATCATCATCATGACAACCAGTCAAACACAAGAATGAGAGGAGAGGATGATAATGTTTATGATGCTGTTCCTGACGTGAGTGTTCTATTAATATCAATAGTTTTATTAATAGTTAACATGCTACCATACAATATTATTCTATAAATAGTAACATGTTATGATATACAGGGATATGCCCACAGTGGTCGGCACCGACCACCACTCAGATAAAATGACCACCACTACAAACTCACTGACCAGTAGTAAAATATCACCATGAATGAAAATGCTCAGTCTTGCTAGCCACTTTATACAAAACAAGGAATCCTAGACACGGTTGGAGCATACATATTAAAGATCACTAAGTTTTGGAGATTTAAAACCCCTTTATGTAGCCACCACTCTCGGCACATCTCTGATATAGTAACTTTATTAACACCTAGTTACCATGTTACGTAGTTCCATTTATACCATGTCATTAGCTCTATCGATAGTAACATGTTACCATGTATAATAGTAACATGTTATGACATATCAGTTCTAACATGTTATTATAAATAGGATTTGGCGACATCACCACCATCAGTACCACCTAAACCAGTACCGTCAGTGAGGACTAAACCAGCTGATAATCCTCCTCCAGCATTACCTCCTAAAGAACTCACCACTGTGAGTAGTGTCATGTGATATCATATGCATGTGATCAGAAAGATCACATGATCCTTATTGTACAAGCTACATTATAGAATACGGTACAGATTTAATGCAACGTCGCAATCGCACACGTGTGCAAGTGCCATCACACGCGAGTGCGAGCACCGCGAGTAAAACTACTCGCAAGTGAAATAGTGACCATGAATTGTTTTATATGCCGTGTAATAGCTTCAATTTACTCCAGTAGTAAAGCAAAATGGTTTAGTATAAAGTAATTGTAAAATGAAGTGATTTCGTCTTAAAGGTGGGTGTGGTACCTACTGAAAATCGAGTGCACAAAGCTGGCATTGAAGTAGCAAGACGAAGTACTACAGTTTATATAGTGGGCGTGGCATCTACCAAATATATTGAATGCATGAAGCTTGTATTGAAGTAGTCACAGGGAGAACTGTAGTATATAAAATGGGTGTGGCACCTACCGAATATCGAGTGCATGAAGCTTGTATTGAAGTAACAACATGAAGTACTACTGTTTATAAAGAGGGTGCGCCATATATTGGCATAGTTTAGCCTTGTACTTGCTATGGTACATTGCTGTTACTAGTACTCACGAGTGTTTGTACTCGCACATGCGAGCGTTGCCACTCGCACTCGTGAGCGTTACCGCTCGCACTCGCGAGTGTAGTACTCGCGAGTGTAGTACTCGCGAGTGCGACGTTGCATTAAATCGGTACTGTACATAATGTGCTTTTCAGACTGCTTGTCCATGGGTTGATAAAATACAAGTGCTCATGTGAGAGATAATCAGATTGGTTTAAATTATGTACGAACAATTTGATTGGATATATTTCTCATGTATTTATCAATGCGCAGAGACAAGCAGTCTAAGATAGAAAATGTTGTGTATGTATATCTCATCATGTAAACCCCCATGACTGATATTAAGGTCACTAAATTATTAGAGTCATTAATAATCATGTACCCATGACTTTGATATAGTGTGTATGTCAAGGGCGTCAGAGTAGGTGCGACAAGTGAGGCAAGAGCCTCACTACTTTTCAAGGCCAATAAAAAATTTTCAATGAATAATTATCACAAGCCTTATGCTCTAGCCACTGCTGTGATTCTAAGACTTCTTGTGTTAATAATAACCACTAATCACACTAATGTAATTGTACAAACCAAACTGCTCACCCTGTGACCCATTAGTGACCAGAAGATTGTTTGGAACTTCCCTTGCCTCAGTCAGTAGATTCCTGTAAATTAAATAGTCCAGGTGAACTAAGGTAACTAGCATATAATTACTACTTCGTTTAGTAATTTTAGTTCTTTGTCAAATAGTTGTTTATAACTTGTTATTGAACAATGGCATTTTCCAAGCTGCCCAGCTAATTATCCTGAAAATAGCTTTAAATAGCATCTTTAAAACATGAAAATGTATACCTCCAGACCCCCCTAGTTACAACTGCCACTCGGCTGCTTTGTAGACTACCTATCTCCCATACCTTTGAGCCTTACCACTTTCTCACTTTTGCTCTGACGCTCCTGGTGTGTACGTAGTATATATATATACAGTTATTATGCACAGTGTTTATTATCCCACAGAAGAGAGGATTAGTGGGTAATGAACCAAAGGTACGTACATGCCTTACCTGTTATTTGTGTATAACTCATCTATCATCAACAGGCATATTTCTCCAAAATTTTTAATGGATGTCCATTACATTTTAACTGTGCTATGGTGTGGATGCATCCCACCGCAAAAGGTATTCTAATAATTTCATCAATACGTAGTTCTACATTGAACATACATCACACTCAGGCAGAATAGCCCGTTATATTGCATCATCTAGTTGTTATTATGGTTACCGTGACCTTGTATTCTTGAGCCGCGACACATTTAGTATGCAGGCTCTGTTAAACATAGTTGCTGAATAATTTGTTCTTGGGATAAAGGTCAATGATAAACTGTCACTTAGTCAACAGCTGCACTCAACAGTCAGTTGAATTTGCCCCCTTAAAATCCCTGTTACCATACAGTGCAAAATTATGATGGTGAAAATTTTTGACAATTTGTTTCTGCCATACATGCAAACAGCTAATGTAAGAAAACTTTGAAAGTAAAATTTTGATGAGTTGCTTGAAAATTTCCCCATCAATATTTTGAGCCATACAGTATCCTCCTGTCACTAATAGTTGTTCTTAATATGTTATATTACTACTCCATACAGTATCATATGCATTCCTGGGAGCAGAGGAAGGACTGTATTCCTTAGAACTCTCAAAGAACTCTGATCCTATCATGGAACAGGTTACTATGACAAAAAAACCTTGTACATTATATGAATCTGATTGGTTAGGTTTATCCCAGAGCTTGTCATTGGATATACATCTTCAATAACTCACTAGTCTCTATTATGGGTAAGTGTTACTATAGTAACCTTGTGATCACACAATACCCTGACAACAGGCCGCAATAAACACTTATCAATGACTAACCTCATATTATTACATGATAAGGATAAACAGTCACATGGGCTTAGGTGAGCTCTCTATATTATCGCCCTGTATGTATGGTTGCTAATGGTAACAGAAATCGTGATCACACTACGAAGATTGGAGACTCCAAAGGATGCATGAAATGTTGTGTAGGTCAGTAGTGGGCTATAATTAGAACTATTAGAATTTTAACTAACTGGTTTTTTTGAGGTACCTATATTTTGCGAATGCCTGACTTATTGTATTTTATTTTTAATTTCTATTTTGTGAACTTAATTTCATCAATATCCATAAAATTCACAGAGTTTAAGTACCTCAAGAAAACCAAATAGGTATACAGTATCACTAAAACACTACCGTATAGAGGGAAACTTTGGTGGGGAAAGCGTTGGCGAATTTGGCAAATCACCTTAAATTCGCCAAAGTTTCCCCAGGCAAAATTTATGCTTGCATAAAATTTGTTGAACAAATTTTGACTTTAAAAAGTATAAAGTGTGTATGCTCAACTGCATGAATTTCACCGGCCACCTTGCTAGCCACAGTACGTGTGTGTAGCAAGAAAATCATTCAATGCCACGCCCTCTTTTTGTGCAAGGCTTGTTGCATGAAATAAAAATGAAATATATCATAAAACCTATAATGAAAGATATAGCTAAAAATCTTCTTTCATCTGGTAGCTAGCTAGTGACATTGCTATAATTATATTAAACACATCTAGCAAAAATCTCAAGGGACACGCCCTCTTTGCACCAGACTGAGCTTGCATTTTAAGCGTCGCATTAATCCTACACAAAAAACTCTGGCTGGAGTTTCTTTCACTGCCATGCACTGGGTTAAACCTGCACAGCCTAGCAAAAATCTTGCATGGCTAGCTATGGAGCTAGTCCCAGCAGTTTGTGCAACTCGTTACCACTGAGCTGTCATTTATTTTAACAGCGTAGCTAAATTTTCTTGCATGGTAAAATCTTTTGCTTGGAGAAAGGGATAAATTCACTAAACTGTATTTTGCCAAATATGTTTTTGTAATGAGTTCACCAAAGTTTGCCCCAGCCAACGTGTCCCTCTATACGGTATATTAGAATAGAGTAGAATTTTATGGCTACTTGCAAATCATTTCTGATGTTTTGGCAAACCATGTTAATGTCAAGGCATGAGATTTAAAGTGAGATCGTGATATTTTATAACATTTGTTTTACATGCTGTATAACACAAAATGGAAATTGTTGGTGAATAGGAATTTGGTGGGAAAAGTTTTGGGGAATTGAGACCATATAATCGATGAAAAGAATTGTCCACTAGCGGCATGTGATTTAGAAGCACAATTGTAACCATTATGTGTGTAAGGAATGGTGGACATGTTTACAGTAGCAAGCATTATTTGGGGACACCAGGAGTATACTAAGACATCGATATATTCTGCACTGAGCTACTAGTAAAAGAGCACCAGAGTATTCAAGTTGTAAACATCATTGAACTACTACGTCCCATAATGTTGGCCATATTTCCTTTCAACCAGTTGTCACACAAGTGTCTAAGAATTATTGTAAGCATAAAATTTGTAAAGGCAAAAGTATGGTTTGATCTCTCCAAGCTTGCCTCAGTTTTCCCCATTACCATTTTGCATTAAGTATACGCTATTTACCAAACTCATCCTTGTCCAAATCTTTCTCATAACACATCTAGCATGTTAGCAATGTCATGTTGTCATGGTGACTGTTACATAGGGAGAAACCCTTATACAGGAGAGCAATATCTGATAGCAGCCATTCCTAAGGGAATAATGCTACTGCAGTGGTTTCAACCACGTCACATCTTTATGATGGTCAAAGTGAGCATTATATGGAATAATATAACAATGTCTACTATTTTAATTTAAATTGTGTACATGTGTGTGAACGTTTATATGTGTGTATATGTGTGTGTACGTGTGTACGTGTGTGTGAATGTTTATATGTGTGTATACGTGTGTGTACGTGTGTGTGAATGTTTATATGTGTGTATACGTGTGTGTACGTGTGTGTGAATGTTTATATGTGTGTATACGTGTGTGTGAATGTTTATATGTGTGTATACGTGTGTGTGAATGTTTATATGTGTGTATACGTGTGTGTGAATGTTTATATGTGTGTGTACATGCGTGTACGTGTGTGTGAACGTTTATATGTGTGTGTACATGTGTGTGAATGTTTATATGTGTATGTACGTGTGTGTGAATGTTTATATCTGTGTATACGTGTGCGTACGTGTGTGTGAATGTTTATACGTATGTGTGTATACATGTGTGTGAATGTTTATATGTGTGTGTACATGTGTGTGAATGTTTATATCTGTGTATACGTGTGTGTACGTGTGCTGTGTTATATGTTTTATATTTAACTTAATAACAAGTGATTGCTATTGGTAACTGTTTTGTGTACACACACAGGTATTTGAGACTAAGCTACCAGATCCGCTACCAACATTTGAAGCAATGGTACAAGAAGGTGATGAATATCCTTCGGTGTGTGTTGGTGTGAGGTAAGGGTAAGTATGAGATCATGTGATCCACTGTGTGATGTCATCAGTTGTCATTAGTGACAATGGTGCAGTAAAATTTGAAATGATCAATTTGAACTCAAGAGCAATTTGGTTTGAAAGCGAACAGTTAGGTAATGTGTTTATTGTTTGTAGCAATAGCCTGTTATGGACTATAGCAATAGTGGTTAGCTATGCTAGTGCAGTATTGTGTGTGCATAGGTAATGGAAGGTGGGAGAGAACCTCAACCTTGAACTAGAAGGGCAGTGTACCCCAAAATCATGAATTGTGATGTCACTGATAGTAGTGATGTATAACTGGATGAACATAATTTCAAAAATTAAACAAAACAGTGGATTTTGAAATGAATTTCAAAATGTCGTATGCTTTGCATGGTCAGAACTTTTAAATGCATATGTATGTGAAGAAGCTTTTCACATTCAACAATTTCCATCTCAACAGTACATGGTTGAAATACTCCAATATAGCAGTCACTTATCCTAATAGAGGAGGTGATAATGTAAAATGTTCACTATTACAAGCGATAACCTGAACCTCTACAATTTCCTGTGCTCCTGCCGCCTCTTAATGTTGATATTCTAGCTATAATGCTTCATGTGCAAGAGTGGGTGATTTGTGGAAGTAAGTTTTCACAGTTTAGTCAAAACCCACAAAAGCATCAGATTACTTTGTATATCACTTTGTGCAGTACCACAAGTGATATAACTTTTTATTGACATGATAAATATTGATAAAACACATCAGTTGTTATGAACAGTTTTTGATTATTGTGTGTCATTATTCAGGTCCACCACTCAATGTAGTATCACTCAATCAAGTAGAGAAGGATACAGTAATGGTTGGATATGATCATATCCTTATTGTGTGTGGGCGGGGCTGCTTATCACGGGATCATGTGGGTGGGGCTAGTTTGATCACATGATTTTTTCCTTAACTACGACTGTACAATATTGCAAGTTTGTAGATCGGAATGGAGTATTGAAGCCGAGTGTTCGACAAGCATCGCAGCTGGTGTTTGATTATAAAGCTGATGCCTTAGGTATGATCATGTGTATTCAAATATACCATATGTATTCTAATATATTCATTTTACTAATATATTCATCTGCGATCATGTATATTCAAATATATATTCATCTACTATGATCATTTGTATTCTAATATACAATACATTCATCTACTGTATATCGTACAGTAAACAAGTTTGGTAACCTGTCTCCAATTTTCACCAAAAAATATTCATGAAATACGTGATCAATCTGATCATACAATTGGAACATAGTCAATGTACGCATTAAAATGACTAGCTACAAGGTACCTTATGAAATACAGCGACAGCTTTGAATATTTATATAACACTGGGTGGTTTGAATCCTATAAACGATCGCTAAGTAAACATGTGTGAAATAATACTTTTATGCACCTTGCGTATGGCGTTTATTGTACCAATATTTTACCCTCCAATTGATTCAGATCAGGGCATTTGCCAATGTTTTACCCCGCCACATACGGTACCTGCACAATAATTCTAGTGTACGATAGCTGTGGATTCAGTAAACTATTGAAATTCTTATCAAGTGCTTGAGAGCAACTTAATAACTGGTGACCCAGTACAATATACCATGAAATGAAGAAACAGGTTTTTTGATAAGGTCCTATGGCATTCCAAACGGCACAGGAAGGTGCTCCATGGCCCAGTGTTATGATAGGAGCACTTAGGCCACAATGGCACAAAATACAGTTAAAATGGGCCAGTATTGTTAATTGGTAATAGCAGTACTGTATGTTGGCAGTTAAAAGTACAATGAATTACAGCTGGTTAGGGTTAGGGGTTAGAGTAATGAATAGTGGAACTGAGTAACTAGTGTAGCACAGATAAATTGGCTCAGTTATGCCTTGAGCAAAGTGACAATCTTATCAAACACTCTAAGGTGAAGAAACCCCAGCTGAATTTCCCTAACCAAGGGCTACTACCATAATATACAAGCAAGACGAGCACCCAAATGAGCCACATGTATAGCTAAAAGTGATCCTAAAAAGAAACATTGGCGGATAAAAAATTGGCAAATGGCCTTCTATTCGCCAAATTCACCAATTTTTTCCCACTCCAAAATTTTGGCATGTACGGTATACCAGTTCACCAAAGGTTTTTTGCTAATGTTTCAATAGCACCATTTTGCCAAACTTCAAAGTTTTTTACTATATGGTAGTGGGTACTTAAATTTTGCGGGTACCAATAAATTTGTTAAATTTTAAGTTCTCAAAAAAATTTTTAAAAAATAGTTACAATACTGTCTAGTTGACCAATCTTGAAAAAACTGAATCACGGATTCACAGAATTTTAAAGGGGCTATGCGCTCGATGAAGCCATTTAACGTTTTACTGCCAGTGAAATCATAAACATGGCGTATATTTCCGTTTACACATGTAATTGAATAAACATGGCACAACCTATTCGCGAACTACCGGGTAGGCCAAGAAAGCAGCAGTATGGATGGGAACAGTCCATTAAGTGAATATGTATTAGTCAAGTTGTCTACACAAAGTGGAAAGGTATAAAGGAGGAAAAAACTTGCACGCGCAAGTCTGTAACTCGATCGATTCCTTGGAGAGTTGATGCAATGTTGCTACAACATTATGTTCACCTCTTCGTTATCTGTTCCGGACAAAGATTATCGCAAGGAATCACTCTCTGGTTCATGCACGCTTCCATTGTACCAATCACCATCTTTCTTGAAATTATGTAATAATAAGTTCGCACACGTCATTTATTTATAATGACCTTAAACGGCTTCATAACAGAAAACCACGGGCACATAGCCCCTTTAAGTACCTTGAAAAAACCAGCTATACGGTAAAGTATGTATTCTATTATCTTCATGTACTATGGTTATGTGTATTCTAATATATTCATCTACTATGGTGTGGTGGTGTATATTCTAATATATTCACATATACAGTGAGATTACAAGACTGTGTCCTCATGCAACTTCAATAAACATGGAATGCAGGTTTGTAATCACTATACTAGTGCAATGTTATTGTTATTATTATTGTGTAGGGGAAATCCCTCCTTACTCAACAAGTAAGTTATATCCACTGGTTGTTACTATGGTTACTGTTGTTTTGATGTCAAGGTAACAGCAGAAGTCACTGATAAAACAAAATTGTTTCACTTGCTTGGATCAGTTGGGTATGTTGCCATGGTAATATACATGTACGTCATGTTATGTTCACCCCTCCTGGGTAATGGTGACGTAGTAATGTGTTGATAGAGACGCACGTACTGGATGACCCAACTGGTCCAGCTAATTTATACATCTTAGTATCAGACAAGAATAACTGATTATTTTATGTTGTCATGACTACCTCCCTTGAGGGAGTTTGTAATACTGTGTGCACGTGTGTTTGTAACTAACAACTACAGTAGTAATGTTAAGTAGTAATGTTAACACACTAATATTTTATTATTTACACAAAGTTGTTGTTTAGTTTTGTATAATAAGTATTTCACCATGTGTTACTATGGTAACTGCCACACACATCCAATTAAAATCATTTGTATATTTAGTAACTAATGTGTACTATTTTAATGTTATTACATAATTGTATTGTAAGGGGCAGGGAGCGGGCAGTAGTACTTAATATAGCAATGTACTAACTTATACTTACAAGAACAAGAGTTCACATGTGGCAATACTTTGTCCGCTCTCTGTGGCTGACGTGATCTCTTCTTGAACTGCACCAGCCTCATAACCTTCCCTTGTAATAAGGCTGGCCATTGCACAGTCCTAATCACAAAATCTTCATGGTCGCCTGATTTCTCGTCTATATCGTGTTGTCCTGTATTGCCTGTTGAATCATCCACTGATGCAGTGTTTGAAAGTTTCTTAATCTGACATTGTCAGGAATTTTTGAGGGAGGGGGCTAAACACAATATTGGATCTCTGAAGCTAGGGGGCACAACCTGACAGCCCCCCAGAAGCTATAGGGTACTTCATGTTGATAAATCTTAAGATGCTACCAAACAGCAATTCATGCAGTGTATTTTCATGGAGATGATCAAAGGAGTTTATAGATACCTGAAGTAGGGGTGTGGTGGGTGCAAACCATCACAGGGTGCTGGTCGTTTTGTATTGTAGACTGAAAAACTGAGGCAAAAAGCTTTTTTTAAATGAAATAATTGTTTTTTTCTAATGTTACATATGTTTCCTGTAACAAAGATTTTAAGTTTTAAATCCGTATCATCATCCTGGTCAATTCCAATGCCAATGGTCTAAGTCACAGTAATGGCAGGAAGGGGGCTATACAGCCCCCTTAGCCCCCTAAATCCGCCATTGGTTGTCAACATCGACTTCTACTATTACTCATCCATGGTATATACAGTAGATGATGATTTCTCACTGCACTTCTGAATCGGTACACCCAAAACTTCAGCGTTGGGGGTCAATCTTATGAAACATCAGTTAGTGTCACTCCTTGTACTCAGTAGGGTCCTCTATATGATCTATATATCTGACTTTGTTTATCTATCTGGGTTAGAAAAAGGGCAAAGCACCAGGAAGCTTCCAACATACATGTAGCTATAGTCAAATGATTGTACAGGCATATTGTGACACACCTCCTGTCCCAGGGATGGTGTGTTTTAAGTTAACTATATTAACTTTAAATTGTGTATGTTAGGTGTTGTATGTGTTGTTGGGGAGTTTTCTGGTGGCTTCAGTATTAACTTTTTGTGTATGAGGTGCTGTGTGTTTTATTAGAAAGTTTTCTGGTGGCTTTAAATTTAAATGGGCTATTATAATTATTATAGGGTTACTTGATATTGACTGTTTGGGGTAGGGTAGGTTTAGTGTTAGTATTAGTGTTAGTGTTAGGGGTAGGGTTAGTTTTAGCATCAGTTTTAGTGTTAGGGTTATTGTTATTGGTATGGGCTGCTCAACCCTGTGGATTTGTCACAGTAGCATAAGTTGATTATATTATTGCGTTGTGATGAGTTACAAGGTATACATGTAACAGTCATGGTGGGATCCCAGACTAAGTTAGTTCGATTTTGCTGTTGGCTACTGTAACAGTCTAGGGACCGGCCTATTTTGCTTATTTTTTTACCTATTATGCTATGCTGTAGTGCTCAAATTTTTGACCTATTATGCTCAATATTATGCTCATGTAGAAACTGTTCTATTAGAGTATATTCACTTGTATCATAAAATGTTTAACATGTTGACTGTTCTATTAGAGTACATCTAAAGTTCTACACTAACAATTATGTTGAGTGTTCTATTAGAGTATATCGATCATTAATAATATTTTTAGCCAAACACTTCCTATTATGCTGGCATTATGCTTGATGCTTTTAGCTACCTATTATGCTCAAAATTATGCTGGCATAATCGGCTGATCCCTAGCTAACACTGAATGAATGCCAATGTTGGCTTGTGCACCAGGCTGAATACGCCTGGGCTATATATAGGTAGTGTTGTTAAGAGTTTTGGCCAGTTTTAGATGTTATGACAGTCAGGGTTGGTCGCTGTCATAAGTTAGGTTTAGTATGTAGCACTGGAAAAATTTAAATTTCCTGTTGTCAAATATCAAAGGAAACTTCAGCTGTTCCTGAAAATTTCCTATGTTTACATGACATGTCATGTAAACTATAATCTGAAATTTGAAATTTCCAATTCTTAAAGTTTAAATGATATGTAAGTTGATAGGAAATTTCAAATTTTCGTTCACTTTCCTAATCATCAGGCCACACGAGTTAAACTGGTCTGTCCAACATGCCAAATTTCTTTTACCTTTCCTGATCTTCAGGCCACACGAGTTAAACTGGTCTGTCCAACATGCCAAATTTCTTTTACCTTTCCTGATCTTCAGGCCACACGAGTTAAACTGGTCTGTCCAACATGCCAAATTTCTTTTACCTTTCCTGATCTTCAGGCCACACGAGTTAAACTGGTCTGTCCAACATGCCAAATTTCTTTTACCTTTCCTGATCTTCAGGCCACACGAGTTAAACTAGTCTGTCCAACATGCCAAATTTCTTTTACCTTTCCTTATCATCAGGCCACACGAGTTAAACTGGTCTGTCCAACATGCCAAATTTTTTTTACCTTTCCTGATCTTCAGGCCACACGAGTTAAACTGGTCTGTCCAACATGCCAAATTTCTTTTACCTTTCCTGATCTTTAGGCCACACGAGTTAAACTGGTCTGTCCAACATGCCAAATTTCTGTTACCTTTCCTGATCTTCAGGCCACACGAGTTAAACTGGTCTGTCAACATGCCAAATTTCTTTTACCTTTCCTGATCTTTAGGCCACACGAGTTAAACTGGTCTGTCCAACATGCCAAATTTCTTTTACTTTTCCTGATCTTCAGGCCACACGAGTTAAACTGGCTTGTTCAACATGCCAAAGAAATTTGGCATATTAGACAAGCCAGTTTAACTCATGTGGGACTAAACCATTCAAGCCAAAGTTGTCAAACTTTCTTTATCTTTAGGCCACATGATTAACCCAAAGCTGAAGTAAAAATCAAGCGTTCTCTATCTTTCCTGACATATAGCTAAGCCATGTATATACGTAATCAGCCAACACAAAAAGTATTAGATGAAGTAGCTATAGCTATAGCTAAGTTTGTTTTGAAAATCTAAGCTTGAATTATTCACATCAACTAGCTACATAGCTACATAGCTATGTAATTTCCCAATACACTATTAGCTACATGATTAGCCAATATTATAATTACCATGCATGCATATAGACTGATATCTGCATGTTGTCCTGATACATATAACTATATCAATGATAACTATAGCATAGATATATGTAGCTAGCTATACTGTAATTTGTAAGACATATATATTATATATGTAAGACCATTATATAAGACCATGTTATTTGTAAGACCATGCATATATACATACATATACATGTAGCTATGTACATGCTCCCATCATCTGCTATTTAATTTTTTGTTCCTTTTGACTCGGTTGGCAGGCACTGTTTGCTACTATTTGAAGTTTTATTGAAATGGATTTAACCAGCTACGTAATGCAGCTAATGACATGAAGGACATAATATATTTATAGCCATACAAATTTACCTGTATACATGTATTATTAGTATCGTGCCTGTGAGGTTTAAATAGTTTGTGTACACTCTATTAGAGTAATATACAATGATACCATTTTATAAATAAGGCTTTCAAGGATAATTTGTAGTTCAACAAAGTTAGCTAGCTACTAAAATTATTATACGATTTGCAATCATTGTCTACATATATAAATAAATAATCCCTGTCATGTATTATAACATACATCTATTAAACACTCTAATAAAATGAACACACTGAAATTATGCGCTTTAATATATAATTCCTCCCCCTGTGTACAGCCTTCCTACAGAAAGTTTACACAGTAATGTAAATAATAATTATTAAAGGCCACAGGTCACAATGTATCTATGACACAATTTTGATGGGGAAATTATTAAAACTTTCTATCCATTCATCAAAATGCTTCCATGTAAAGACAATTTGATCTGCTGTGTAAGCTAAACTACTGTTAATCTACTGCTATTGTTAAGAAAATATAATTGTCATGAGTAACTCACACGAGCAATTAATAAATATAAGTGTTGTGGATTATTATACACCATCATCTACAAAAATTTAATATGGATTCCCTCCATGTTCATAAGATATACTGGTGATTAAGAAAGGTAATAAAGTATAGTTATACCAAAAATGTGACATTAATACCTGACATATCTGGACAAACACAAGTTTTGTTCAAATGCTTTGTAGCATATTTCATAGTATGGACAAAATTCCCTGACAATTTTTGTGTTAGAGCTTAAGTAAAGAATGCCTTTGTCCATTGTGTATCTGTTTGTGTGTATACCCCCAAGCTATAAACATGATAGCTACAAATGTTGACATCATTCATAATTTCATGCAAGATAAGGCAGGGTCCGCAAACCAAGTTTTTCTCCAACCATTGTAGATTGTTGGTCTTGCAAAACCCAGATCTGCTGTTGCTTTCTTCATAGAAAATCATATTTGAGAAACTATGTCACTAAATTCAAGTATGTGCTTTATAGCACTCTGAAATTGAAGCTGCATGGTACTAGCTATAGAATTAATTAAAGTCAGCAGCTACCATGCAACTATGGTTTTACAATTACAAGGTGTTTCCAAAATGGGTATATATAGTGAGAGAGTTTCATGATTGCTAATAATTATAATGAATGGCTTTACCATGTCATGGCAACTGTACAAGTGACATAGTACTGAATCACGTCCCTACAAAAGTGATAAACCAAATTAAAAATGTGACTGTTATTACTCATACATACATAATACCTACATACTTATACATCAGAAGAAGTAGCATATCACTGCTCAATCCCTTCCACCACAGTTCAATTGCAGAAGCAAGAACTCGGAATATCAGGGATCAAAAGCCGCTGAGTGACATGATGTATGCTTAATCATTGCTCGATCCCTTCCACCACAGTTCAATTGCAGAAGCAAGAACTTGGAATATCAGGGATCAAAAGCAGTGACATGATGTATGCCTAATCATTGCTCAATCCCTTCCACCACAGTTCAATTGCAGAAGCAAGAACCCGGATATTTCAGGGATCAAACGCAATGTCACTTGGTAAATTATACTTATTAAATGTGACTTACCTACTACATGGACCTCACACAATAGTGACCTCGAACTCATATTCTACATTCACCCGACGTTTGGACTACCCGCCAATACTCGAGCCAACACTCGCGCCACATTAATTTTTCATCACGTGCGATACCAATCGATTGGAAAAAAGGTTATACTAACCGTACTTTCCACTCCTTGTGATAGCTATGTAAGTTATTAGTCATACAGTAATGTGGCACTATAAAATTACTATCATTGCGTATGGATATGTAAAAAGAGCTGATGCTGTCGAGGATGCTGTAATAAAGTTTCTACGTTACGTAACAAGAACAGCAAAATATATAGTAGCAAACATGTACTTAGATGATAACTACATATAAAGCTGCTGAATAAAATTAATGTGAATTTCCAACAATGTTTATGTACAGATGTATAGCATAATAGTATGTCATACCATGTATATATAGATAGATTCTAGATAACTGTATTTCTGTATGCAAATTCTAAATAGGATTTTGACTAAAATAGTTCACAACAGGCACCATGTTTGGACGTAAATGGTTATAATATTGCATACATGTGTTAGAAAGCTGTTCCAAGTCCTTATTTTGTAGATAAGGCAGACTATTTACAATGTGTATTACTCTTCCTAGTGAATAAATATCAGACAATGTAGACAGTCGGCAAATTCCATCACGTAGATCAGGAGCAATATGGGCATGATGCGTCTTGTATTGTTCCTTTTCATTATCTGTTAATTTATATAGTTTGCCTTTATATATATCACATACTTTACCAAAATCTACTATCACAGCTTGTAGCTGAGAAGTTGAAGTTGTTGTTAAACAAATATTATCCATTTTCATATCATTATGTAAGAGCTTATACTCATCATGTAAAGAATTTAATCTATTTGTAATTTGTCTGAGTATACTAATCCAAATACTACTGTTATCCAATAAATTCTTGGTAACTTCTGATTTTGATTGCACTGCCGTATGTAATGTTACAGATTTGTCGTTCAAGCCATGATAACTGGTGACTAGTGATAACTCTTCTCCAACAGTAACACCAAAAAGGTATGGCAAGTTTGTATGATTAAATTTTGACAGTGCATTAGCTTCATGTCTAAATGCATTTTCATTATGTGTTTTAAATGTTTCAACACACACTTTGTAATGATTAAAATTCTTAAGTGACAAGTTACAAATCTTCCCTCCCCTAAATATTTTTCTTTGGACATGTACATGGTTGTATCTTCTTTTTTAAGGATTTTATAAAAGGTAATAGGGATTCTGCTGCTACAGATCCTTGATATATAAAATGACCACTGGTTCCAATGGTACGGGATCCTTTTTTAGTACTTACCCTACTGGAATGGGTGGTAGGATCCCTTAATACTGCATTTTCTAGTTTAGCCACATCCAGTTTTCTGTAAAAGTACAATTCATAATATAAACTATTATCTACATATTAAGATTACAATATATCGTACTATTTACTGCAATACAAACATTTGTCATCAATATATTGTGATATATGTAGCTAATAGTTGTAACATACGTAGGCATGAGGGATTTGCCTGATATGTATGCCCAAGGCTAAGGGCATAGCTACAAACCAATCAAACAAGTCCTGCTGCTTTTCAGTTCCTTTATATGAGACTGCTAGCGATATTAGTGATGAGTGTGGCCTTAGTAATGAAGTATGTCATGAGTTACTGCCAAAGAAGGGCAAGGTAATGCTGTGTTAGCCGTTCATTTAACAGTAAAGGGCATTTAACCAGCTGTACATTACGAACAAGATGGAGCGCTTCAATTTTAAAAGTGGGCGTGCTGTGAGCTTATAAAAGAAGACTAGCCTATAGTGTTACAGTAAGTACTAGAGGACAAAAGAATTAAATTTGTATGCGTTGCTATGTACCCCTTAGTGATGAGTCTTTGCTTACATGACTTACTTGTGACATCATTAATTACTATTACAATACAATGAATAGCAGTTGATTAACAGTGGTTTAACTTATCACAGTACCTGGTTTTTAGATGGTAGAACATCAACTTGTTCAAGATAATGTGTTTAACCCTTTGAAGACTGAATGCCACTATAGTGGCTTTCAAACGCATGCCTCAGTTTAAACCACCATATCTCTATAACCATTCATCCTATATAAATATAATTAAGCCGATCTACAAGATCCAGATTAAAAAAATGAAAACGCTACTATTACAGAGGAAACATCGGTAGCACACGGTAGTGTCCAGCATGATTCTGAGTTGAATTTTGCAGAAGAGGAAGGTGCTATTGCCAAGCAAGATAAGGTTATGCCATACAATACAGTAACTAAATATTTAGAAGGGTTTACCAGCGATCATGAAGCTAGTCCCGCTAGTCCAAGTGGTAGTCAGTCTGGGTTTGACCGGAATGTCGGAGTATCTCGCGGAGTATCAACTACACATATGGAACCCGCGGACAGTTCTTTGTACCACACTAATTATTTAAACTTCATGGACTATCCGCAGACACTAGAGTATTCTGATTTAATAACCCATGCATTACCCATCACCCATGAAATATTAGATGCTGAGGAAGATGGTACTGAAATAGCAGAAACAGATTTAGGTGAATCAGAAATGCACAATGACAGCTCTCACCATGAAAATAAACTTTACAGAGATGCACCAATTTCAACTGCTTCTAGCAGTGTGCTCCTTATGAAATTTATAATGAAACATAGGATTACTCAGGAAGCTCTAACAGACTTGCTTAAGGTTCTTAAATTACATTGCCCCTCACCTAATAATCTCCCTTCAACAGTATATCACTTCAAAAAGCAGTTTAAAGATCTGCAGTACCCAATTATCTACCATTATTTCTGCAGCAAATGTTTGGCAGAGGTATCAACCGAATCTACAGTTTGCCATAATACCTATTGCAAAAGTACTTTGACGGAACCTCACACAAAATCATCTTTTATTGAAGTTCCAATTGATCTACAGTTGAAATGTATTCTTGAACGTAAGCATAGCTATACTTACAATATCGTATAATACATGTCATGTGGCTATGTGCATATAGCTACGTATATGCATGTATAATGGATGATTATATACGTACGTATAACATGCATAGATTTTTAGTAAATCACCATTATAGGGGCAACTAGCTACCAGGCTACTACCGTATAGCTGGAAATTTTCGAGGGACAAAATTTTCGATGATTACCTCTTTCCAACTTTTCGCAAATAAATTTTCAAGGTACAAGCTCTTTCACCAATAAATATTATCTTAAAACCAAATTTCGAGGTTTTTATTTTCGAGGATACATCAAAATCCTCGAAAACCTTGAAATTTTTGTCCCTCAAAAATTTCCAGCTATACGGTATGTGTTCAAGTTTTACGCTATATGTACAAGCTTGAGGCCATATACATATTAAACACTAAATGCTCTGTTTAGTGTAATTATCAGCCCTATGAATACCTATTGCCAATTAGAGATTACTGTGTTAGCACATGAATATTATTTACTCACTTATACTTAATTTTGTTATGGTAAAATATGTAAAGCTTCTGGCTACATTCAGACTGAATGACTAGTTCAGTGTTCTACTGTCTTATTTATCTACATGTATAGGCAATGGATGGAATATATAAAATCATTTGCGAAAGGTTCAACTTGAGGAGGTGGCTTAATAAAGACAGGGTATACACGGATGTGTACAGTGGATCAGTGTACCAACACCTTGTCTCCGCTAAGTTTCTCGATGACTGCAACAATATTTCACTGACGCTAAATACAGATGGCATACCAGTATTCAGGTCTTCAAATTTTTCATTTTGGCCTTTATATCTAATGATTAATGAATTACCATTTCATTTAAGGTAAGTATATACATCATGTGTGTGTGTGCATGCGTGTGTCTATATTTATATATATAGTATACGTATATACGTATTCAACTGACACATAGCTACATGCATTCGTAGCTAGCTACTGCATGCATAGGCATCAGGGGCAGATCCAGAGGGGGTCATAGGGGTCAGATGACCCCCCCTTCAGAATAAACACTAAATTAGCGCTATGGCACTTAATAATTATTATAGAGGCGCTTATAATTATTAAGAGGCGCTAATTATACAATACACCGTGATGTCCGCGAAACGTCACGGTAGCAGCAGTAGCGCTTATATGGAGAGATATCTGAGCAAGGGCCAGTATCAAAGAAGAGTCTTTCCAAGGGGTTTTTCAAGCACGCTATCGTCCGCGTGTACAAGGTTAGTTAATTAATGACACGGCTGGCGGGCAGCTGCACGATAGCGATAGCTATAAGGTTTCCTATAAGCTTATAGCTAATAGCAACACTTATACACAGCTATAGCTTCATTTTTAGCTATAACTGTAGCTACATAGCTACCTACGTATGTAGCTATATAAACACACGTATATACGTAGCTACTTAGCTATAATAGCTACGTTATGAGCTACGCACATAGCTAGCTAGCTATACGTATATAATTTCATAACGAGGCTAAATGGGCTAGCCATGATGCAGTATATTCATAACATTCCACTTGAAGCTGATGAGGAATTTGATATTCGTCACCCTCAGCCGCGGAAACTTTTGCTGTAATCGACCTGCACCGCAGTAGCTATATATAGATAAATGCACAAAATATCACAATCATCATATAGTTTTAGCCAATGTATACAAATGTTCTATACATAGCTACGTAGCTAGCTAGTCTATTAGTTATATGTGCATGTGTGTATATATGCAGTACATGTACTAGCTTCGTAGCTATATAGCTACTGAGTTTAGGCATATTTACAGTTTACTCAGTATGACAGTTTTTGCCTCAGAATGCACCAGAATCAATCTCAGAGAGTGTAATTTTCAAAAATTTCCTGGGGGGGCATGCCCCCAGACCCCCTAGAATGGGCATGCTTTGCATGCCAGTTTTGCTTTGCAAAACTATATATGCATAGCTACTTCTTAGTGACCCCCCCTTTGAGAAATCCTGTATCCGCCCCTGGGCATTGGGAGGGATGTCACATATGTACATGCACATTCATGTATAGAGTCACAGTAAAAACTGGAGACTTTAGTTTTCTATATACGTACAGTGTAATTACATTACCTGAGAATAGTCTATTTTGTACACTTCAGGATTGCAAAAGAAATCGAATTTTGGCTGGTTTGTGGTATGGTTTAACAAAACCTGATATGAGTCTATTTTTAAACCATTGGCTGATTCTTTGAAGAAACTCTACAATGAAGGTTATCCTGGTTATGCATTATACTAATGTATTGTCATGATAAAAATTATAATGTGCTCATGTAGGCATTACCATTAACTGCATAAGGTCAATTCCAGATCCAGTTGTATGCCGTGCTGTTTTGTTATGCACTACCTGTGATTTGCCTGCAAGGGCACTGATCATGAATATGGTCCAATTTAATGGGTTTTATGGCTGCTCTCATTGTTTACAGCCAGGTACATAATTACTACACACTGGTTTTTAGATATAATACATATGTAGGTGAAACTCACCATATTAAAGAGCGGAGTTATACTCACATTTAGAAATACATGGAGGCAAATCCTGTAGGACCTAAGCGAACAAAGAGTGAAACATTGAATCATATGAAGACAGCATTCTCTTCTAATGCCATTGTAATCCATTTACCATATGGCGCAAAATTTTGACGGGGAAAATTATGATGAATCACATTTAGGAAAACTTTGACGAATAAAAATTTGACGAATTGGATCATCCTTACGTACAAAGAGTTGCTGGAGAAAAATTTTGAATGGTAAAATTTTGACCACTTACTGAAAATTCATCAAATTCGTCAATATTTTCCCCTACCAAAATTTTGCACCATACAGTAGTTGGTTTAGTGTATCAAAATTAATCTCATTACAGGTTTGTGGTATTAAGGGAGGACCATCATGGCTATGCAGTATTCCAAATTTCCACACAATTGAAGGAATGTCCATTGATTACATGCACTGCGTACTTTTAGGAATAAGCAGGCTTATGCTTCGAGTGTGGTTTCAGAGTCAATATCATCATGAATTGTGGTACATTGGGAACAGTGTTACTACTGTAGATAATCGTCTTTGTAGTATCAAGCCCCCTGATGAAATACAGTGTACACCACGAAGCATAGAATTAGCTGTGAAGTTTTGGAAAGGTATATGTACTGTAGCTACATAGCTATGTACGTACGTAGCTACTTAATTATTATAATACAGCAAAACTAGCACACAATTTGCTTACGCATTAGTATCATTACATAATAATTGTGCATACATATGTATTTGTCATTGAATATTAAAATATACAAAGCTCATGAACTGAGGGCATGGCTACTGCACTACTCTCCTGTTGTTTTGTATGGTATCCTACCTGATGATTACTATCAACATCACTTGTTGCTTGTGGAATCCATTTATCTCCTTTTACAGGAGGAAATTTTGGACGAAGAGATTGACCATATTGTCAAATTGTTAAACCATTACTGTTTTATGTTTGCTGCACTGTATGGTGAGTCTGTATTAAAGTATATAAGTACATTGTGGTTTCTGATTTATAGCTATAGCTAAATAATGGATTTTGTGTCAGACTCCTTTGATGGTCTGATGAGATGTGTGAATTCATGCATTTAGCATTTCATGTATTATACTCGTCTCCTCCCACTAAAATGCTAACCCCCAACTAATCACCTTTTTGTCTACTGTAAGTGATCTTAGAGCACACTTGGTCCTTTGTGCATAATAACATGGTATTATTATATCATATGGTGCTCAGTAATAGGGATGGGCAATTAACCAGTTTTGCCTATTAACCGTGATATTTCCTTTGCCAATAATCGATATCGTGTAGTTTTTACTAATAACAATAATCGTGAGAAGCAATAATCGTGTAATATTGTGATAATTGGCATTTACCATGACAAGTTTTGGAGTATTTAGAGATATTTATAGACAGTTTGACATATTTGTAGACAGTTTTCACTATAGATATACGCGTGTATATATATAAAATTTTGACTAGTCTTTGATGTATGAACATAATTCGCCTGGTAGCTACAGCGACATTAGCCCAGCAGTTTCACACTATAGTTGGCTATGTACGCTTGATAAACTTGTATTCTAGTTATATTTCTGCTTAGTTTGCCAGACGCTTCCACATAAATACATAGCCCAGCATTCATAACAAAATTGATTGAATACGTTAGAATACAATAGCATCTCCATGGATATACACTTCGTGCTTGATTGGAAACAACGGATGATACAATGATGGTAAGCTTGTATGTATAGTAAGCGCTCACGTTAAGTGATAGTTATCTAGATGGTGCATGAATTTATTCGAATACAATAGCGTTTTATTGGCTGATATATTTTTAGTACAGTGGGACCTCCATTATCTGAACAGCTGTGTGCCAATTAAATTTGTTCGGATAAGTGAAACAAGTGATAAAACACAATACAACACATTTTTACATTCTGTACTGTACTCCACCCTGTAGGTTTAGAAGGCCATAAGGACTAGAAAAAGCCGCCATAACTCAGTAGGTCCAGTAACACACGTGTGGCAAAATATCATATCCTGCATGGATTTACTAGCTACTAAGTACGTATAACAATACTTACACTAATTCTTCATGATAAAGTTTTGAAATCTTTTCCCTTCGAGTTCTTCATTCTTTTAGTGCTCATCAGATGATGGTGCATTATAAGAAGTTTTACCAATGCTTCCTTCGCCTTCACAGAGAGTATGATAAAATGATTCTTCAGTTGCTGTTGACTCAGCCATTTCACATGGTGATGCGCTTGTTACTGTACATAAATCTTTGCAATATAGCGGCTGTATCTATACTAAATGATGCATTAATTGTTTGGAGCAGCATGCAGATACTTGAATTCTATTCATTGAAGACAATGCCTTTTCAACTATAGAAATTGTTTCCTTGTGGGATGATAAACTATGAGGTTCTTTATAGAGTGCTACAAGAAGTTGATAGAAATTGGCACTAATCTAGCGTTTTCTATTTGACATCAAGCCTAATAAGTCGAGGGGGTTTTGCTAGTTAATTATCGATGGTTGATTTTTTACATTGGTAACCCTACCTAATAGCAGGAATGTGATAGTACAGGGTCTCATATAGGATACTGCTAGTAGCTAGGTGACCTCTCAGTTAGGAAAAAACCTTTATGGGTAAATTAATTGCTGAAAGGCTTTTTCCCACATGATTTGCACTTTTTTCCCCACATGATTTGATCGTCACATTATTTACTATTTTGCACCCAAGATTTGTTATGTATAAAGTTTAGTCAATGTTTTCTGATCCCAATTAAAAATGGGAATTATTAGACATTGAGAAATATATTTGGAGGATTATCCCCTAGCAGTTGAGATCCCTGTACACCCGCCAAACCCCACCACAACCAAGAGGTTGATGGTGGCAGTAAGTGCTGTCATGACAACAAAGTGGGACACAGTGAATTGTTACTATATACAGGGTAAGTGAACAACATTAATAAGAAGTTAATGCATATCATTTCCTTGTTGTGGTTAATAAGTTAATGGTGCGTGTAGTGGCATAACTAATGATGCATGTAATAGTTACATGGCTAAATTATTAATATCATCTCAGCCCGGCTGTGTACCCTTAAGCTGTCAACATCACATGATGCTATAGCTAGTTATGTATGTAGCTCCATGTAGTTAAGTTTCTGATGTAAAACATTGAATGTTTAGCAATCTACTTGTATTCATATGTTGGATAACTTTGTAGCTATATATAGCTAGCTAAATTCATGGTAGCTATCACATTTGGATGTAGCTAAACTGTCATTTTCAATAATCTCCTGTCTTCGCTATAGATTATATCTAGCTAGCTATACAAAAATGTTGGCAATAAAATTCATTAGCTAGCTATGTGTACATAACACTGTAGAAATCTGCATATAATATACGTAGCTACACTCATATGGCATAATGATCAAGCACACTTTCATGTATCTCAAGCACAAATTTTAAAGTGATGTCTCATGTTTGCATTCAGCTCTATAGCTGATAGCTAGCACTGATAAGCAATAGCTATAGCTGTTAGTGATTATATAGCTATAACTAACTATGATTTTTGGTCCTACTTATGTTTCCTCCATACTGACAAGGTGCTATTGTCAAGCTGAGCTTACTAAGAAGAGGATGTATGACTGATGAACATGCAGGCTTGTGAATTTGAAAGAGGAAAGTAACGGCTTTCTCTCCTCTGCAGCTTCCAATGGTGATGATTTGTTGAGAATTTACAAGCAAACATATGGCTAACATTATCATTAACATGAAGCTGTTGAGAAATCTTATAAAATGCAGTTCATTGGTCAGTTATAAACTTCACTGTTTAATATAGCCGGCCATAGACAGCTATATTCATTTTATGTATCTTGGTTGACTACATAATGAAATTTTCTGTCTTTGAAGTGTCAAAAGCAATAGACCTTTGTAGTTATTGATTTACTTAGCTACTAGCTAATATATGGATATAAAAATGCAAATCACATTCCATAAATTTTAGCTACCTATTAACTAAATTTTTAGATAGTTTATAGCTACCAGCCTACCAATTTGTCCCATGCACTGTGCCGGCTCAAAAATTATTTTGCTTTTAAGCTTTGCATATT